>JAZGLO010006411.1:0-52826 GCA_036873155.1 Biomphalaria sudanica | reverse complement strand
CACTCAACCGCTTTCGAAGGAAACATTCAAATGAAGATATTCAACTTTTGTCTTCCTTTGTTTTATTGATTATCAGAAAAGAAAAACATACATTATAATTTGATAAGAAATATTCTGATTAGTTCTTGTCAACCTTTTTTTTTTATCTTTGTAAACACATTTTTTTCCCTTTAATCTTTGAAAAACGTTTAATAATAAAAAAAATAATAATGGATCTAACAAAACAAAAGTGACCGCTCCTCGATCATGTTGGCTGAAATGACCTCTGCTGCCTAAATGTCACACTCTAAATGCACTAACACATCATCATTTTTTAACTAGCTTACTTCTGACCTTTCACTAAGGATTACAGAGACACAAGTAATTAAAACGTTGAAACGTTATATTTGAGAAAGGTGATAGCCGTCATTCTAAAACTCTGTTCAGTGTACAGGGATAAAAGTGGTATCAAGTTCCTTAGAACTATTTGACTTGTGTCTCCATTATTACCAGAGTCAATCTATTACTCAACTACACGTCATTGCTCTCTGTAGGCGTGTCATGGGGGGGGATCAAATGACAAGATTGGACACAAAATGTCTCAGGTTTACAACGCTCACACTGTCTCGATGTAGCGGCCATATTTCTTGTTAGACAGCGCGAGGGAAGATATTGAAAATGAATACATGCTGTGAGGGGCCGTGAAATTTTCGAATCTTAGACATCAATCCTAAATTTTATTAAACTCGCACCTCAATTCAGGGTATGTAGCGTTGTGTCAGAATAGGTCATGATTATTTATTCCATTTCTGAGAATGTATCAATCGGACTACTCTTAAAAAAGTGTCTGTAGCTTAAGTATTCAAATAAATATTATAAACACATGCTATGAGTAGCACTGATATGGTAAAAAAACTAGCACTGACATGGTACAAAGACTAGCACTGACATGGTACAAAGACAAGCACTGACATGGTACAAAGACAAACACTGACATGGTACATAGAGTAGCACTGACATGGTACATAGAGTAGCACTGACATGGTACAAAGAGTAGCACTGACATGGTACAAAGACTAGCACTGACATGGTATATAGAGTAGCACTGACATGGTACAGAGAATAACACTGACATAGTACATAGAGTAAGAGTAGCACTGACATGGCACATAGAGTAGAACTGAAATGGTACAAAGATAAGCACTGACATGGTACATATAGTAGCACTGACATGGTACATAGAGCAGCACTGACGGTAAATAGAGTAGCACTGACATGGTACATAGACTAGCACAGACATGGTACATAGAGAAGCACAGACATGGTACAAAGACTAGCACTGACATGGTACATAGAGTTGCACTGACATGACACATAGAGTAGCACTGACATGGTACATAGAGTAACACTGACATGGTACAAAGACGAGCACTGACATGGTACAAAGACTAGCGCTGACATGTAACAAAAACGAGCACTGACATAGCACATAGAGTAGCACTGACATGGCACAAAGAGTAGCACTGACATGGCACATAGAGTAGCACTGACATGGTACATAGAGTAGCACTGACATGATACATAGAGTAGCACTGACATGATACATAGAGTAGCACATACATGGTACATAGAGTAGCACTGACATGGTAAAAAGAGTAGCACTGACATGGTACATAGAGTAGCACTGTCATGGTACAAAGAGTAGCTCTGACATAATACATAGAGTTGCACTGTTATGGCACATAGAGTAGCACTGACATGGCACAGAGAGTAGCACTGACATGGTACATAGAGTAGCACTTACATAGTACATAGAGTAGCGCTGACATGGCTTAGAGAATAGCACTGATATTGTACATAGAGTATAACTGACAAGGTACATAGAGTAGCACTGACATGGTACAAAGAGTAGCAATGACATGGCACATAGAGTAGCACTGACATGGTACAAAGAGTAGAACAGACATGGCACAAAGACCAGCACTGACATGGTACAAAGACTAGCACTGACATGGTACAAAGAGTAGCAATGACATTGTACATAGAGAAGCACTGACATGGTACATAGAGTAGCACTGACATGGTACAAAGACTAGCACTGACATGGTACAAAAAGTAACACTGACATGGTACAAAGACTAGCACTGACATGGTACATAGAGTAGCACTGACATGGTACAAAGACTAGCACTGGCATGGTTGATAGAGTAGCACTGACATGGTACATAGAGTAGCACTGACATGGTACATAGAGTAGCACTGACATGGTACATAGCGTAGCACTCACATGGCACTTAGAGCAGCACTGACATGGTACAAAGACTAGCACTGACATGGTACAAAGAGTAGCAATGACATTGTACACAGAGTAGCACTGACATGGTACATAGAGTAGCACTGACATGGTACAAAGACTAGCACTGACATAGTACAAAGAGTAGCACTGACATGGTACAAAGACTAGCACTGACATGGTACATAGAGTAGCACTGACATGGTACAAAGACTAGCACTGACATGGTTGATAGAGTAGCACTGACATGGTACATAGAGTAGCACTGACATGGTACATAGAGTAGCACTGACATGGTACATAGCGTAGCACTGACATGGCACATAGAGTAGCACTGACATGGTACATAGAGTAGCATTGACATGGTACATTATAGAGCTTACGCGTTATCTCATTCTGCCAGCGAAGAACAAACTAGTGATATTATTTATTGGTATGTTTATTATATGGACATTTAAATCTAACACTAGACCTAAAGTTCTGATTTAGTTTAGATTTACTTCCAGATCTAAAATCTAGATGTACTATTTTTTAGATTTACGTCTGTTTGGCCTCACCTTGTCTTAGGGCACACGTCAGCTTGTCTGTTTAGCATCACTCTGTCATAGGACACTCTTCAGCTTGTCTGTTTGGCCTCACCCTGTCTGTCATAGGGCACAAGTCAGCTTGTCTGTTTGGCCTCACCTTGTCCTAGGGCACACGTCAGCTTTTCTGTCCTAGGGCACACGTCAGCTTTTCCATTTGGCTTCACCCTGTCCTAGGGCACACGTCAGCTTGTCTGTTTGGTCTCACCCTGTCTGTGCTAGAGAAAACGTCAGCTTCTCTGTTTGGCCTCACCTTGTCCTAGGGCACACGTCAGCTTGTCTGTCCTAGGGCACACGTCAGCTTTTCTGTTTGGCTTCACCCTGTCCTAGGGAACACGTTAGTTTGTCTGTTTGTCCTCACCCTGTCCTAGGGCACACGTCAGTTTGTCTGTTTGGCCTCACCCTTTCCTAGGGCACACGTCAGCTTGTCTGTTTGGCCTCACCTTGTCCTAGGGCACACGTCAGCTTGTCTGTTTGGCCTCACCTTGTCCTAGCGCACACGTTAGCTTGTCTGTTTGGCCTCACCTTGTCCTAGGGCGCACGTCAGCTTGTCTGTTTGGCCTCACCTTGTCCTAGGGCACACGTCAGCTTGTCTGTTTGGCTTCACCTTGTCCTAGGGCACACGTCAGCTTGTCTGTTTGCCTCATCTGGTCCTAGGGCACACGTCAGCTTGTCTGTTTGGCCTCACCCTGTCCTAGGGCACACGTAAACTTCTCTGTGTGGCCTCACCTTGTCCTAGGGCACACGTCAGCTTGTCTGTTTGCCTCACCTGGTCCTAGGGCACAGGTCAGCTTGTCTGTTTCGCCTCACCCTGTCTTAGGGCACACGTAAACTTCTCTGTGTGGCCTCACCTTGTCCTAGGGCACACATCCACTTGTCTGTTGGGCCTCACCTTGTCCTAGGGCACACGTCAGCTTGTCTGTTTGGCCTCACCTTGTCCTAGGGCACACGTCAGCTTGTCTGTTTGGCCTCACCTTGTCCTAGGGCACACGTCAGCTTGTCTGTTTGCCTCACCTTGTCATAGAGCACACGTCAGCTTGTCTGTTTGCCTCACCCTGTCCTTAGGGCACACGTAAACTTCTCTGTGTGGCCTCACCTTGTCCTAGGGCACACGTCAGCTTGTCTGTTTGGACTCACCCTGTCCTAGGGCAACTTCAGCTTGTCTGTTGGCCTCACCTTGTCCTAGGGCACACGTCAGCTTGTCTGTTTGCCTCACCCTGTCCTAGGGCACACGTCAGCTTGTCTGTTTGGCCTCACCTTGTCTTAGGGCACACGTCAGCTTGTCTGTCCTAGGGCACACGTCAGCTTGTCTGTTTGGCCTCACCTTGTCCTAGGGCACACGTCAGCTTGTCTGTCCTAGGGCACACGTCAGCTTGTCTGTCCTAGGGCACACGTCAGCTTGTCTGTTTGGCCTCACGTTTTCTTCTCTTCGCCTACAATTATTTTTCTTTCTTTATGTATGCTCTTGTTCTAGTTCTCAATGCTGTCACATCGTATCTTTGCACTTGCTTGGTTATTTCCCCTGAAGGAAAATCTTTGCGAGGATCTTGTGAATTAGCTTTTACTATCAAAATAGTCTGTACAATCGATTATTTTTGGAACCCTTCCACCTAATTTCTCAATGAGCACAGCCTTGGTAGAAGCTCCGTTAACCATTACTTGTTTGTTTTATAAGACCAACTGAGATCGAAATCAACGAATAGTACCCGATAACTCGAAGGAAATTGTAAAAATAGTTTAGTTCATCGCTAACATCACTTCCTATGTCTGCAATGTGAAACACGTAGACATATTTTAATATGGTACCGTAACAATAAATAGGTCCACATCTGATGGAAAAGCAACAATGTGCTTTTTTAAAAATAATAAATATATAAAATATATCCTACAAGCACATTCGCCTCCGTCAGTAAATAATTTTCCCCAAGCGCTGACAGGGATAGCACTTTGTGAAAAATTAATAATATCTCAGACACTCAAAAGAACAACACAACTAAACCAATTGGGAGTTTAAGTGTAGTGTTTTGTAATTGTCTATTCTAAGAATATCTTCAGAAACGCATGCCATTGTTCAAGGATTAGCTTTATCATGTAGAGACTGGTGCATCAAGAGATGACAGAAATATTTTTTGAATGCGAGTTGTCTGCCCCACGATCTGATCTTGCCTTGGCGGAGAGAACGATTTCATCTTATCCAACTACCGCTTCCCTCCGTTTTTTTTTTGTTTTTACAGTATTTTTTTTTAGCACCAGGAATTGCGTCCCTTGACTCACTCTCTCACTGTAATGGTAAATTCTGTTTGAGTTACGGTGTGATGGACCATGGGTTTGCATACGTAGCGCAGAGGTAAGTGTGCACACTGCTTTGTAGAACTATGAGATTGTAGAACTATGAGATTGTAGAACTATGAGATTGTAGAACTATGAGATTGTAGAACTATGAGATTGTAGAACTATGAGATTGTAGAACTATGAGATTGTAGAACTATGAGATTGTAGAACTATGAGATTGTAGAACTATGAGATTGTAGAACTATGAGATTGTAGAACTATGAGATTGTAGAACTATGAGATTGTAGAACTATGAGATTGTAGAACTATGAGATTGTTTTCGTGGGAGCTTTTTAAAACTTTAGTTTTGTCACATTCTCAAATAATGTCTTTTTTATATCCACTTTTTTGACTGCTCTACAGAACTCACTGCCACATTCACAATTATGATACATTTTGATATTTATTTTAAAATAATTATGTCAATTTATGTAAAGTTTCCCCTTCCAGACTTTGCGATCTATACGGAAGATGATGTTAGGGTCATGTGTTTCTTAGTCCAACAGTTAACGAGCAGGGTGTCATGTGGCCAACACAACGACCAACCGCCTTTACTTTCTTCATCTTGTCAGGTACCTATTAGAGTTGGGTGGACTCAGGGGCGCCTTAAAAATCCAGAAATTCCGAATCCAAGCCTTTACCGTGATTCGAACCCAGAATCGGAAACCAATCGCTTAACCACCCAGCCGCCGCGCCCAATAATTATGTATTTTCACATATATATTTTGTTTCCTCTTAACATTTACCTATCTCTTAGTCTGTGGGACCGTTGGGGCACCACACACAATCTGTCGACAGTCTTTCTCAATTCCTTTCTGGCTCGTCCATTTGTTGATATTATTATCCCATCGCTTTTGCTGTCTTTGTCTTCTTCCTTTGCCTGGTACTGTCCCATCAAGGATGGTCTCTGCTAGCCTGGTACTGTCCCATCAAGGATGGTCTCTGCTATCCCCGTGGACCTCTGGTACTGTCCCACCAAGGATGGTCTCTGCTATCCCCGTGGACCTCTGGTACTGTCCCACCAAGGATGGTCTCTGCTATCCCCGTGGACCTCTGGTACTGTCCCACCAAGGATGGTCTCTGCTATCCCCGTGGACCTCTGGTACTGTCCAACCAAGGATGGTCTCTGCTATCCCCGTGGACCTTGGTACTGTCCCACCAAGGATGGTCTCTGCTATCCCCGGGGACCTCTGGTACTGTCCCACCAAGGATGGTCTCTGCTATCCCCGTGGACCTCATAGTGTGGTCATAGAGTTTTGGGTTGCGTTTCTGACAGTGGTCAGCAGGCCATCGTAAGGCTCAATAGCCAATGTGATCTAGTTTCGAATTTCCACTTTTCTTATTATATATTCTATAAGCTAAATACATTTATACATTTGAAGTATAAAGATCAATATTTATACAAAAATACATTTGTGTGTGTATTGAAATATAAGCGTATTTTGGGCATCACGGCTCTATACTATCGTTTGTCTGGACACACTAAATATCTTATCTCATTACTTATGACGCAGCTTATCAATTCCACTGGTCACCTATTATTCTGCTTGTCAGTCAGTCAGTTCATTGTTTAGTTAGTCTACTGTCAATAAACTAGTATACCGGTTGTGATGTACTATTTCCAGTTTGCTCTTAAATGTTTTCAGTCTTTTATTCGCTTTTATTTTTTATGCATAAAGCTTTACACCAGGTAGGAAGCTATTTTACACATACCAAATATTCTCAAATGGCACTTAAATTAACACCCATGGCTACATTTGATGAAAAGTGTTCTAAAAAAAAATAAAAAAAATAATCAAAATGTCAAGTACAAGTCAGAGTTATTGGAACCAATTTAACAGATTAAAACAAAACGTCAATAGAACCGCAACCATATAGACACAAGTGTGATGATGACGTAAAGAAGTTATTTCATTTACTGTGTTTTGATTTGTCGTACCCACACTATTATAACTACAACTCCAACTACGTAAGGGCACGACCATGACCCATGACCTCAAGGTTGCTACCTGGGTAAATCTTCGTTCATTAATCTGTTAATAAATGTAGTGCAGCAGATTGATGTCTTAGAGGACGGGGAAAAGCAACAACAACAACAACAACAACAACAACAACAGGACTTGTGATTCAAATGTTGACTTTGTTCATAATCATAACAATTCTTTAAATATACTGAAGATTCTTATATATGGTATCATATTAATAAACTGAATTCACTTTGGTGTTTATGGTCACTCTGGTGTCCAGTTAACGAAAGTTTTTAAATAAACTATTTAGCAATTAGTTTTGTCTTTCTCAGCTCTGTTCAATCAAGAATGAAATTCTAACATTATTTGCTTGTAGCACAAAGTTTTTTTTCAACATTTATTTAGTTGGCATCAGTGATGCTTTTTAACATGCAGTTCGTGATATGATTTATTCTGTCTATTTATGTCCAAACTTTCTGTCTTCATTTTCTGAGCTAGAGACCTAGATGCATTCTAGATACTTAAAAAATTCATTATGACTGAAGTCATTAATGTGACCTCTCAAATGAATTTATGTGTAAGGAGTCAAACAAATCTTGAAGATGCTATTCAAAATTCCAAGTGGGTCAAAGTCTAGAGCGGATTTACATTAAGTTGTAAGCACCTGACTTTCCTGTCTAATGTCACAACTAAGTCACAACTAAGTCACAACTAAGTCACAACTAAGTCACAACTAAGTCACAACTAAGTCACAACTAAGTCACAACTAAGTCACAACTAAGTCACAACTAAGTCACAACTGTAGTAGGACAAGAAATAGGCCTACAAAATGTATTGGCTATTATAATGACGTTATTCTTCATGGTCACTGAGATGCAAATCGCTCAGATTCTAAGAGGACTGTCAATTGGTTACACAAAATATTGCAGGGAACAAGTGTCATTCAATTATTACTGTATACGGTTCAATATTCTTTTGCATGCAATATTAGGTTTAAAAAAAGATGTTTAAAACTAATGGTAGCTTGTACCTAGATAGAATGAGACAGACTTTATGGTGTGGTGTTTTCTGTCCTAAATTCAAGATTTTTTTTATTTCACCAAAAATATTTAGAAGTGACTGCCTATTGTCATCTTAGCCATGACCAAATGTTTTTCTATACTGTCAATGATTCTTGTTATAGGTTTTTATATCATTTCTGTTTAATCTATCCTTTTAGTGTTTGTTTTTTTTTTAGGTATTTGTCACTTGTTATAATGTATTACAGTCCACAGTTTCATTTTAAAAAATAAAATAAAAAGAGGCGTGGCGTACTGGACACATAGAAATATTCCCGTTTCTTCGTACTTGTCCTAAGAGTTGAGTCTAAGACCCTTGGACCTCTCGGGTTATGGATGCCTGCCTCCGTTTGCCTGTCTGAACAAACTTCTGTCTAGAAAAGATCTAAGCTTAAATACGGCCCGTGGGTCGCTTCCGGTCCGCGACACGTTGCTATCCGGCTCGCCGATACGTCAGCGCTCAGTGTAGAATATTCCCCAAAGCTATGGAAAAATATATCTTTCCATAGAATTCTCAATATTACTTCGATGGATCTCATTCGATGGTATTTTAAAATTCATTATGATTTTTTTTTTTGCGTAATAACACAGCGTTATGTTTTCGGCGACATGAGTTGTAAGTTATTTTTAGTTCTGTGAAATTTCCACTATGTCTATGAAACATACCATCAATTTCCACTATGTCTATGAAACATACCATCAATTTCCACGATGTCTATGAAACATACCATCAATTTCCACTATGTCTATGAAACATACCATCAATTTCCACTATGTCTATGAAACATACCATCAATTTCCACTATGTCTATGAAACATACCATCAAATTCCACTATGTCTATGAAACATACCCTCAATTTCCACTATGTCTATGAAACATACCCTCTATTTCCACTATGTCTATGAAACATACCCTCAATTTCCACTATGTCTATGAAACATACCCTCAATTTCCACGATGTCTATGAAACATACCCTCAATTTCCACGATGTCTATGAAACATACCATCAATTTCCACGATGTCTATGAAACATACCATCAATTTCCACTATGTCTATGAAACATACCATCAATTTCCACTATGTCTATGAAACATACCATCAATTTCCACGATGTCTATGAAACATACCATCAATTTCCACTATGTCTATGAAACATACCATCAATTTCCACTATGTCTATGAAACATACCCTCAATTTCCACTATGTCTATGAAACATACCCTCAATTTCCACTATGTCTATGAAACATACCCTCAATTTCCACTATGTCTATGAAACATACCCTCAATTTCCACTATGTCTATGAAACATACCCTCTATTTCCACTATGTCTATGAAACATACCCTCTATTTCCACTATGTCATGAAACATACCATCAATTTCCACTATGTATATGAAACATACCCTCAATTTCCACGATGTCTATGAAACATACCATCAATTTCCACGATGTCTATGAAACATACCATCAATTTCCACTATGTCTATGAAACATACCATCAATTTCCACTATGTCTATGAAACATACCATCAATTTCCAGTATGTCTATGAAACATACCATCAATTTCCACTATGTCTATGAAACATACCATCAATTTCCACTATGTCTATGAAACATACCATCAATTCTGTATTTTGAATCAAATTATTTTGTACCAACGTTAGTGTTTCCTAACCATTAACAATGTTCTTGCGTTCAGAAATTTGAAAAGACTAAGAAACTTAAAAAGTGGAATCTGTAAGAAAAAACTTACGGAAAAAGTGGACAGATAGTCATTTTTTTTTGTAGCACATAATTCTAATCCAACATGTTTGATGAGTAAAGTGTGGACGTTTTTAAGGATCCTAACACTCAACGACAATGTGAAACGAATTATAAAGAAATAAAACATCATTCTTGGTGATAGCTAGAAGCAAGGAAAGCTGCTTGCTTACTTCTAGTGCTCGGAGAACGAAAACATTGACCAATAAGAGACAAGAAAATGAGTCTGCGGTAAATCCTATAAATCCTACCACGCTTGCCCATCAGCTATAAATGGAGAATTAACCGAAAACCTAGTCTCCATCTTAGAAATTTTCAAACAAATTAAGTTACAAGGGAAAATCAGAAAAATTAACTAGAGCACAAGATATATTAGTAGCAACTAAAAAAAAACACTTAGCTGTGCTTTCTTCTGCGAAGAGAGATTCTGCCTCAGCACCAAGAAGATAGACTAGTGACGACAAGGAACAGCTGGTAACACCAGGACAAAGTGAGAACCCCGACAAGCAGATCAAAACTGCAGTATAGGTCCACCAATTCAACTCAGTTTGTCATGCAACAAAAATATTTATCTTATTAATGTATATAAAAGAATTATTCTACATACAAAATACAATGTTAGCAACAATAATATGTCATAATGACATTGATAAAATCTCACTAAAAAAAATGCAGTGCTTATCCCGATAATACAAGGTAATGCACTGTAATGAATAGTACTGTAACACAAACAGGTGTCTAGAATCTGAAATAAACTATAACATAATACAGGGACGAGCCCCCATAAAATCTGTCAGGTATTAAGATTTAATTCACTAAATTATTTAATTGTCTAGGTATTAAAAGTAATATTAATTGCAATGTGTATGTGTGTTATATTTAATTTATAATTTATTATTACTTTTAGTCCCAAGGTTCAGCCCAACAGACACACCATACATAGCCAGTTGTACATAACTAATCAACGATGTGCATGATGATTTAAATTAAACTATAAATTTAATCCATTGAGATTTATACAATGAAATGATATATCACTAATGGTAATGATAAATAATTACAAATACATATAGCATGATATGAGAAAATTACTAAATCATAGTCTAGTTCTATTAACTACTGAATTCATATTTCAAATACAATAATAACCACCTTGTAATACAGTATCCGATAATATTGTCCTCGCAATATTTCATTCCGAGACAAAGATTCTGTTAGAGGATCAATCACTTCATATATTAACTGTTCAAGGTAACATAAATATCTTCTAGCCAAGACGAATGTTCACTCACAATGAAGAACCAAAGTTCAGAGTAATACCAAAACTCAAAACGTCACAATGTAACACCAAGTCTAGATATAGAAACCCGCAATCTGGAATCTGGAACCTCAGACTGCAAACTTAAAACCTGAGAGCCCATAGAAAGACAATAACAGATTCTTCTAATCTTCTAATCTAATTACAAAATACGACCGAATCTATATTAAAAATAACTTTACAACGTGATATAAAACTCACCCTAAACAGGGATCAAAATAATCCTTCAAGAATATATACCAAGGCCAAAGATAAGGCTATCCAGTAACCTAGACATAGGGAGAATTCAAGATCTCAAAAGGTACAACCTGCTTCAATCTAGCAACATGGCTTGAGTCTGCCAGACGATCAAAAAGAAAAATTTGACGTCATATGAAAAATTACGACGAAGCGACAAGGGGAGAGAAACTGGTACACAAAAAAATAATAATAATAAAATAGAACACATGACGTCATCGCCTATTGATGAATGCGGGACTATTAGACAGTGTACATTTTTACTATACAACTACATAGATAGTTGTGACACAGCATACTTTGGAGCTGCTAATACTCTGAGCTGAGAAATTAAAATTTTTATAAAGGGAAATCATGCAGACGTCTTAACTGAAAGACCTTAAAAGGATCTGGGTTTTGGTGATTTATGCGACATCACTTCAAATTTAAATGAAATCAACAGAAAACTTAATAGAAAAAACAAGTGGATAGAAATCGGCTTGTAAACGATTCAAAGACGAAAAATAAATGAAGTGCTTCGACTTCGTGTCTTATTAATGAAGATGAATACTTAGAGGCTGGTGATGGATACATTTTAAACATATTGTTAATTAACGGGTTTCCTTATGAAATATTATCTGGTCTATTTCATTTCATTTTTTTTTTTGTATCTTTTCCCTAATATGGCCCGCGACAGGAGTGCCGGAAATTAAAAATGTCTGCAGCTCAAAATAAGTTTGAGCCTGTAAGGCAGGGGTTCTCAACCTGTGTATCGCGACACCCTTTGGGGGTCGAATGACGATTTTGCATATTCTGAGGTATCTACACATTATCCTGCATTTAAAAAGCTTTATTTCCAAAACCAAATCTGTTATTCTTACTTACTTTGATCCGTTCGACGCATTGGGAGGTAAGCTGCTTCCACAAAAATCTGTCACTGGCAAACTCTGACGCTTCTTCCCACCTGCTATGAGGACCTCCACCATGAAAGTGTGGCGCCAAGTTGTACTAGGCTGTCCCTGTTTGTGCTTTTCTCGTAATGGAGGGGGTTTTAAACACAAACCCCTCTTTACTATGCTCATAGAATGAGGTGACTTATGTTACGATAGTCTTATATTGAAGAGGGGTTTTATCGTAAATTTCCTTAGCTATGCTCTTGGAATTCGGGGATTGTCGTTTGCATTATTTTTTTATCTTTTGTTTTACAGAAGAGGGGGTTTAACTGCCAAACCCCCTGGTAGGGGTTTTAAACTCAAAACCCCATTGGCTGCGCTTGGGCAAGTGATGGTCTAGTATTAACATTCCACTTAAAATAAACAAATTCAAAGCAAAAAATCAGTCACTAAAGTCCGACCCCCCCTTTTGGGGGGGGAGGAAATTCATTTCGGAGGATGGGTTGAGCCCCCCCCCCTCCCCCGGTTACGCCCATGTCGCAGTCTAGGCACAACACAAAATGGTTTGACCCTCTAGGAGCTTATTTATTATTGACCAGATGGCATCTCTTTCAAACTAGACTCGGCATGCTGAACAAGAGTAAGTGTGTGTCTGTGTGTGTATAATGACGTAGTGTTCTTACGTAAGTATTATGATACATTCACAGCAGGAGATAGACATTGAAGATCTTTACGTAGCGGAGATGTGGATGTACTGGGGGGGGGGTTGTATCCAATGTTGTACGTTGATTTGTAAGCCCACTAGATAGATTGACTTAGAGAGATGACCCTAAGGTTTCCAGAAGAGACCGTCCTGCGGGATAACTCGCCAGAGAGCTGACCGATCAGTACACGGAAGATAAGCTTAAAAGAAACAAAGTTCTGGGGCTGCGGTTGTGAAACCAGTTCCGGGACAAAGTTGGAAGAATGTCAAAGGTCGAATTAGTGTATCGATACTTTGTTTATGAATCGACGCTCACAATAGACGCATTTATGTGTTTGTGTGTATTAGCTGTTTAAATATGACTGGTATGGTGTGTGTAGAAACCACCATGTAAACAAATGAGATATAGTTCGATTCTATTTAAGTCAGTAAGTACCAATTAATTTCATCAAAGGCTTTAATTTCAACTGGATTTCGCTATAGTTTTAATATAGCGTTTTAATAATCGATTTTTTGTAGATGTTACATTTGCAAACAATATTTTCATTAAAAACTTAACATTTCCAGTATAAGCTGATGTACCACCCCGGTACATATTGTCATTTTTGGCGCTGATGTGTCATGGTGTGTCTTTTATGTAGACGATAGGGATACTCATTATTTGTATGTGTGCTGCCAATTCATGTCTGTCATGCTAAGAACTTACACAACTACATGAGCTGAAAATAAATACTTTTTCCCATTGTGTAACATTTCAACAAAACATATCTACACGGCAAACGTTATATACAGATACCCAACTTCTCTAGCTGACTTCCTCTCTTCTTGTTTACACACTCGTCACTTCCCCCAAGTCCACTAACTCTCGATACTCAGCACTTGACCGTGTGTCACGGTTGACCACACAGTAACCGTGCCACCACAATTATGTATATTGAATGCGAATACTTACGCCAAATCGTACTTCTACTATGCAGTTCTTGTTGCCAGGTATATGGTAACACGATGTGTGTGTATTTATTTGAATTGTGAAAATCAATGTATCGCCCCTTCCCAATCCAAAATAGGTGCATAGACTACTTCAGATTTGGTCTTTTATATGGAACTGTTCTATTCATGGTCATTTTTGTGAATACGAATTAGGAGTGAGTTTGTGTGTAACGTAGAGTTGAGTAACAAAAGGCTTAACAAGGCATGCATACAGGGGGGGGAGACTAAATATGTGTTGAACGCAAACTCCTTTTGTGTTTTTTTTTAAATTTCATTGAATAAATGAGACTAATAATGACATTATTGATACAAAAACATGTTTTTAAAAAATCTCTCTATAGTTAAAATAAATATTATATTCAAATAAATGTGATGCCTGACTAGATCACTGGTATGATTTTGTGCACAAGTTTTTTTTTTTTTTTGTGTTTTTTTTTTGTACGAAGAAAGTCATGTAAATGTTAGTGAAATACTGAACCTAATAGAAATGGAACTGAGAAACGTTCAATATTGGCCTAGGGAAAGGATTTTAAATTTCGGAATTTTTAGGGCTGCCCATGAGTCTACCCAACACTAATGGACCGGATACCTGACAGGTTAGGCAAAGTAAAGGCAGTTAGTCGTTGTGCTAGCCACAAGACCCCTTGCTAACCGGCGGCTATAGAAACTGATGGCCTTTACATCATCTGTCCTATAGATCTTTTAATGGCGTACTTACTTTTACCTATAAAGAAAGGGACGTAATTTGTGATTTATTTTGTTCAACTTTGAACAGACACAGCAGTTTCACAGAGCAATCCAAATGACATCATCAACTCTATACCTAACGTGGCATGTTATTCAACATCTAGCCTGGAAAGTTATCCTATTTTGTTTCACTCAAGAACTTTTATTTTACGTCTCAACACATGCGACATGCTGTACTATAAGCAGACTTAATTACAGACGCACTAGTGTTATTTCAATGATGTTAATATGGATTAATTTTGTTAAAATCTGGCATAAGGACATATCTCAGAACGAAGCTGGAATTTCTATTTAAGAACTAATTTCAGCATGGCATTCACACAGAAAATAGCTTTGTCTGCGTCAGATGTGAAAAAGAATGTAGGACACTTCCTTTTTTTTATCTCGACACCCGAAGAACTTATTTGTATTATCAAATCTTGAAGTGTTCTTCTCTTTGGCATCCCAATGTATGGTATGTGGTCGTACGACAGTACTAATGACTGATAACATACTAATTCTGTTACTGATTTAAGAACTTTAAATACATTTTTATAGTTTGGCCAGGCATTAAGGAGTAATTATCCAAACTTTTATGTGAGTTACTCGGTCATGTCGCCCTGATTGATTACACAAATTAAATATTTTCTAAAGAAAAAAAAATAACTGTAACAAAAAATAATAAAAGCAAGGACACGAGGACTTTCAGGAAAGGACGATCAGATAAAAAGGAAGCTAATTGTCTTTTCTTGAATGAACTCTGCAGAGTTATGGCTCTTACTTGGCCAACTTCTTTACCTTGAGCTAAAGACTAACATTATTTACAATGACCTGGCTATCTGGACTGTCTCCAGAAACCAGAGTTGGCTGCTCAGAAAAGAAGATAAATGAGCCACTCTGCTAAAGGCCTGCTGTTCACATTTTTTTTTGTTTTTAAACTAAGATCTCTATTAAATGTTGCCAAGCTATCGGATTTCCTTGTTGTTTTCGTTTGACCATGATGGCGTCGAAGTGAATGCTATTATTACACAATTTTTCAAAAAGCCAATAAAGAAGAAAAAAAAAATAACATAAAAAACCTCCTAAATGAAACGGATGGCTGTTTCGTTAGAGCGAATAGTTTACAATTAATTCCTTATGAATGATAGATTTCTAGATAGATAGATTAGTCTATCTCTCTCAACAACAAAAAAAAAAGTCCTGGTTAAGCGTATGTATACATCTACACAGAGTCCGAGTATATACAGTTCTAATGAAAGGACAATTGATCCAGACTTTAAAGACGGTGTGCAAAATGTTCCTGAACGTTTATTAGTTCATTAATTAATTTAATGAATAGCGTCTACAAGAGGTTCAATATAAAGATGGTCTTGTCCTGTAGCCAAATTTAGTTGCTGTTTTTTTATACTTTGAAAAATGATAACGGTCAAACCAGAGTTTTTCAAGTGTGGCCAAAATCACTAGCATTTCTCTCCCAAAGACATTCAATCAACTGTCAAATTTCTATGAAAATCGTTAGAGCTTTTTCGAGAACCGTGTCCAGGTATTTCCACCCAGGTTTGGTAGATAAATTTACAAGCTGAATAGACGAATTGTAATGAAATGAATTAATAGCTGTATGGTAAGAAAACTGCGTGATTTGTATATGTACTATTGATTAAACCTTGCGACGTACGACAGTACTTAAAATATCCAATACCCTTTAGAAATAAAGGTTTATACAATGATGAATGTTGATCATTTTAGAATCATGGAAATTGAAGTGTTCGTATTTTTTTATATTTAAACTATAAATACAACAAAGCTTTGTAAAACATGACACATTAGTTATTATATATTTGAAGTGAAAGAAGACTAAATTACTCTTGGAGAATAATGCTTACGTGTTCTAAATGTATCTATTGCCTCCCTCTATAGGGCATATAGGACAATATTTCCCTCGTGTGGTTGTCAGTTAGCCTACGTAAAAACGTGTCTTTTTATCCTTAAATGTACACTATACTAGCTTTAAATTAACCCGGCTTTGGTCGGTTTTTTTTTCTTTCTACGAATAACATGCATTTATTCCGTTAGAATTTGTGTAAATGTCTGATTTAGATAAGAAGCAGAACTAGACATAGTATCATCTAGAGTATGAAGGGGGCTCGAGGTTCGACACCCGACTTGGACAGAGTTGTTTTAAATGAGCGCCTAAAGGCAGCACTGGTCCACAAATGAGATGGTGCCATAGCGCTCTGAGCATGCTATAAGCATGAAAGTAGAGCTATATAAAAGCTATTGTTTATTTATTTAGATGGTTTACGCAAGCGGAGAATGTTTGTGTACAGATCTAGATTCTAGACCTTGTTTAAAATTATTTTTTTTCAATTATATAAGCTATATGTAGACTGTCCGTACCAATAGAAGCGGAAATGTTTTCTGTAAAATAGTGTAGATCTATAATTAGTATATATTTAGAAATATGAGAGGTCCAGCCTCCAAATAAAAAGAAAATAGTTTATTAGATCTCGATGTAGCTATCCATGAAATGAAAGTAGGTTTTACATCTATTTTTAAAATGTGTATTGTTAATTAAAAGTATAGTCAATCAAATTCATATTTACCAGAGTAAAAATAGTGAACTCTCAATGATTTAAAAATAACACAAAATAAATTTATTAAGTCAAAAGTCAACATCTTTTTTGATGTTTTGTAGCGCTGCAAGTTCATGACCTCAAGGCACGTCGTCTTGGTGACAAAAAAGCGATAAAAGATATTTTATAACCAAAGAGAACGCGTGAATGTAATTGTTTATATCACATTGTCAGTTTAATTTTATGTACATCTAGATCTATTATCTAAACAAATTGAATGCCATAGTAGTCTAGTCAATAACTAAAAACTTTGAGCCTAGTAAATGACTGAAACACTTTGAGCCTTGTAAATGACTGAAACACTTTGAGCCTGTGTTGACCTAGATCCAGTAGGCTACACGGCGCCTGTGATGAGCAAAACTGTATGTCAACACGGCTAAAGCCATTCACAATTATTGCGAACCTACTTGTGCTTTTGAAACACAAATTTGTAGGTTAATTTGATTAAAGTAATGAAATGAAAAGACTATATTTTGTATGTTAATGTGTTAAAGTAAAAAACAATCTTTTTCTTTGCCAAAAGTAAATGTAGACTTTGCGAGATGTTATGTCACGCGCATGCGTGACCTTTTGGTACGCGATATGAAAAATGATAATGTTTGTCAACACGGCTAATGTATATATGTAGCTATGTTGTTAAGAGGTCTAAATGCGCATAAGTAAATCTGAAAGAAAATAAAGACTTCAAATTAAACCGAATCAGTAGTTGTAGGCTTAAATGCTTTAAAAAAAAAACACACTGGTATGTAAATTATATTATGTGAGTAGTTTATTAGTTTAATAATATGCCTTTATAATGGACGATAGTTTGACATCTGACGTTAATTTCAGTTGTATTATTAAGCGCGCATGTAATGGTGCGCGCGAGTTATGGAAAAGTGTGTCAACACGGCTAAAGCTATTCATATTTAGAGGGAATGAACTTATGTAAAAAATGTTTTGGAAACTCAAATTTAAATGTTAATTTTCATTAATTAATGAAATGAATAGAAACTATTTTGTATGTTCTTGTGTAAAAGTAAAAAAAAAATGTTTTCTTGAATTAGACCTAAGGTTCGAGAGATTTTCATCTCAGCACATATGTCACCTCTCCGTCTTGTCTCATCATGTAGACATGGCTATGTGACCTAAATCCACAAAATAGTAATAATTTCTTTGAGTTATGCAACTTTTTTTTTTAAGGTCTTAAGCTTGTTTTAGGGCTACTATACATACGTTACGGTTCCAAGGAACATTTATGCCAAGTTTTATCAAGATTGGTCAATGGTTTTGATTTCCATGCGAGTCATTTATACATAGGCCTTACTTTCTGCTTTATATTATAGATAAAAACTATATGCATTCAAATGTGTAGAGTTTTAATTCAAAAAAGAGTCTTTTTTAAGAAATCTACAGTGTGATTTTAAAGAATTTGTTCTAAATTAGGATTTTAAATAAATGTTGCTTGACATTCATCTTTTAACAAACGATACTTCAAAACAGAAAGTAGCATTGAAATATTTATCTCAATTTCCTAATTGAAATCAGTCATATTAGAACACACCCAATCATGAATAAAAGTCTAAAACTTAAATAACAGTGGTTTGGTTACCTATTCAAAGTACATCTATTCTTTCCCTTCATTGTAATAGTAATACAACTTTGGTCCAATCTTAATAATCACGTTCTTGTCCAGGCTGTCAAATGTCCGACTTGTTTAATTAGTGATTATTTATCACAAATATTGTCAAGGCGAGAAGGTCTCTGAACTGGAGGACTCAAATTTCAGTTTTAAAATGAATGTGTTTTTTTTAAACAGTAAGCCTGATCTATACATCAGAGGAATAGCTTTCTGTTTGCAGACTTATGTCAATGTTTGTTTCCTTCTGAAAGTTTAAAACATAAACCATTCAACAATAACAACATTTATATGTTCTAGTTGCAGTCAGGAAAAAAAGAACATTTAAATTGCAAGAAAATAACTGACATTCAGAGAGTTGATAAGCTGCCAGAGCATGGTTTTCTCGAAGTAGAGCCTTGTCTAAAGCAAATAACAATATAAAACGCTCATTTCTCATTTATTTGTAATTTAACGTATGTGTTTATGTCTATTTTAAATGTGTGTTGAAAATGTACAATTTCATGGATTATTTTTCAGACGTGGAAGTATTATTGACTTTCATTTAAAAATTGTTCCGTATTCAGCATCGCCCCTCACGGCGACATCGCTTTTTAATGGTCACTCAGGAAATCTTGTCATCAATAAGAAATGCTAGTTGTTACTTCCTTCAGGCAGACGTCAGTGAACAACCAATGGCATTCCTTGTTTTCGTTCACGTGGTCCATTTTTTTAAATTATTTCAATTCTGAGTCTGAGTTAACCCTTAACATACCAAATGATGAAGCTTGCGTTGTTTAACAAGCTGGTGTTTGTCTAGGAACCCCATTGTTTTGTTAACTTTGTAAGTGCTACCTACTCGCGGTAGATTACTCAAAATATGTTGGGGGGGGGGGGCTTAAGAAAATAGATTTCAGTAAAAATTACAATTAGATTTAGTAAAATACACAAATCGCCCTCTTCGGTCGTCTATCCCCCCACCACACCTCGTTCAGTATGTTGAGAGACACATTTTAACACATATATCTTTTGGCACTACAGATACTCTAACATAAAAATGCCAGTAGGTCTACTATCAAAATAACTGGACGACACACATTTTAAATATAGCGCTATTCAGATCATGTGACAAGAAGAATTAAAACAAGATTACAAAAAGAGTTTGTGTGATAGAGGCGGCCCCAGTCGGTGTCGGATCCCTGTCGGATACAAATTACTTTCTTATTTTAAAAGCCTGAACAACCTATTGTCGATATTTTTGAATAAAAAAATCATTGGAAGGAACATTAAAGGTTAAATCAGATTTTCAATAGCGTTTAGTGTTGTAGTTGTTTTTTTATATAAACGTGACGAACAGACCGACCAACAGACAAAACGCACAAAAATAAGCACTGCCCTTCAACTCTTTATTTCACTTAATATAATTCGGTAGACGCACACAATTCAAAAGAAACTCATGTCTTACAGTTAGAAAAGGATCAACACAAATCCACCAATGGGTTCTATTATCTTGGTATTGTTAAAAGTAAAATAAAAAGACAAAACAGATCGTTTCTGTTCAATGTAACAGAATGTCTGATGTTCTTTCGCTATGTCTTTCTGTCATTCCATCTTATCGTTCCATCCTTCAGTCCATTCGCTGATGCAGGTTAGTAAAAACTATCCACCACTCTAAAAAGCTTGTCAATTAGGTGACTACCAAACACAGTGCGAGTGGCTCGACTTAGTAGTCACACTGCTAATTACATCCGATGGTCTGGAACTATAATGACCAGGTCAGTTCAGATGCCCGACTGTATCAGGGTACATAAAAAAGGAAGTCGATGGTTCATGGTGAATAACTATCGTCCATCCTATTCTGATAAACTGATCTAATAATTATTTTTTTTCTTGTGACCTAGATTTAATCCAACCAAAAGTGAATTACAGAGACTATTGAGTGTAATGACAAAGTCTGTCATGTTGACCCATATCAGATCAGGTCAGTCAGTCATGTTGACCTCTAGAAGCTAAAGTCAGTCAGTCAGTCCTGTTGACTTTTAGCAGCTTTAGTCAGTCAGTCATGTTGACTTCTAGCAACTCAAGTCAGTCAGTCATGTGAATTCTAGCAGCTCAAGTCAGTCAGTCATGTTGAATTCTAGCAGCTCAAGTCAGTCAGTCATGTTGACATCCAGCAGCTCAAGTCAGTCAGTCAGTCATGGTGACTTCTAGCAGCTTAAGCCAGTTAGTCATGTTGACTGTAGCCAAGAATCAAGCGAATCAAGACTTTGAAATGCCCCCCCCCTCCCCAACTTTTCTAACAAAAGTTTCAGTAGATAGGGAAATAATGTGTCAGTTTTCGAGAAGATTTGTTAGAGTTACAACACATATAAACTAAGTATCGCTATGAAAGTTTTGTTGGTTTGCAGCAGAATTACAGAGAAAGCAGAAAACATCGATCAAATACTTTAAAGTGTCTTACCAAAGTTGTTTCGGTTGAAAGATTCTAATTGTGTAAACGAGGCGTACTGAGTCTGTCTGTCTGTCTGGTCAAAAGTCTGTGCACGTTATTTCTCTCAAGACCCAGTCTCGGATCACGTTGACATTTTGTACAATTATTTCTTGTGCCTTTCAAAAAATAAGGAAAAAAAAGATTATGAATTTGTTAACTAACTATTGAAAATTTATTATTTTGTTTGGTATCGAACAAGGAAAACAAATTGTACTTGACAGATGTGGTGTTGAATTAGACCCTTTGAGGAGGCTTGAACTCGAGTTCAAGTCGTACACCATTATCAAGACTCGGTTTTGGAATCTGATGTTTTATTAGTATTGTGGCTTATTAGAGAAAAAATATGAATCTCAGCTTCTATAATCTAATGTGTGGATTAGACCCGCTTGCCAGAGGCGGCCTTACTAGAACTCGGGGCCCGGGACGAATGGGACAAATATCATACGCGTGCCCATGAACCGTAATTGAACTATATTAATACCGTACCAAATGAATCTGACGGGCTCGTCCCGCCTCTATGGCTGTTGGCCTTCATAGACTACAGTACGCAATTGTTTGTCAATCTTTGGCATTGAAGACTCTGCTTGTAAGATTTTGTCCCTAGTTCTCTTCTGTTGATTAACTCTTTTTCTCCGTAATTATTTTCTCATGTTTTGAAGGAATTCTTCATTTTTGCTCATTACCATTTCACAACCCTGTTATGATTGGGCTTCAATAGCTTTGTTGTTTGTTGTCAGAAACTGTTGTATTTGGGAATGAAAGGGAAGCACATGCTCTTTTTATATAAAACAAAGTCAAATGAAAAAAAAAAATTAAACATTAATTTATTGTAATGAGGTCAAACCAACGATGGTATCCTCGATTAGGAGAGAAGAAGTTACTTTTAATCAATGTCACTAATGATTCAGAAATATTTGGCATTAGAAATCAACAAAAAGAAAACAGTTTGTGTTATTGCTGGGCCCCAAAAGGCGCGAGGCCTGGACGGTTGCCCCACTTGTCATCCTGTAAGGCTGCCTCTGCGCCTGCATTGGTTAAATAACACATTTATAAAAATGCAGGCATAAAATATGTAACTCTATTACTAACATAGAGTGTGCCATATCAACTGGCTGCTTGCTTATCTACTAAGTTCTTTCAGAAGACTCCGCATGTCTGTGATGTATCACTTGAAACTCAAACTGAATGGAGGTCAGCTTCACATTCAGGAGTCCTCCAGATAATACGTCTTACATCATCGTTTCATTGGAGATCTTTTTTTAAAAAAAAATTAAATATACAATATGGTGTGGGGTGTGTAGCTGACATTCGTTGTCATGGTAATGCTCACACATTTGTTTTCTTCATTTAAAAGTCTGGGATGGATGACGAGATTATAGTGTTGATTGTCATGAGTATAAGACGGTTTAAAAAAAAACAAATTTAAACCTAGCACACACACACACACACATACAAAGTACAAAAACTAGAGACTTACAATCTTAGCTATGAATTAATTTTGTCGCGATATTTCATTAATTGTACATGATAAAAACGTGATAAACTAGCGCTCAACTAGTGCATAAAGTTACAGTTGTTATTTTTTAATGCTCCCATCTTATGTACACCGGAAGTCATAACCAGGAAAACGAAACAAATTCTTATGCGTTCCGTTCCCAGCCAGCTGTCCACATTACCCCGCCCCACACCCCTTCCTTTAGTAGAACAAATCTTGATTAAGAGAATGTATAAATGTACTAGACTTTATGGATGGATGGATAGCTTCTCCCTGATGGTCGAAGAAGTGCACTAGACTTTATTATATTCTAATGATAGCCTTTTAGGTCAAGACTTAGAAGACTAGAAATTTAACAGTTGATGTATATCGTTGGGACTATATATCTATATATAAAGCAGAAAGTAAGCTGTATGTATGTATGTTTGTCCCTAATAGAAATCATAACCGTTTGACCAATCTTGATGCCTGCCTGGTCGTGCGGTTTGCACGCTGGACTGTTGTTTGGATTAATCTATGGTCCCGGGTTCAAACCCTGCCCGCTCCCATCCCCCGTCGTCCTGCAGGAGGTTTAGACTAGGAAGTAAACTATCTTCAAATCTGAAGGAACATCCGAAACATGTAAAACATTTCACAAACAAACTTGGCAAAAATGTTCTTTGGGTACTAACTGTAACGTATGTATAGTAGCCCTAGAACAAACTTAAGATTGTCAAAAAAATGTTGCCCAACTATATGAAAGTGTTACTATGTCATGGATGTAGGTCATATAGCCATGTTTACATGAGACAAGAACAAAAGGATCTAGATCTAATTTTAAGAACTACTCTTTGCAAAAATAGTTTTTTTACTTTGACAAATGAAAATACAAAATATAGTCCATTGATTTCATTATTTAATAAAATTGACCTTCAAATTTGTCTATCAAAATCTTTTTGATATAAATTCGTTCCTTATATCTGCGAATTTACACGTCCTGACGTACGTTATATCCCATTCATCGCGAGCTTCTTTCATTAGAGAAGACAGCAAGGTAATGCATGCGCAGAGCAAAGGCTCCACGCACGCGCAGAAAGAAAATCTATCCAAGCCGACGGTAAGCGAGGGTGTCATGGCTAACACAACGACCAGCCGCCTTTACTTCGCCGTTAGTCTAGGATGGACTCAGGGCTTTTTGAAAGTCCAGAATGAAATTCCAGTCTTCACCTCCACCACTAGTTAGACAATTATGAAAGAATTCTGATAAAGATTCTGTCGCCTTCCTTTAAGATGTAGTCAAAATCTGACTCATGCTCACTAATAACCTCGTGGAGATGCCTATTACTACCAGAAGTATTTTTATCAAACATTTTTACTGTTTTATGTTTCAACATCAATGTTACAATTGTTTTAAGAGTTGACAGCCATCTAAATATATATGGAGTGACCCACTACTTAATTTTGTATTCGTCTCCATGTGTAATTCCACGTATCCACTACATTCTAATACATACACGCCTATGTTCTACCCATCAAAGCATCCACCTACTGATTAAGAAATGTACCGCTTCATTGAACTCGAAACCTTTTATAGTAAACCTCTTCATTCAAAGTAAATTTCTTCATTTAAAGTAAACCTCATCATTCAAACTAAACATTTTAATGTAATACAAACCTCTTCTTTCAACATAAACCTCTTTAATTCAAAATAAACATCTTCATTCAAAGCCAAACTTTTCCTTCTAAGTAAACAGAAAGACACAAAGAGAAAAAGGTGTATTTATTTGTGTCATATGTTAGGACACATTTGTACAAATTGCCAATCTTCTATAATGCCATTATACAATGGAAGGGATTGCCTGAATTGACCAGGTGAACCAATTACTTTACAGACGCTCAAGTCTCTAATAAACATGACGAGATTAACAAATGGAGACGTGTGTCTCTTTTGAAGTAATGACTCTAATTTTTAAGAAATCCATATCTCCTATGTGCCTACTTACAGACCATACTAACCTATCTACCACGGACCTTTTCAGTCATCTACTTTCACATACTTACTAACTCGATCGATTCTATTAATGTTGTACTTCACATCTACCGACCTACCCGTCTGCCTACCTGTATCCAACACATTTGTGTCACTTACTGTGAAAGAATATATTCTTTTTTTTTAAACAGTACTAAGATATCGCCTGAGTTAGTCTTCTGTATACCACTTTCTAGGGATCCAGCCTCCAGGATAGGCCAGGTGTTCCACTTTTTTTTTTACCTGGCTAATTTCACCTCAAAGTTTTTGTGCATAGCCATCAGGAAGTCAAACAGGTAATTGCAGGTTCCATCAGCACTTACTCTCACACATGCTCAACCACTCACTAGATGTTCTACCTCATTCCCATACACCTCCGTCTAGTCTTTCTCTCTCTCGTTCTCTCTTTCTCTCTCTTTCTTCTTTCTCTTTCTCACTCTTTTTCTTTCTTTCTTTCTCTTTTTCTCTCTTTCTACCTTTCTTTCTCTCTCTCTTTCTCTCTCTCTCATTCTTTCTTTCTCTCCCTTTCTTTCTCTCTCTTTCTCTCATTCTCTTTCTCTCTCGTTCTCTCTCTCTCTCGTTCTCTCTCTCTCTTGTTCTCTCTTTCTCTCCCTTTCTTTCTCTCTCTCGTTCTCTCTCTCTCTCGTTCTCTCTCTCTCTTGTTCTCTCTTTCTCTCCCTTTCTTTCTCTCTCTAGTTCTCTCTCTCTCTTGTTCTCTCTTTCTCTCTCTTTCTTTTTCTTTCTCTCTCTCTCTCTCGTTCTCTCTCTCTACCTGTCTCCTTTAAGAATACATACTCTTGTACTTAACTTTAACAGATCAGAGAGTGGAAGAGTAAACAATTGAGCTGTCAATACAAACAGTACCTTCCACTGCCTTGTGTGCCATCCTCTGTCAAAGATTTGTTTAAAAATAGCTTTCATACTTTGACTTTTTGTCAATAAATTGGAAATCATTAATTGAACATACTTTCGTTTACTTTCTGTATGATATTGAACTGTCTATTAGTTACACATTAAGGAAGTGACTATTACTAATCCTCCAAAACAAACTAAATGACAGCCAGTCAATGAGCATGTGGACTTTGTTCAAAATTTTCTGCACTACATTGAAAATGTGGCGAGATTTAGAGAGTAATATTCGTTGAAAAAAAAATCGCTTCAAAAAATGTTCAAGTGGATTAGTTCTTGTACATCACTATTTGTTTTTGTCCATCTTGTGAACTTGTCTTACCCGATGAAACAGTTTATTAGGATCGAGGCCTACTATCAATCGACTTGTGGACCACATTTATGTCCAGACCTACTATCAGAAGTCTTTTTACTTGTAGACCACAGTTATGTCCAGGCTTCTATCAGAAGTCACTTGACTTGTGGACAAAATTCATGTCCAGGCCTACTATCAGACTTCTATCAGAAGTCACTTGACTTGTGGACAACATTCATGTCCATGCCTACTATCAGGAAGAGCCTATTCTAGGGTACAAAAAGTTTGAAAGAATGAAGGTTTAGAATATAATGAAGATTAATTACACACAAACACATACATATATATTTATTTATATTTATTTATATATACATATTATATATATATATATACATATTTGCACATATTCGCAGTGCTCTATTGTGTGTGCATGTTTGGGGGGGGGGGGTGTTATCTGGCAGAAGGAGACCACTTAGTAAACACAACTCAGCAATTAAAAATTGGTCGGAAACATGGTCGAGAGGCCAAGTACGCATAAACTTGGCTTGGCTTACCTATGAAGGGGGCTCAAGGTTCGACATCCCACTCGAGAAGAGTTTGTGTTTACTGAGCGCCTAAAGGCAGACACGGAAAACCTAGATACCCCCTCTCCCCCACTGGTCCACAAATGAGATAGAACATAAAGCTCTGAGCTCTACGCATGAAAGTAGCGCTATATAAAAGATATAATAATAATTATTATAATAAATTTAAATAAATATACACATAGAAACCTTGTCGGACCAATTAAAAGAAAAAGGATATTCGGCCCACATGCCTTCATCAGCTACAAAACAAAGACAAAAGACAAAACTCGTCTATATCCAGTAGTCTATATCCAGTAGTCTAGACTAGTATTTTTTAATGTTACCATGTCTGAATCTGTATCACGAAACTAGAAATTGAATTTTAAAAGTAGATTCATACAGGAGAGCAACCAGGATTTTTTTCGGGAAGGAGGGAATCAGTAAAAGGCCCTAATGGCGCTTATACAGAGTGATCAGCTTCACAAAGGAGGAATTGTATTTTCCCCCCAAAATGAGTTACTTGTTTTTCTCATCATTCGAAATGTTTTTATATTATTAATAAAGCAGATAAAACACACACACACACTTCTTAATCAAACCGAATATCCTTTTGTTGCAATCAATAAAACATTTGCTATTTTTATGTTCTTCTGTTGACATTTTGTTACACATTTGATGAGGATATTTAATTGTCACAAACTCTTGAGATTCTGACTTCTTCATTCATTCCGCTTCCACTGAAACTATAGATTCCATGCCAGGATGCCAGCTACTTCTATATTATTTCTTTAGATGTACCAAAAGCTGACTAGAAGTCTTAAGGTCTGGGGGAAAAGCCCAAATGATGTTTGAAAAATAGTTTTTTTGGAGCTATTTTTTTTTTTCGTTTTTTATACATTTCCTTTGAACCTTTTGCTAGGAAAAGAGGACACCACTTCTGATACTTTCACACTTTCACTCCATTTGTGGTAAGTGTCTGCTTAACAAATAATCGCAATCTGTTACCAATATATTAAAGTGGATTAAACTTAGTTTTGATCTTAAGAAATTTACATTGCCACAATAAACTATAGTGTTTATGACATTCAAAAAATATTATCTTTCTAAAATATTATCTTTCTAAAATCTGTATTTTATACAGATCTTTTTTTCGTTTTTTAGCTTATATTTAAATAATTTTTAGATAATTTTAAATTTGAAAAAAAAAACCCACAAGAAAACTGACATTTGGTCATCCAACTGATACACGTTCCAATCTTGTTCTAGACCTGGGTCGGACCAAACTTTAATGCATTTCTGAAGTTTGTTGTTTAGAGATTGACATATTGTTGTATGGGTCTTCTAAAACTAATCATAGCATGTCAAAACCAATACTCCGGGAGAACCCATGACACAGGTTCTCCTCAGAGAACCCAGCCAGACACCCCAACCACTACCGAATTAGAGGTTGACCAACTCCCTAAGGGGAGAAATCAAAGCGGAGAGGATGCCCAAGGATAAATAGAGGGATCTCCCCTCTCCAGAGAGAAAGACTTCCCCCAAAAGGGGGTTGTCCTCCTCTCCATCCAAACCCAAGAATAAAAATAACAAGGTCAATGGAATTAAGGGAAACCCCTCCGGGGGCCTCTCAAGGCCAAATAGCTCCAAGTAGGTCATCTAGAATAAGCCATGGATTCCAGAATTGTACAGTGGAATTGCAGAGGCCTCAAGGCCAATTATAAGGAAATGCAGCTACTGATGGACTCTGAGACTCCTGTAACTGTCTGCTTACAGGAAACATTTCTGAAAGATAGCATCAGCTTCCGAAGCTACAGTGCTTACAGCAAGAATGTTGAGAATGCAGAGAGAGCATCAGGTGGAGTCTGTATCCTTGTGAAGGATAGCACCCCCCATGAGAGGGTAGAACTACAGACCACACTACAGGCCGTAGCAGCTAGAATAACCCTTCACAAGGTTATCACTTGCTGCAGTCTGTATCTACCACCAGGCGCTCCATTAAACCAAACAGACATGGAGGACCTATTGAAACAACTCCCCGTCCTTATATAATCCTTGGGGATTTCAATGCCCATAACACCATGTGGGTATCCAACAATACCGACACAAGAGGTCGTATGCTGGAGGATATCTTCCTTCAACATGATTTATGCATACTTAATGATGCATCACCGACCTACTTACACCCAGGAACTGGATCTCTCACATGCATTGACCTCACCGTATGCGTCCCTGGACTTCTGGACGACTTTAAATGGTCAGTTAGCAATGATCTACGGGGAAGTGATCACTTCCCAATCATCCTTACTAACAATCTCCCCTCATTGGGACGACCTCAGTGGTGGAAACTGAATATGGCCTATTGGAAACAATTCCAAAAAAGATGCTCAGAGGATATCACAGAAAATATCCTCGATGAACAGAACCCAGCTAATACCTTTGCTAGCAAGCTACTAGTATAGCCAGGATAGGTGTCCCCCTAACCTCCGCAAATCCAAAACGGCCTAGCAAACCATGGTTTGATACAGCTTGCAAAAGTGCTATTGGCGATAGGAAAAAACGACTGGCTGCTTTTATAATGAAATCCTTCCCAAGAAAACCTAAAGCTATTCAGGATAGCTAGAGCAAAGGCTAGACAAACCATACGGTCAGCCAAAAGCAATTCCTGGAAAAGTTTTGTCGGCAGTCTGGATGCCAAAACTTCTGCTAGAGCGGTCTGGAAGGCAGTAAGGCGAGTCAAAGGGAAAGAAGCAAATGCAATAGAGCATTTGAAAAACCAAAGACGAACTGTCACGTCCCCCAGAGAAATAGCTGACTGCCTTGCATCCTCAATAACAGAAAAGTCATCCACTGCACACTACACGCCAGAGTTCCAAAAAGAAAAAACCAGGGAGGAAAGACACTCCATTGATTTCAGGTCAGAGAACAATGAAGACTACAACAAACCGTTCTTGCTTGAGGAACTGAGGGAATCGCTAGACACAGCGCCTGGAGAAGATGAAATCCATTACCAGTTCCTCAACACCTTCCCGAACCCTCATTGGCAGTCCTGCTAGGAGTCTATAACTGTGTGTGGCAAACAGGCGCTTTCCCAAACAGCTGGAGGAAAGCCACAGTTATACCGATACCTAAACCGGGAAGAGACGGCTCTGACCCAGCTAACTATCGACCAATAGCACTAACAAGCTGCATCTGAAAAACCAGTGAAAAAATGATTAACAGTAGGCTGGTCTGGTACCTGGAGAGGAATAAAGTGATCTCCAACTACCAGTGCGGATTCCGGCAGGGGCGGACAACAACTGACCACCTGGTAAGGCTGGAAGCTTATATTAGAAATGCATTACTCAGAAGAGAACATCTAGTAGCTGTATTCTTCGATATAGAAAAGGCCTATGACACAACCTGGAAACATGGCATTCTACGTGACCTGGAGCTTAAGGGATACGTCCCCCGTTTTGTGGGGGAATTCCTGAAAGACCGAAAATTTCAGGTACGAGTAGGCAACTCCGCTTCTGACACTCATGACCAGGAAATGGGTGTACCCCAGGGCAGCATTCTGTCAGTCACCCTGTTCAACATTAAATAAATAGCATCATAAATGCTCTGTCCCCAGGCATAGAGTGCTCTTTGTATGTTGATGACTTTGTCATTTTTACTTATGGGAAAAACATGAACACCTTAGAAAGAAAATTACAGTTATGTTTAAACAAAATTCAAAATTGGGCAAACGATAATGATTTTAAATTTTCGGACTCAAAAACAGTTAGTATGCATTTTTGTAATTTAAGGGGACTCCACCCAGACCCTGAACTATTTATAGACAAAAAGAAGATCCCTGTTGTGAAAACTACAAAATTTTTAGGCCTCACCCTAGATTCCGAATTTATTTTTCTCCCCCACATTAAGGAACTTAAGAAGAAATGCCAAAAGTCATTAAACATACTTAGAGTACTCAGCCATACGGACTGGGGAGCTGACAGAGATACCTTGCTGCTGCTATATCACAGTCTAATTCGATCCAAGCTAGACTACGGATCCATAATATATGGAGCAGCAAGGAAGTCGTACCTAAAAATACTGGAACCAATACGAAATGCTGCCCTGCGTCTCTGTCTCGGCGCATTTCGTACATCACCTGCCCAAGCCTCCATGTGGAGGCTGGAGAACTCCCCATTGATATAAGAATGAAAAAGCTTGCAATGCAGTATATAGTCAAGCTAAAATCCAACCCCACGAACCCTGCTTTCCACTCCATATTTAACCCCACAGAGGTAGAATTATACAATCGAAGGCCTAACGTCATACAGCCGTTAGGCCTTCGAATGAGAGAACCCATCCAAAATTTAACCCCACCCATTGACCAAATCTCCAAAATAGAAACCCCTCAGAATCCTCCTTGGCTAATGAATAAACCCAAAATAAATTTATCCCTCCTTAATTTCAAAAAAGAAAATACAGACCCAAGCAGACTACAAGTCCACTTTAGGGAACTGCAGGAGAGCTACGGAGATTGTGGCAACATCTACACAGACGAATCCAAAATGGATGGAAAGGTCACGTGTGCCTGCTCCTTTCGGAACAAAACAATCTCCCGTAGATTCCCCGATGGCTGCTCCATCTTTACGGCCGAATTGCATGCAATATCGCTTGCACTTATGGCCGTCAAAGCATCAGAAAGGAGGAAATTTATAATCTGCTCCGACTCCAAATCTGCATTGCAAGCTTTGGGGCGGATGAAGACTGACATTCCATTGGTACATAAGAGCCTGAAGCTGTTGGACCTAATTAACAGCCAACCATATGGATGTCACCTTCATCTGGGTCCCCTCCCATGTGGGCAAGGAGGGAAACGAAGCCGCAGACAGAGAAGTAAAGAGAGCCCTAAATCATGCGGTGTCAGGAACCCAAATTCCCTGCTCGGACCTGAGACAAAGTATTGCCTCTACCACCTACTAAGAGTGGCAGGACCGATGGGAGGCTGAGACTCAAAATAAACTCAGGCAGATTGTGGCGGATGTCAGGTGGCGGTCCACATCTAAAGGTCTGACAAGGCGTGATAGCACGACCATGTCCAGACTTAGGATTGGCCACACCTACATCACGCACTCTTTTGTGCTGAAGAAAGAAGAGCCCCCACTTTGTGAGTATTGTGACTCTCGCCTCACCGTGGAACATATCCTCATCGATTGCCACAGATACCAGGATGTCAGGGAGAAATATTTTAGAGCCACTAATTTAAAAACACTATTCAATAATGTCGACCCTGGGAAGGTACTGGGCTTAAACCCGGGATTTGGGGTTGTCTACGAAGATCTGATTTATGAATTTGTAAACATGTACTAATTACATTAGATTTTTACCAAATTATTAAATTTTTACTACCTCTACTATTTTATCTGTGAATAGACCTTGATTTTAATGATTTGACTGTAAGGAATTTGGCTCTTGTTGTGTGGAGGGAGAGTGGCCCTTGAGGGACTGCAGGCACGACATGGCCTAAACTGTGCCGATGTGCCCAAAATCAAAATAAATCAAACTGACACTATTCATAGCCCTCTATGCATCTTGACCCTTAAAACGGAACAAAAATGAAAATATATTAATTTCCAGAGATGTAAAAAAAAGTTTTTCTTTTATTTTCTCTCCTCCCACAAGAAATACATTAAAACAAAATATTTCCAAAGCCGTCCTTTTGGACAGGAAAAAAACACACATCAAAAACAATAGAACTAATTGAATAATATTTACAACACCATTGAAAGATTTGTCAGAAAGAAAACGATTTTTAGTATTAGCCTAATAAAGTCTTATCTGTTTCTACAACATTGGACTGTTCAATTCAATTAGATTTAAACACTGAAGCACAATTACTGCTTGACATTACTAGAGCTTCAGGAACAGGAACTGGTCGTTAAATAATGGGAGATTATATTTTTAGATTGATTGTTTTTATATCGATATTTCGCTCCCAGACTTCCTCCGACCAGAGTTTATAGAGGCCCAACTCTATTTTGTTCTCTCTAAACATAAAATGGAATTAATTTTTAGTGTGAATGTAACCTACTGCCGGAGTGATTTAGAATTTTTTTTATGATTAGATTTCTTTGGTTCATTTTTAGCCGAGTCTATTTTATGATTTGTAACATTGATTGAATCCTTGAATGAACTAGTTCGAATAGGGCAGTACTAGCGCATTGAATCCAGAATCACATTCACCTTTATTCTTTCTCATCTCCTTCATCATCCTACTATAATTTGTATAAATGTTCAAAATAAATGAAATTAGGAAATTGGCGTCTTTGCTTTGTTTCTAATTTGATTTTTAAGATTCCCTTTACGTTTTGAAACAAGAAAAACACAAAGCTTATTTTAAATGTAATTGTATCAATTAGTTTTGATCAGTCATGTAATTAAATTTGTAATAGATTTAGACTTACAATAATTAATAAGTGCTATTAGAAATATTTTTATCAATTGTTTTGTTTAGCGCAATTTTATGCTTTTAGCTTTCTCATTACGCTATGATCCTATTACCTGTCTGGACCAATTGAAAAGGGGTTGTATCTCTATTGTTATTGTTATAGTAGTTAAGCTGATGTGGACAATTGTAGTAAAATTGAATTTCTATTTGTTTAGAACAAAAAATTATCTTATGTTATCTTCAAATGTAAAAATGTCCAATTATAGATCGCATTGGGATATTCCAGCCATGAAAAAAAAGCAGGACATAAAGTATAATTTTATTATTTTAGCCAAATAGCATCAAAAAGAGATGTCAATTTCTTTATACTTGAGAGAGAGAGAGAGAGAGAGAGAGAGAGAGAGAGAGAGAGAGCAAGGAATGATGACAATTTCGCGTGTGTTCGTGTGTAGATAGATACTATGTAGCACTGTGTGTTCGTGTGTAGATAGATACTATACTATGTAGCACTGTGTGTTCGTGTGTAGATAGATACTATACTATGTAGCACTGTGTTTTCACTAAAAGGGTAAAAAAAAAAGGTTACAATTAATAAAACCGAATTGATATTTTTTTTTTCTATAGGACACAACGAGAAGGCAACATTCCATTGGTGGCCTTCGGAAACTACATTTTTTTCCCTCTAGGCCTGAAACTGATTGTATAAAGAAATGTTTGCGGTAACTAATACGTACGTTGCTTGAAGGATGCAAAAGGTGCTATATATAATTCAAAACTGAAAAGTATGTGGTAAGGGAGGGTTGGCGGCGAGAGGGCAACGGGGGGGGGGGGGGGCGGATAAGTAAAAGCGATACTAGAATTCACAAGCCACTTGAACGTGTGTGTATGTATGTGCTGGGGTGGGGGGGGGGTTGATTTAAAGTGGGACGTTCCAGTTCAAGTCAAAAGACTATGCCAGAGAACATTTCGATGCGCTGGGTGAATTTAAAAACAAAACTTGGTTGCATGACAAATTGACTTCCAGTAGAATTTTTTTTTTACTATATAAAGAAACCATTCCCGAAGATTTTTATCGTCAATTTTACAGCAATTCGTGAATGGAAACTTAATTGTCATAGAAGATGTTACAGAGTTAAGTGTGCACAAAACATTTTGTGACCTAGATCTATAACTGTAAAGCTTTATAACTGATTTTCTTAGCCAATATAGACTAATTAGCCAAGCCTTTATTTTGTGTATTTTCTTGTTTACGACATTGTAATGCCAGATTGGATTATTTTCTTAGTAAATCACATTTGACAATTTACACATATCTCGTACGGTGAATGAAAATATGGCAAAATAAGTCTTTTTTGTGAGCTAAAAGGTGGTCGACGTAACAAAGATGACCCATAGAGATTCTATAAAGACCAACTTAGGCGCCAACTTGCCTTAGCTGACAAAGAAGACAGCATCTTGGTTACATGAGACTTTTGAATTATAAAATAAAAAAGGATGAATCACACATTTCTGTGACGTTTTATGGCAACCTATTATAACACAGTGCAGGACAGGCCACTGTCTTGTTGGCTCATATTTCTCACGGCTATGGCCAAATTTCCATTCACGGTGCCCCCATATTCTATTTGAATGCCCAGACTGGCTGATTTCCGTCTCTACAGGTCAGGGAAACCAAAAAATTCTCGACCTGTATGCACTACGCAATACAGCAGGGTTTCTGTCCAGGGCTTTTGCAAGAAAGGATTTGAGTCTCTCAAGCCCTCATTCAAATGGAGTTTGATGATGTTGACTTTTTATGTCATTTTTTGTCTTGGTTAGATTTATTGTAAGACTGAATAATTGATTCGCAGCTGTCGAATTATTGACTAGCCTTAGTAATCATTATTGCGAATGGTAGTGAGAGCCGCATCGTCGTCAAATATCAGTGCCCTAGTCAGGATATGTCGTCCTGTTTTGGTCAAGCCAGTTTAAGAAGCCTTCCACCCAATCTACCAACCTTGTTTTACCCTGCTCTTAATAGATACCTTAAAATCTAAGAGGAAGAACTGTAAAACTTTCATGTGAAGCTGACAGTAGTTTCAATAGCTTATTTGGACAATTTTCACTAGTAAAAAACCACTTCTGCTTAGTGTGAGCATATTGCTAAATGAAGTTCATATTTCTATTACTTTCTACTCAAGTTACCCATGAGAAATTTTATCTAAGACAAAAAATTTTTATAATGCATGTTTTTTTTTTTTTTTTTAAAATTAAGGAGCATACTATTTCCAAAAACCTGATTTGTTAGTCACTCCATTTTTTGTATGAAGCCTGTTACAGTTACAATGAAGGAATGAAATTTCGCATAATATTCTGTTTGTGTTGTGAAATGAGAATATATCAGAAATGGTCATCTTCAGTATTTAATGTTTCATTTAAAAAAGATAATTATATTAATACATATGTGATGTACAAACAAATGAAAACCATACAAACATTTTTTTTTGAAGTATAGATGATTAAGCTTGTAAGTGTCTGAACAACACTACATTGACATTAACTTATTATTTTATACTTTTCAAGCTTGACTGAAAGAGAAAGTTGCTATAATTTAAATAATAAGATTTAAAAGTCTGAACATGTAACTAAAAATTGAATAGTGCTATCATTTATTGACAAGTAAATATTGAAGTAATGATGTGCTTTCTATTTTATTAAGTCAATAAGCTTTAAGTCTCATGTTAGTTAAAGCATTCAGTATTGTTTTTTAAAATCGTTTTAGTGTGCTAGTTAGCTTGATTCAAGTTACATTTACCATAAAAAAAACCCAGCAAAATGTTTAATAATTGAGTATACAATTTTTCAAAGTTGGATAACTATTAATTAAATGTATATTATACAATGAACAAAATATGTTTAAGATTATTTTCAAATAATTATGCCAAAATATTAATATAAGTAAGAGCAATATTATCTTCAATTTCTAAATATTATAAACACAATATTTCCTGAAGATATTTTTTAAATTATAGAAATAATGCTCAAGTCTTTAGAAATGGTAGTTTTCAAAATAATGAAATCAAGGACGACATAATATTCATGAACTTCCAGCTATCAGAAAGGTACTGGTAAGTATTATGGAGCCCATTCTCCTTCAACCCAGACGATCACAGGCATTGTAAAAATTCTAGGACTGTTGATGGAATAGAAACAACATCCATTAAATTCATAACAAGTCACCAATTCAATCTTAGTTTCATATAGCACCAAACTTCCATATGTTCAAGTCCTTTACTGATAAAATCAATTCTGAAAACATCTAACAAAACAGTTCTTTAAAAAGAATATTAGAAGTTTTACATAAAAAATGATATGGCAACATATTATGAAACAAAAATAGATGCAAACGTATTACAAAAAAAAAGGAATAGTATAATAATATCAATATTTAATCTTTGACATTTTATCAGTCAGTAATATTATGAAAATTTAATGAATCATTAAATGCACTTGAAAGTGAATGGAACAGATTTAAAAATAATAACAGGAAATTTTCTGCACAAGCATGCTGAGGTAACCCAGATTAAAAGAGTCATTGAATATTGAGCTGAGTGCTTGAAACAATTTTTTTTTTACTGCATACATTAAAATATGAATATGAACATATATTTGCAAACTCTTTTGAAAACAATGAACATATTGTGGCAGTATCTGGGTAAATACTTGAATTCACACATTGAAAGGTAGCAATTAGAGCACTTTGAGTACCATTCAACATCCTTTGTGTACTTCTTTGGTACTTAAAAGTTAAGATCTAGATCTACAGTGAATAATAGCACAATTTGGTCACTACTCAGCCTACTGGAATGTGTGAGAACAATCAAAAAAAGAAAATAGAGCCAATTAGAATGTCTAGTCCAAACTAGTACAGTTGTTTTTATCTAGGCAAGATACGAGTAGTGATCAATAGAGCTAGATCTAGTACATGAGTAGTATAATTGGCAATGGCTGTCGACAGTAGTATTGCTCATCAGAAACATTAAATCTTTATAATCAGTGTATAGGAATAGATCTACATATACAGATTCTAGATGTATAGATCATAGAATACTGGTATGAGTCTAGGTCTATTGTTATTATATAAAATATAGATATAAACTAGATATAGAATATAGATTAAAGTCATTAGTAAAGATAAAGTAGATCTTAAAAGAATGATCTGTGAGCCAAGCACTCCCATTCATGATTCACAAATGAAGAAGTTAAGGGCTAAGACTTAAGACGAAGTTAACAAGTCAGGAAGTCACAAGTCAGATGAGATTTAGATTAGGCATAAAGCCATGAACAAGCTAAGATTAGTAAGATCATAAAGTAAAAAAAGCTAATCATCTAGATAAGATCTATTATTATCCAGACTTGAGATTTATCCTATATCTAGTCTAGAGTTAGATTCTATATATAATACAGATCTAGACTAGATGTTGATTCTCTGGGTTTATAAGACACACACAGATGATGAATCTAGCAACTTGACAGTTTTGACGTTCAAAATAGATCTATTGTTAGTCATAATTTTGTTAACAGCACTATATATATATAGCCTAGGGATAGCCAGATTTTTATAAAAAAAACATTCTGATTTTATCAACTTATCACTGTGCATTGACATAAATAGTGTTTTAACTAGTTTATTAATAAAATAAATAAACTATATAGTAGTGTGTACGGTCGTACTTGACGATAAAGTTTATTGCCATAGGTCACTACATGCATTTGTGTGAAAGTCAAAATGTTTACGTGTCCAATCACTTTCAATTGATTCTAGAATTTGATTAGGCGAAGAAATATTTGGAAGAGTATCAGATCTTTTTATAGCTTTTAGAAGAAGTGGATGTTATTTAGGATGACAACTAATAACTTGAAGGCCGAAATATTTATTCAGATTTTTCAGTTAGTCATAAGTACATCAATGACTTAATTTTTTATGGTTGATTTTCCATTACTATTCATCTAAACAAAAGTTATCTTATCTTATCTTATATAATACAGACGTTACTTCAAAAAAGAAGATGATTACGTCCTACGCGTCATGCATTTAGTCATGCATATTAACCAATGACTTAAATTCTGCCAAGTCACTGGTTTTTCTGGCTAGCTCAGGCAACCCATTCCATGCTCTAATAGAACTGGGGAAGAAGGAATATTTGTACAAATTTGTCCTAGCATATGGGACGAGGAATGTGCCTTTATCTTTGTGTCTTTCAGAGTATTTTATTAGATTTTGTTTTTGTATTGAAGATTATGGTTCAGTGTTTTATGTATAATTGCTACTTTACTTTTGAGTCTTCTGTCTTGAAGGCTTTCTAAATTTAGTGATTTTACTAATGGTGTTACTCTAGTCAAATGTGAATATTCGTTTGTTATGAATCTCACTGCTCTATTTTGTGTTTGTTCCAGTTTCTTAATGATTTCTTGAGTTGAGGGGTCCTAAACGGTGGATGCATATTCTATTATTGGCCTAACCAAGGTTAAATAACATTTTAGTTTTATGTTCTTATTTTATTTATAGAAATTTCTTTTAATAAACCCTAATGCTTTGTTTGATTTTTTTATAGTTTCATCAATATGTGGATTCCATGACAGTTTTTTCATTTATTATAACACCAAGGTATTTTGCGTTTTTAGTCTGTGTTACTGGTTTGCCATGAATAAGATAAGTGGAATTAATTTGTTTTAGTTTTTTTGTTACTCTTAACAACTGACATTTTTCTGGGTCGAAAGACATGCTCCAATTTGATTCCCATTTCTGTAATTCATCTAATTCTCTTTGTAAAATATCTGTGTCTTGTGTTGTTTTTATTGTTCTATATATTATGCAATCGTCTGCAAATAATCTGACTTTTGTTCCTGAACTAATGCAATTTGGTAAATCATTTATGTAAATTAAAAATAGTAGTGGACCCAAGACTGTTCCTTGAGGTACACCTGAGTTTACCTTTATTGGTGTTGATTTAGAGCCATTTATTATTACAGTTTGTTCTCTCCCTATCAGAAAATCTTTAATCCACTGATGCAGTGGACCATTAATGCCGAAATATTTTAATTTTTTAAGCAAACTATGGTGGTGAACTTTGTCTTGAAAAAATCTATAAGATAGCATCTATTTGTTCACTATTATCTAAACCTTTTGAAAAATCATCAATTAGTCCTATTAGTTGTGTTTCACATGATCTATATTTCCTAAAGCCATGTTGGTATGGGGTGAGGACATTTTGTTTGTCTATGATGCTGGTAAAGAGTGTAGGCTTATTAACTCACTATTTTTATTTTATTTAGACCGACTCACTCGCAGACTTAACTTAGGCCTATATCACCCATTATAAACAAATATAATAAACGACACTCTCAAAAATGTATTGAATATTTCAGTAAATCTCTTATTTAACTCACATTTAGAATATACATTGTTAAAAAAATTTAATTGTCTAATGTGATGCAAAACAAATCACTTTCTATTGAAGTAGGTGCTGTCTTCTATGTCAGCTAAGGCAAGTTGGCGCCTAAGCTGGTCTTTAGAGAATCTCCATGGGTCATCTTTGTTACGTTGACCACCTTTAAGCTCATAAAAAAGACTTATTTTGCCATATGTTCATTCACCATGAGAGATATGTGTAAATTGTCAAATGCGAAAATAATCCAAACTGGCATTACAATTCAATCAATGTCGTAAACAAGAAAATACACAAAATACAGACTTGGCTAATTAGTTTATATTGGCTAAGAAAATCAGTTATAAAGCTTTTAAGTTATAGATCTAAGTCACAAAATGGTTTGTGCACACTTAACTCTGTAACATCTTCTATGACAATTAAGTTTCCATTCATGATTTGCTGTAAAAGTGGCGGTAAAAACCTTCGGGAATGGTTTTTTTATGCAGTAAAAAAATCTACCGGAAGTCAATTTGTCATGCAACCAAGGACGCCTCTGTGAACGGGACTTATGCTTAGTTACCTAGGTGTTGGCAGTCCATTTATATATAGTCTATGTATTTTACTAACGAGCATTTTAATTTCTTTATTCAGAACTTCGTAATTTTTGAATTTATTTCCGTTGTGCAATTTTAAATTTTAATTTAGATGCGCCACACTGACGTTTACCTCTTTTTTTTGGGGGGGTTTTGAAGTCATTTAATTTAGACATATTTGGCATTTATACATGCCCCGTAAAATCACTCAAAAATGGATTTATAACTGTTAGCATGAAGTCTTTTTCTTCAGCAAAAAAGCGATTTTCATAGGCCATCTGTATTAAATTGATTTTTTTCAATGTATTTTGTGAAATTCGATTGATCCCATCACTTTGCTCTAATCAATGTGGATATTGTTTCTTTTTTTTTTGTTTTCTAACTTTGGAATCCTCTGATGACATTGACTAGGCTATGAACCAAGTAGTCATCGCCCTACAGTTTTTTTTTTATTTAGGTCCTTGAGATGGCTAGTAAAATGCTAAATCAAACATCCATTTTTCATGAGAAAAAGTGTCTCTTTCCTGGGGCAGCTGATCTTTCTCTACTTGTATATTGTGTATTGCTCTTACCAGTAACCAAAATCTTCTAATAACTTGTCCTCTAAAAGCCCATGATTTGTGCATGTCTTGGTAGCTAATGAGTTAAATTCCTCTTGAACCATTTCTAAAAATCTGTGATTTTTTTTTACATTTAATTTTTTTTTTTTACGAGCGCATATGTTTTTTATTTCATTTTCTTTGCTGTTCAATGCACTACAATTATAATCTGGACGTATGCTTCTTACGTTAGCACGTCTGGAGTGTTTGTTTTATTTGGGTGTTTGACCTTCTTTGGATTGGAACATTTATTGACGAAAGCAAATGTAACAAAAAAATATGCTTCTTTTTTTTTTTTTTAAAGATGATTGAACGAACACGCCATGAAAGAGCAGATATCTTACAAACCTCAAACGAGGCTTACACAAAGAAACTGAAAAAGTAGTGTTTTGGTTAAATGAGTAAAATTGTAATAAGAATTTTAAACAAATTATACATGTATACATTGTCCTATTATACTAGTTGTCCTCTCTGTTATACATTGTCCTATTATACAAGTTGTCCTCTCTGTTATACATTGTCCTATTATACTAGTTGTCCTCTCTGTTATACATTGTCCTATTATACTAGTTGTCCTCTCTTTTATACATGTTACTGTTCACTAGTTACGAGTACATCCACAGCTTCGACCTGACACAGAAATCAACCTCTTTTGAGACTATGCATTCTTTTAACACTTCGAATGCGATATACAATAGAATGTCTGCATATAGAATGTCTGCATATAGAATGTCTGCATATAGAATGTCTGCATATAGAATGTCTGCATATAGAATGTCTGCATATAGAATGTCTGCATATAGAATGTCTGCATATAGAATGTCTGCATATAGAATGTCTGCATATAGAATGTCTGCATATAGAATGTCTGCATATAGAATGTCTGCATATAGAATGTCTGCATATAGAATGTCTGCATATAGAATGTCTGCATATAGAATGTCTGCATATAGAATGTCTGCATATAAAATGTCTTAATTTTGGTAACATTTATGGTGCGGCTCAGATTCGAAATTCAAATGACTGTAACTTTTTGTTTCCGACAACTCATTTGTCTACTTTGGGCTGTCTAATACTTTTTAGTTGGGTGGAATCAGGAACGTCCTAAATATCCCAGTCTGCATCGCGATTCGAAATAGCGACTCTTCAGTTTGGAACCCAAGAGTTTTGCCAATCTGCCAACCAGTGGCGTCACTAGGGTGGGTGTCACTCGATTCGGTCAGCTCAGGGTGTCACCCACACACACACGCACACCTTGTTTTGTTGTTGTTTGCTTGTTAAGACGTAATACATATAGCTTATGATTACCTACGTTTTTTGATTCTTGAACAACTATAAAATGAGTGTCTATTAAATTTTAAAATTGCTTATTAAAATTTATCAATGGTTCACTGGGTTTGAGTAGCTATGTGAAATTCTGCACCCATCCTTAATCTTCGAAATCGAAGACATTGAAATTAATTTATAGTTCAATTTTGCAACATTGCATCCATAAGTAAATTACACTTTTTTTCTGCATTTCATTGGCTTGATCCAAGCTAATGTCAGTTCTGTAACATTTCATTTTTAATCAAATTTCCCGTTGTGAAAGTGTCGTCTGTTCCTTTGTCTCAAAAAGTTCATAATTTAAATGTAAAAAATCCTTTTTCACATGACGCCATAGATATGCAGTTGGTAAGATACGATTGAATGCTTTTGTTCATTGATTCAGAAATATTCTTTAAGGGATAAGTGGCATATGAATCATGCACTGTCATTTCTGTTAGTTATTTCATGGTATTTTTATTTGAATGTCGCCATTTGAAAAATCATCATATTCGCCAATATTTTAAAACTGACATCTACAATAATTCGTTGGTTGTTGAATTTCTGGTTGGATTGCTTTAAATGTATCTGCTACATCAATGATTGTTTCCAATAGGAGTTAAAGCTCAGCGTTACGATCAATACACATAAGAATGAACCTCTTTTTCTTTTTTTAAAATAGTGATTGCTCGCCTGACATTTTTCTTCTTGTTTTAATTTTATTTTTTCTTCTGAATCAATGTTTTTTGTGTGTGTGTGTGTGTGTGTGTGTGTGTGTGTGTGTTTTTCTTTGTAGAAGAGCTTTTTTTTTTACACACTTTGCACTAACAAGTTTTTTTAAAATTTTTTTTTCAAGAAAAGGTTTGAATTAATCACCCATTTTATTAAGAGTTTAAAGATAGGTCTACTCTTTTGTATCTTTGGCTTTCTAGGAGCCCCCAACCATTGCCCCCCCCCCCCAAAAAAAAAAAAAGTAAAGATAGGTCAAATAAATAATCTTAGGTTGCGACAATTTCAGAACGAAAAAAATATTTCAATTCTATAAAAAAAAATGCTCGGCAAAAAGCATTTTCTAAAAAAAGGATGTTAACCACATAGATTGAGAATGTTATACGCATCTATAAAAAGCGTTTCTGTTAGTTCTTAATAATTTTCAGTGTTGTACCATGATTCTAGACATTGAAGCTGCATTTTCATACTGTTATAAACCTGGTGGTGGCACAGAGAGGGGTAGTGGTGTGTGTGCAGTCAGCCGACGCAATTCGCCCCAGGCCAGCGCTAGACGAGCGGTCAACCGTGACGAGTTACAACGGTGAGCCGAGTCGGGTGTCAACAGGACGGTTCGGGAAGGATCGCCGTCGTGAACAGAGCTCAGGAGCGTCACGAGAGTTGTAGTCATCTGACCACCTAGAAACGTCGAGCGGCGTTCTGTCCGGTTCGAGAAGGCCAGTAGGGACCCTATAAAAGAGCGGAGGTGTCGCAGTTCTTTCACGAAAGGAGGTTCACGACAAGAGTTCAGAACACAGCACAGTTCAGCGGTGTGGTTCTGTACGGAGCATTACGACGGTTCAGTGCGGAGTACTATCAAGTACAGTTGAGACGACTGGCGTCTTGATCTTGGTCTGCGATCGAGTCCGACTCAACAAGCCTAGTGTGTGAAGTCAGTCCTGAACTGTTGAACCCAGTGCAAGCCCGGAACGAGACGGAGAGGCCAGTTCAAGAGTTGATACGGCGGAACGGTGTTATCGGAGAGATATTTGTACAGTGTACGTGTTGCCAATTGTACAGCATTGAAGCCCTGAGTTGTCAAGTTCTTTAAGTTGGTGGTGTAAGGTGCAGTTTGCAGAGAGCCTGCATAGTGAGATTCGTAACAATATATATAAATTCACCCTTTTCTAGAAATTAAAAGATAGTTGATCTCATTACCTTTTTTTTCTCCCTTAAAATCTTATAACTTCTGAATCTTATCAGTGTGTGCTTTGTTAGGTGTGCTATGTCAGGTGAGCTATGTCAGGTGTGCTGTCAGACAAAATACAAAGGTGCTTACAGTCATTCTGAATCTTATCAGTGTGTGCTTTGTTAGGTGTGCTATGTCAGGTGAGCTATGTCAGGTGTGCTCTGTCAGGTGTGCTATGTCAGGTGTGCTATGTCAGGTGAGCTATGTCAGGTGTGCTATGTCAGGTGAGCTATGTCAGGTGTGCTATGTCAGGTGTGCTATGTCAGGTGTGCTATGTCAGGTGTGCTATGTCAGGTGTGCGGTCAGACAAAATACAAAGGTGCTTACAGTCATTTTGAATCTTATTATCATTTACGTCGTGTGCTAAAACATTTATCAACTTGTCAACATGACAGATTGTACTTTCAGCTATACGCTTACGTTTTGAATCTTCCAATGTCAGACTTTATTTCAACCACCACATACAATTCAGTTACACATTTCTATTTCATTTCTTTACAGTTAATTGAAAATAGTTGACAGATGATTCAGATGTTTATTTTTGCTATTAAGAGACTAAATCATCCCGATTAAGAAGTATCAGAACCATTCTTTGAACAACTGGCGTACTTTTCCTTTCGCTCTGGACAATGTCCTTCGTAAATCATGTAAAATTGGCACATGCCAAGAAGAAAAATCCCCTCAAATATTTTTTTTTTTCAAAAGAGGAAACAAAACTAAATTACAATAGCGTTTTTCAAAATCTCAATAGCTACTTATTTACTTTCCAATTTTACAAAACTTACATTAATTACATATGATATTTTAATAATACTGTATGCCTGAAGAAGGACGTCATTTGTTATACAATGACTATTGGTTGGCATTCTGATATGAAGGTGTTAGCCACGAATCCAATAGATTCGATTAAAACATTATTTTTTAAATAAAAGCAGTGTTAATATACATACATGCAGCTAGTAAACAGCTGAAATTAAGGTTTCGCTTTTTGCTTGCATTATTAAGTATGATATAACATTTTAAACATTTTGATAGAATTCTCATTAAAAAATTTAAATATGTTAAGTCGAAATGAAAAAAAAAAGTAGATAGATCTATTTATTAATTGTGACTAACATTTTCTACTAAAATTATTCACTGTCGTTTATTTTTTTAGAGTGTCAATTTTTATCAAAGTGCATTTTTTTACTTGGGTGTGACCCTCCTAACGGGTGGTACCCGGTGTTGACCGCACTCCCGCACTCCCCTTGTTACGCCACTGCTGCCAACTATGTCCCATATATCTTTTTATTCTCAAGAGGCAAAATGTGAACAATATGCAAAAATTGAAAAACTATTTAACGTACAAAAGTAACTTTAGTGTTAGCACGTGAAAAGGACTTTTGGTATTGCCACGTGATTATAACAAATTTTATATAAGATTATTATTTTATATTATGAGATTAATTACACATATATTGCAGTATCAATTAAATAAGATCCTCAAAATCGAATATGTGTCATATCATGGCATAAGCCTAGTTTTAACAATGACAATTTCTTGCAGTGCTTCTGTTTGATCATTTCCATTAACGAGCTGTTTGTAATTAAGAGCATCGCCTTCTTTTTCTTTGGTGTAAAGATACATCATTGAACTTTGACATGTCAAGGCCGATATGACGTGCACCATTAGCGATGTGGCTCTCTGAGCAAGAAATGAGTTTCCAATCAAGGCTTCTATCAAATGATGTCTCGTATTTATGACTAGAACTGAGAACTTCAGGCGGCAAGGGAATTATATTTAGACATAACGACTTAGAAACACAGTTCAATTTGTTGAACAAGGCCAGTTTTACTTAAGTAAAGACCCTGGGCAAAATCAGTTTTGAAAGAAGATACACAGCTCAGACATAAACAAGTAGTATAACGCAAATTCAACACTCCTATTTTAATTTCATATAATAGAGTCAAACCTACCTTTTTCTTTTAGGTGTATGAGGTTTGTTCTTTGAGGTGTACGAGGTTTGGTCTTTGAGGTGTATGAGGTTTGGTCTTTGAGGTGTATGAGGTTTGGTCTTTGAAGTGTATGATGTTTGGTCTTTTAGGTGTATGAGGTTTGGTCTTTGAGGTGTATAAGGTTTGGTCTTTGAGGTGTATGAGGTTTGGTCCTTGAGGTGTATAAGGTTTGGTCTTTGCCTTTATGTGGCCCAGGCCGATGACATACGTGCTGGAAATGTATTTGGCCCGCGAAGCTAAAGAGATCTAAGTTCAATAAAAAAGAAAGATTGAGTTGGATCGAGACTAATCGCCTGAACACTGACCTGCAACGTCGTAACCTCTGGGCCGTTTAGACCAATAGCCTGTTGCCACGTCATAGGTATGTACGACAACGAGCTATTGATCTCCACTGCCCACAGATTGTGACGTTGCCAGTCAGTGTTAAGACCTTGTTTAACGAGTGGCCTCGGTTGGACCCGTACCAAGTAATAAGGTGTTCGCGAATCCAGAAACAAAACAAATCGAATAGGCCCATAATTATTATATAATTGAGTGATAAACTTGGTTTTTGAATCGAGGTCACAGGTTTGAATCTTGGTAAAAACTGGAATTTTCGATTTCTGGATTTTTAGGTTGCTCCAGAGTCCACTCTAATACCATTACTCTGATATTCGTTGTTGTAAAAATTAAGGGCGGTTGGTCGTTAAACTTTTGGCATAGAAACATATGATCTTAACATCTTAGAAATCTTACTTAGAAATGGCAAGGCCCTGAAATGGTTATTTTACTTCAATAGATTTAGAATAAACTATTCAATATAATTATAACAAAACTTTTAGAACTCTAATTCGCCATTGAGGTATATATGTAATTTGTGGCTGAGCGCTAAAGCGCTTGGTTTCCGAACCGGGAGTCCCGGGCTCGAATCCTGGTGAAGATTTTTAATGTCGGGATTTTTGGGCGCCTTTGAGTCCACCCAGCTCTAACATTGAGGAAAAGTAAAGGCGGTTATTCGTTGTTCTGGCAACATGACACACTCGTTAACCGTAGGCCATAGAAACAGATGACCTTTGCATCATCTGCCCTATAGACCACAAGGCCTGAAAGGGGAACTTTACTTGCATACATACTGAAAAAAACAACACTTTACATCACTATAAAATAACAGATTATCCGGATGTGTGTTCAAGCAGTATTGACTTGTTTCCATTCCTATTATGTTTCGAACTTTCTTAATAGAAACAAATCGACTAATTATGAATTGCAAGGCAACTACTTGGCCTGATTTCTTCTCTCAATTTCTTCCTATTATGTTTAGTGACCAGCTAGTTCTCTATTTGGTAAGGAAAATCAACCTTTTTAGTTTCAATGCAAAATCAAATACAAATGTAAAAATTTAACTTTTGTCTTTATGACAAAAGATTTTTCTAGGATTGGCTTTAAAATAAATTTTAAAAACTTAAGGTCAATATTCAAAGAGCTCATTTAGACCCCTTCCATTTCTCAGCTCTACACCTTCTTATGGAAGATATGTGTACATATAGGATGGAAGATATGTGTACATATAGGATGGATACTAAGAGTATTGTTCTATTCAGCGTGGGATGCAGGTTATTTTTTTTTTTTTTTAATTTCTTTCCAATTTTTTTCTCTTCTCTTTTTTTTTCTTTACTTGCCATCAAATTACTTCCCTTTCTCTGAGAGGTTCACATTTCCCATTTACTGAGAATATTTTAATGTTTTCCTGTCTTGTGTTTCTGTGACTGCTGCTGTGTGTCTTGTGTTTCTGTGACTGCTGCTGTGTGTCTTGTGTTCAGGCTTCCTTTTACTACACATTCTTTATATTTTTTTTCTTTTTCAAAGAATCTTTATTTGGAATTTCTATGTATCTATCTATCTATCTATCTATCTATCTATCTATCTATCTATCTATCTATCTATCTATCTATCTATCTATCTATCTATCTATCTATCTATCTATCTATCTATCTATCTATCTATCTATCTATCTGTCTGTCTGTCTGTCTGTCTGTCTGTCTGTCTGTCTACCTAACTCTTTCTCTCTGACTGTCTGTGTATCTATTTTTCTAACTTTCAACTATCTATATTACATTCATATATGTAAATTTATGTTTAATAAATCTAGAGTCTAGACTACTCTAGTCCATTCAGATGATTACCGTTACAAATAAGCCAAATATATAGCAAGCTAAATGTCACAATTCTCTAAGAAAACTTTAAAATAAAAATAATACGCTAAACCTTTGGCTTTTATAATAAGGCGTCTCTCTCTCTCTCTTGTAAAAAAAATCATTGCTGTCCTTAACTACAATCAATGAATGCGACCCTAAAACCTTCATGAAAACAATGTTTTTGTAGCCAAAAGACTTTAATCCAATGTAAAACGCACGAGAAATCCGAAGGGCAAATTACCAACGTATTTAAAGACAGAATTTGTGAACAAGCCGGAACAGGAAATACGATTAAATGCCACTGCGAGTGAATACGAGGCTCGCTAAATTTAGATTGTGTTGATTTGAAGGGGTATCAGTCCTTAAAGAGTGACGGAGTACTATTGGCTGGTGACAAGCTAGTCCTTCTACTAGAGTACAATTGGCTGGAGATAAGTTAGTCGTTCTAGGTTTAGTATGACAGTAAAAGTACAAAGCTATTGGTAACCTAGTCCACTGTTTGGCATTTGTATACAAAAAAAATAAACTTGCACTGACTTGTACTAGGTTTATTCTGTAGTTGTAGTTGTTACAAAGCTTATATCAATTCACTCTGTCTGTTTGCTAGGTGAAAAGATTGAACTTGTTATTTCTTCCACACCCAATTTCGGACCGAGTTACAATTTCGCACAGCTATTTCTTTTACCTGACAAAACATGAATCAATAATTAGTTTATTCACTATTGGTAAAAATTTTATTGTATTTTTTTTTTCTGTTTTGTATTGAACAAGGAAAGATATTGTACTTTGGGGATGCGATGTGGTGCTATGAGTTGAATTAGACCCCTTTATACTTTGTGCATAGAATTAAGTCACCGCTTAAAGGTTTCAAACTAACAATAAATAACTATAAGACTTATTTTCATAAGTACTTTATGATAATACCCCTGATGTAATAACATGTTTAACCCACGAGTTTGAATTTAAGTCCTACTACGTTTTAAATAAATAAATAAATATTTAAATAATAAATAATGCATTTAAAAGCGATTACGATCATATTGACACAGATACTCGCCCTGTATTCCCCATCTGGTCCAAACAAGTGATAAGATCATAGTGCATCGAGAAAGCTAAAAGCATTAAATAGTGTTAAACAAATGATACAAATATTTCTAATTGCAGAGATTTTTCTTGTTATCTACATTTATTACAAATTTAATTACATGACTGATCCAGGCTAATTAATACAATTACTCTTAACAAAATAAATTAAATGTATATTTTATTTTTCTATTTAAAAATGAAAATACGTTTAATTTTGTTATGGTCCTGTCTTCACTATTCTTACTGGTCTGAAGACTTCCGCTCACAAATCTCAAATAAGTTGATTACGTTAAAACTTAACACATATATTTGGTGTACCTGATGAAACATGAATCAATCAAAAAATTAACATACAGTTAATCAATTATTGATATTTGATTATTTGTGTGGTATGAAAAAAAGTGAAATTATTCTTATTGACAGATATGGCTGTATATGTGGAGTTATTCCTGTTCTTACGTTTTGTACACGCTTTTCTCTCCCTTCCCTTTCTTGACATTTGGAGTATTCATTACTACATGAAAACATTACAGAACTTATTCAACAATGGAACCAAAAAGTTAATCAATGAGTAGTATTTTTAATGTATAAAAAAGGAGATTATTCATACAATATTAAGATATATGACATTAATTTTGCGGTTCTCTTTTTTAGATTTGCTTTGTTTTTTAAAAAGTTTTTACATTTATTTTATTTGTTATTCTTTTGCTGGCAACCATCTTTCAATAAGCGATAGTCCAGAGCTGATACCACACGACTAGGCATTCATCCAAAATGTAGTGTGAAATAAGTGTGACAATGTGGTGTGAAATAAGTGTGACAATGTGGTGTGAAATAAGTGTGACCACGTGGTGTGAAATAAGTGTGAAAATGTGGTGTGAAATAAGTGTAACGATGTGGTGTGAAATAAACGTGACAATATGGGTGTGAAATAAGTGTGACAATGAGGTGTGAAATAAGTGTTACGATGTGGTGTTAAATAAGTGTGACAATTGGGCGTGAAATAAGTGCGACAATGTGGTGTGAAATAAGTGTGACAATGTGGATGTGAAATAAGTGTGACAATGTAGTGTGAAATAAGTGTGACAATATGGTGTGAGATAAGTGTGACAATATGGCGTGAAATAAATGTGACAATGTAGGTGTAAAATAAGTGTGACAATGGGACGTGAAATAAGTGTGACAATGAAGTGTGAAATAGGTTTAAAAATTAGTGTGAAATAAGTGTAACAATGTGGTGTGAAATAAGTGTGACAATGTGGTGTGAAATAAGTTTGACGATGTGGAGTGAACTAAGTGTGACGATGTGGGTGTGAAATAAGTGTGACGATATGGTGTGAATAACTGCGACAATGGGGCGTGAAATAAGTGTGACAATGGGACGTCAAATAAGTGTGACAATGTGGTGTGAAATAAGTGTGACAAAATGGCGTGAAATAAGTGCGACAATGGGGCGTGAAATAAGTGTGACAATGTGGAGTGAAATAAGTGTGACGATGTGTTGTGAATAAGTGTGACGATGTGATGTAAATAAGTGTGACAATATGGTGTGAAATAAGTGCGACGATGTGGTGTGAATAAGTGTGAAAATGTGGTGTGAAATAAATGTGACAATGCAGTGTGAAATAAGTGTGACAATGTAATGTGAAATAAGTGTGACAATGTGGTGTGAAATAAGTGTGACGATGTGGTGTGAATAAGTGTGACAATGAGGCGTCAAATAAGTGTGACAATGTGGTGTGAAATAAGTGTGATGATGTGTTGTGAATAAGTGTGACGATGTGATGTGAATAAGTGTGACAATATGGTGTGAAATAAGTGTGACGATGTGGTGTGAATAAGTGTGAAAATGTGGTGTGAAATAAGCGTGACAATGTGGTGTGAAATAAGTCTGACAGTGTGGTGGGAAATAAATGTAACAATGTGGTGTGAAATAAGTCTGACAGTGTGGTGGGAAATAAATGTAACAATGTGGTGTGAAATAGGTGTGACAATGTAATGTGAAATAAGTGTGACAGTGCCCACTATTTAAGGACAGCTTAAACCCCTATGTGGTTTAAAATGATCGATTTTTGTATAACTGAATATTATACAGCAGTCATTTCTAAACAATTTGGTGTATACGACATTCTCAAATTCAAAGTAGAATTAATTTAAATATTGTTTTTAGATTGTGTATACTAACTTAGTTTTTACCGCAGAGATTCTCGTTTTTTTGGCTGTTTTCTCCTATTAACCATTTTCATACTTTTTGTTTAGAGATTGCTTGATAAAATTGTTAATTTATGAATATTTTTCTTAAAATTTGACGCAAACAATGTTGTATATACAAGTATGAAAGTGAAGAAGAATAATTACAAAATGTTGAATTCTTTTAGAGTAATTAATTTTTTCTATGCCTACCCCCCACCATATATAGAAACTTGAAATAATGGGCCACAACCATGTTTAGAGCTGCAACTTTTTTTTCACAATCTTTTACTTGTATTAAAAAGTCAACGCTGAAGTTATTTTGAACTAGCTTTAGTAGTTTTCAAGAAATCGTGACATGAAAATAAATTATTTGTTCATCATTTGAGCCCAAACACTAGCCCCCACAAAATTGTGTTGAACAAAACGTTGCTAAGATATCAAGAGGAAATGATGTCATTCTTATTGGCAAGCCTACACATAATACAAATAGCATTTTTTATTTTTAAAACATGCTATTTCTATTTAGGGGTTTAAGCTGTACTTAGGATAGATTTAAGAATAAGAACATTTATTGTTAATGTCAGCACTATCTATTTGTGTTTTAACAGAGATTTGGGTAAATGTTCTAAAATGTACTTAAAACTTGAATTGAGGGGGGGGCCCTGTCACAGCAAAGAATACACAGCGCGCCGAATATAAGTTAGAGCAAGCAGAGCTTGAGAGGTACAGAGAGTTATTGTCAATAGAGAGATAGGGGCAAGCTTGAGAGAGGTATTTAGAGATAGGGGTAAGCATAAGAGAACTACAGAGAGATAAGGGCAAGCTTGAGAGAAGTAGAGAGAGATAGGGGCAAGCTTGAGAGAAGTAGAGAGAGATAGGGGCAAGCTTGAGAGAAGTAGAGAGGGATAGGGGTAAGCATAAGAGAGGTAAAGAGAGATAAGGGCAAACTTGAGAGAAGTAGAGAAAGATAGGGGCAAACTTGAGAGAAGTAGAGAGAGATAGGGGCAAGCTTGAGAGAGGTAGAGAGAGATAGGGGCAAGCTTGAGAGAAGTAGAGAGAGATAGGGGCAAGCTTGAGAGAAGTAGAGAGAGATAGGGGCAAGCTTGAGAGAAGTAGAGAGGGATAGGGGTAAGCATAAGAGAGGTAAAGAGAGATAAGGGCAAACTTGAGAGAAGTAGAGAAAGATAGGGGCAAACTTGAGAGAAGTAGAGAGAGATAGGGGCAAGCTTGAGAGAGGTAGAGAGAGATAGGGGCAAGCTTGAGAGAAGTAGAGAGG
>JAZGLO010006409.1:0-12602 GCA_036873155.1 Biomphalaria sudanica | reverse complement strand
GACAGCACTTAGTTTAGTAGGACACCTACCAATCGTATGACTTCTTTCCAGTGGCGATGTATAAGGTGAGTACAAGTGTAAAAGGCAGACAATTTGACTTCGAAATATATTAAGCTAAACAACTTTATGTCATTAAGCATAGACTTAAACAAAAAATTTCAAAACATGTTTTAGGTGCGCTTTTTTCCCCCCATGATTTTATCAAAAGTACTTTCTTTAGTTATCTAAAATAGGGATGAAAAAAAATATTTTGTATTTTGCATCTCTAATGCTCAGTGTCTGTAGGTCAAATCTGTTTTGTTGACAAGTAAATAATGTTATAACGTTTCTGTGCATGACTTAAGTGGCTAAATAAACTCAAATCAGCTGGAGTCGGGATGCAAACTGAACTGCGCTGAACTCTTGATAGGTAGCCAAGCAGTTATGCTAAGTATTTCTAGTAGGTAGCCATGCGGTTATGCCACATTCAAGCGGTTATACTATAGTCTTTCGATAGGCAGCTTATCAGCTATACTTTCTTGATAGGTAGCCAAGCGGTTAAGCCACACTCTTTTCATAGGTAGCCTATGGGTAATCCTCTACTTTTTTCATAAGTAGCCAAGCGGTTATGTTACACAATGTTGATAGATAGCCAAGAGGTTATGCCACTCTACCTAACATTTCATACATCCAGTAGCGGCCTTAAGGGGTGGCAAGTGAGGCAACCGCCCCAGGTCTTGCAGATAGCCATTGAGATCAACTGTAAATGCAAAATCCTGAACCCATTCGTCAGTTTGGAAATGTTCAACAGGTTCACCTTTCATGTTCAGAAACAATACAATTTCCTCACGCAGTGCAAACAATCTCTTCAATACTTTATGACAGGAGAGCCAGTGGATTTCTGTGTAGTAGGGAACACAATCAAATTAGTGTCCAATGCCATCTAGAAACATTGAAAACTAGCGAGCATTTAAACCACGGGCACAAATAAAATTGAGAGCGACTGAAACTGGTCTTATGACATGTTGGAACTATAATTGCTTCGCGCTGAATTTTTCTTAATATAAGAATGCACTGAAAATGAGCAAATTTAAAATTAGCATCAGTCTCTCTTATTTTTGCAAGTAGCTTTGCATCAATACCATTTCATTTCATTTCAAAATGTAGTTTGCTTTCACTGCAGACTCACTCTCGTTGTTCGGTTTAACATACTTTTTTCATTTCAAGTACCTTGTCATCTCTTATTATCCAACGTAATAGTCTAACAATATTTTGATTTTTTTTGAGGTGGCCAAGCGGGACATTGCAAAGTGTTCGCGTGCCACATGCGGCCCTCGAACGCAGTGTTTGATATGCCTGGTATAGACAGTGTGGATGGCCTGCTTATAGTTCGATAGATAAACTAGGCATAGACGATTGTAGGCCAAAGGCAATCTTCCGTAACATTTTTGTGGCAAGACTATGCAAACTATGCAAAATCTGCTAACATACGGAATAACTTGGCAAGGCAACGCCTCATCTAAACTGTTGCGCCGCTTAGAAAACATCATAAAAAGGGCATCAAAATTTACACGCACAACGTTACCATGTGTGAGCTGGCGCTCCTAGGTCTAATTTTTGACCTAATTTTATCTAATTTATATTATTTATATAGGCTATGATGTTTGTAATTTAGTGTCCTTTTTAATTTTTATAGTTCAGTGCTGAGTATTTTGCAGTTTCCGCTATTTATAACTTTCTGCTAGTTTTAGTCTTTTTCTGTTATTTGTGTTTTACTAGTAGAGGAAAAGTAGTTTTTAAAATAGTTAACTAGCCTTAGAGCTGTGGGTGTTATTTCCTATTTTTTGTCCCTGGTTAGTTCTGCTAATTGTGTGTTGTATAATTTCAGCTGGGACCGCCTGTAAGTTGGAAAATGTTTTTATTTTTACTTTCTTTAGTTCGTATTTGTATTAATGTTTCTATATCTACATCTATTGCTATAGTCTAGATGCAGACTGATTAGTGTAGTGGCATCACTGGCTAGTTAATTAGCCATGATTACCTCTGATGAAACCGGAAGTTCCGTAGAGTTGGGTAGCTTCACCCCCTTTTAGCCATCCTTAATGATCCCCTTATTGTTTTTCTATTGTTTGTCTATTTGTAAATATTTTATTATTTTATGTCTTCTAAAAGTATTTTTATTAATATTATAATATTGTTAGGATAACGGTTCTAACAAGTTGGCATTTTTAGTTTTTAATGTAGAAGATGGCTGCGTCCTACTCAACGCTCAATGATGGCGGCTTTGTTAAGCCAAATCTAGATTTATGTTTATTATTGTCTGGCCCAACATGTGTTGTGGCGTAAGCTTTTAAGTAGGTATCATAATAATAATAATGCATGGCTTTTTATTAGCTAAATGAAGGTAATAGTATTTACCTCATGCATTTAGGTATGTGTATGTGCTAGACTAGGTCTAGTTCATTATTATTTTGTTATATTATGAATAATTATGTCTTATGTTTTATGTATTTGTAATTGCAGGCTATAATTACTGCCTAACTGTCTGCCGCAGTTATTACTGCCTAACTATCTGCCGCAGTTAATACTGTTGTCTTATAGCTGTTGCCCTATAGCTGTTGTTTTATTGCTGCAGTACAGCTGCCCTTATTTCTGTGTAGTAGCTTACGGCTGTAGTCCTGCCAAATAGCTGCTTAATTTGTTCGGTTCAGTTCGGTAGGGTTGATCAATCGTTTAGTAGTGTGTATATTTAGTTTTATTACTGTTGTTTTGGTTTCATGTAAATAAAGTATATACAAGTTCCTTTTATAATTTCAGTTTATTTTATTTTTAGTTAGCTAGTTTAGTTTAGTTTAGTTTGATTGTGCTGTCTGGTTGCTTAGGCGACTCTAGCCCCTTGGTCGCAGACCGAGGTGCACAGATTGGGCCCACCCAGGAAAGCTACCACCTGCCAACTGTTATAAATGAATAAATGTTGAGCAGCAGATAACAAAAAGGCCTCACTCAGTAGCACCACCCTGACCTGCTCACACATGTTTACAGGAACTTTTTGAACAAAAATATTTTAGATAAATCGGAAAAATCTTGGAAGACAACGGCCACCCGCTCCATCAGAACTACGTCAGGTCGTCGCTAAGTGGGCGACTGCTGTCAATCAAGACAAGAACAGAGCGGTACAAAAACTCGTTCGTAACTTATTCGGTCAGACTATATCAACGCCTCTCGTTGATCAGGAAACATGAAAAGGACTAAGTCGCTGAATGAACTCTTTATATTGTGTCTGTTCTATTTATGTGTCAGTTTCTGTTGTGTTGTCTTTATACGAGAAAAGCCCGGGCGTGCTACCCTGCCTCATAGTGGCGCCCGGGTGGAAACGATCGTAAGAGGAAACGATTAGGCTAAAGGGTAGCAAAACAATACTCCCGTTGGGGTGCCTAAGGGGGTGCGAGAGCATCCTCATTGCACTGTGCGGAGTTGTAAAAAAGCTCCCACAACCTTGTCAAAATCCAGGCGCTGTTCCTCAAGGGGCCGTTACATAAATGGCGTGTCCTGCACGGTTAGCCTGGTATAGAAAAGGAAAATGGGGGGGTCTTAGTGTACGCATCCTCTTGCCGCGAGTCTGACCCACCCGTCAGACAGAACAGTGTACACTGTTCATTTTCAGGCCAGTGAGAGGGAGCTCTTGTTCACTTTCTTCGCCTAATAAAATTCTAGAATCAATAGAAAGTGATTGTACACGTAAACATGTAGACTTTCACACAAATGCATCTAGTGACCTATGGCTATAAACTTTATCGTCAAAGACGACCGTACACACTACTATATAATTTCTTTATTTTATTAATAAACAAGTTAAAACACAATATTAATCTAAACACTGTTGTTTAGGTTGGTAAAATCAGAATGTTTTTATAAAAATCTGGCTAAATCAGAATTTGTTTTTATAAAAATCTGGCTAAATCAGAATTTGTTTTTATAAAAATCTGGCTAAATCAGAATTTGTTTTTATAAAAATCTGGCTACTCTATAGTGCTGTTTACGAAATCATGACTAATAATATTTTGAACGTCAAAACCGTCAAGTTGCTAGATTCATCATCTGTGTGTGTCTGATAAACCCAGAGAATCAAGATCTAGTTTAGATCTGTATTTTCTATAGAATCTAGCTCTAGACTAGATATAGGATAAATCTCAAGTCTGGATAATAATAGACCTCGATCATGTAGATGATTAGCTTCATCTTAGCTTGTTCATGGCTAATCTAGATCTAAATGATAATACTAAAAACTATTAATACTAAATCTGACTTCCTGGTCCTTACTTCGTTTTTGCTTAAGTCTTAGCCCTTAGCTTCTTCATTTGTGAATCATCATGATTCATATCAATCATGAATGGAAGTGCTTGGCTCACAGATCATTCTTTTAAGATCTACTTTATTGTCTTTATCTTTAGTAACGACTCTAATTATAATAGACTAATTCTAATCTATAAATCTAGTTTTAGTTTATATCTATACTATATTTTATATAGGAGATCTAATAATAATATACCTAGACTCTTATCTATGATCTATACGACTTAACATCTAGAATCTGTATCTAGATCTTATCCTATACACTTATTATAAAGATTTAATGTTTCTGATGAGCAATACTACTGTCTACAGCCTTTGACAATTATCCTAATCATGTACTAGATCTAGATCTGGCTCTATTGATCACTATTCATATCTTGCCTATCTATAAACAACTGTACTAGTTTGGACTAGACATTCTAATTGGTTCTATTTTCTTTTTTTGATTATTCTCACAATTCCAGTTGGCTGAGTAGGTACCAAATTGTGCTATTATTCACTGTAGATCTAGATCTTAACTTTTAAGTACCAAAGAAGTACACAAAGGAAGTCGAATTGTACTCAAAGTGCTCTAATTGCTACCATTCAATGTGTGGATTCAAGTATTTACCCAGATACTGCCACAATATGTTCATTGTTTTCAAAAGAGTTTGCACCCAGTGCCAGAAGCTGTATAAATACATTTAACAGTAAGTATTTAATTAATTCATATTTATTTATAAACGGTATGTAAGTCTATTTTAATTGTAAGAATCCATGTGCTATTGGGAAGTTGGAAGCGTGGTCGAGAGGCCAAGTGCGCTTGAACTTGGCTTGGCTACCTAGAAGGGGGCTCGAGGTTCGACACCCGACTCGGGCATAGTTGTGTTTACTGAGCACCTAAAGGCAGCACGGAAAACCAACTCCTAGATACCCCCTCCCCCCACTGGTCCACAAATGAGATTGGACCAAAAGCGCTCTGAGCATGCTATAAGCATGAAGGTAGCGCTATATAAAAGCTATAATAATAATTGTATTTAAATAGCTAATTTTCTAGGTGAATATTTACACAATATTGTTATGTTGTAAATAAAACATTATATTCCCTTCAGCCTGTGCAGGGTATTTTTAAAGTGATAATTGGTTCATGCAGGTCAATACCACTCTTTTGTTATCTGTGTTTTCCTTCCAATTATACTTTCTTGCATAAGAATTAAATATATAGTGCAACAATTGTCAATTAGAAGTACCGATTAACCAGTTATCTTGGTGAAAAAGGATGTCAGATGAGTTGAAAAATGCTTAAAGAAAGTCTTTACATAATTCTTTGAACTAAGACACTATAAATTTTTAGAGATTTTTAAAATTTAATAAGAATTGTATTATTGCTCACATTAAAAGCAATTGATCTTTTCTTTTCCGCAGATGTATATTTCAAGAAGCACTTATTCTTTCTAAGAGTTTATCAATAGGATGGATGCCACATAACTCACTTGCTATGTCAGAAACTCTTCCTATAAAAATTTCAGTAAGTAAAAAAAAAGTCAAGTTTCCCTTTCAGACCTTGTGGTCTTTAGGGCAGATGATGTAAAGATCATCTGTTTCTGTGGCCTACGGTTAACCAGGGTGTCATGTGGCCTGCACAACGACCAACTTCTAATGTAAGATACCCATTAGAGCTGGGGTGGACTCAGACTCAAATTAAAAATCCCAGTCTTTACCAGGATTCGAACCCCGGTTCAGAGGCCAAGCCTTTACCACTAAGCCACCACACCGCGCCTCCTTCCAGTAAGTAAGGCAACTTAAAATTTCATACTTTAATCTTAGTGCAAAAAGAATAAAAGCAGTCTTCGAATTCTCCCTTTAAATTTGAAAAGATATGTTCATATTTTAATATATGCAGTAAAGAAATTGTTTCAAACACTCATTACAATATTCATTGACTCTATTTGGGTTATCTCAGCATGCTTGTGCAGAAAATTTCCTGAAGTTATATTTATAAATCTGTTCCCTTCACTTTCAATTGCATTTAATGATTCATTAAATTTTCATAATATTACTGAATAAAATGTCAAATATTAAATATTGTTATTATTATAATACTATTCCTTTTTTTTTGTAATACATTTGTATCTATTTTGTTTCATAATATAGCATTTTTTCCCATAGCATTTTTTATGTAAAACTTCTAATATACTTTACTATACTCCTAATATACTTTTTAAAGAACTGTTTTGTTAGATGTTTTCAGAATTAATTTTATATGTAAAGGACTTGAACATATGGAAGTTTGGTACTATTTGAAATTAAGATTGAATTGGTGACTTTTTATGAATTTAATGTATGTTGTTTCTATTCCATCAACAGTAGGCCTACTAGAATTTGTCCAACGCCTGTGATCCTCTGAGTTGAAGGAGAATGTGCTCCATAATACCTACCAGTACCTTGCTGATAGCTGGAAGTTCATGAATATTATGTTGTCCTTGATTTGATGATTTTGAAAACTACCATTTCTGAAGACTTGAGCATTATGTCTATAATTTTTAAAAAATATCGTCAGGAAATATTGTGTTTATAATATTAAGAAATTGAAGATAATATTGTTCTTACTATTATTAACATTTTAATACGGTTATTTGAAATAATCCTAAAAAATTTTTTGTTCATTGTGTAGTATACATTTAAAAAATGGTTGTCCAACTTTGAATAATTGTATACTCAATTATTAAACATTTTGTTTGTTTTTTATTAACTGTAAATGTAACCTGAATCAAGTTAACTAGCATACTAAAAAGATTTTAAAAACAATACTGTATGCTTTAACTAACATTAGACTTAAAGCTTATTGACTTATTAAAATAGCAAGCACATCATTACCAATATTCACTTGTCAATAAATGTTAGCATTATTCAATTTTTAGTTACATTGAGACTATTAATAAAAAAAAAGTCTAAAAATAAGTTAATGTCAATGTAGTATTATTCAGACCCTTACAAGCTCAATCATCTATACTTCAAAAAAAAATGTTTGTATGGTTTTCATTTGTTTGTACATCAAATATATATTAATATAATTATCAAATTTAAATGAAACATTAAATACTGATGATGACCATTTCTGATAAATTCTCATCTCACAAAACAAACAGCATATTATCCGAAATTTTATCCCTTCTTTGTAACTGTAACTGGCTTCATAAAAAAATGGAGTGACCATCAAATCAGGTTTTTGGAAGTAGTATGCTCCTTTAGTTTAAAAAAAAACATGCATTATAAAAAAAATGTTTTAGATAAAATTTCTCTTGGGTGACTTGAGTAGAAAGTAATAGAAATATGAACTTCATACAGCAATATGCTCACAATAAGCAGAGGTGGTTTGTACTAGTGAAAATTGTTTGTCCGAATAAGCTATTGAAACTATTGTCAGCTTCACATGAAAAGTTTTACAGTTCTTCCTCATAGACTTTTAGGTATTATCTATCAAGAGCAGGGTAAAACAAGTTTGGGTTTTGGCCATCAACACTATGCGCAATTGTTTCGTCTGTACTCTCATAACGCCTTTAAAAACCAGGAAGATGGAGTATATATCCACAGTACAATGGATGGAAGGCTTCACTTGCTTGATCAAAACAAGAAGACGACATATCCTGATTAGGGAACTTACGTTTGACGACGATGCAGCTCTCACTACCGTTCGCAATAATGATTACAAAGGCTAGTAAATACTTCGACAGCGGATCAATAATTCAGTCTTACAATAAATCTCACCAAGGCGGAAAAAAGGGCATAAAAAGTCAACACCATCAAACTCCATTTGAGTGAGGGCTTGAGAGGCTCAAATCCTCTCTTGCAAAAACCCTGCTGTAGTGCATACAGGTCGAGAATTTTTGGTTTCCCTGACCTGTTGAGACGGAGATTAACCAGTCTGGGCAGTCAAGCAGAATATGAGCCAACAAGACAGTGGCCTGTCCTGCACTGTGTTATAATAGGTTGCCATAAAACGTCACAGAATATACTGAAATGTGTGATTCATCCTTTTTCTATTTTATCATTCAAAAGCCGCATGTAACCAAGATGCTGTCTTCTATGTCAGCTAAGTTGGTCTTGAAAGAATCTCCATGGGTCATCTTTGTTATATCGACCACCTTTTAGCTCACAAAAAAAAAAAGACTTATTTTAGCATGTTCATTCACCATACGAGATATGTCAATTGTCAAATGTGATTTTAAAAAAAAAATAATCCCAACTGGCAATCAATCAGTGTCGTAAACAAGAAAATACAGGCTTGGCTAATTATTTAAGTCACAAATTGGTTTGTGCACACTTAACTCTGTAACATCTTCTATGACAATTAAGTTTCCATTCATGATTGCCTGTAAAAGTGGCGATAAAAATTTTCGGAAATGGTTTCTTTATATAGTAAAAAAATCTACCGGAAGTTAATTTGTCATGCAGCCTAGGTGAACGGGACTTATTTATTGAAATATATAGGCTTAGTGCGCAGAGATGGCAATCCGTGTAATATATAGTCTATGGTTTGCACACGCATATTTGGTTAGAGAGAGAGAGGAGAAGATAACTCAGTTTTAAAAACGAATTGCTCATAATTATCTTGTTACCTCTCTTTGATAAACCCGCCGCTATTTATTATGCCTCAAAAACAATGATTTCCTGCTTGAGTGTTGAACGACTGTATAAAAAATACGATAAACATGCATAAATGTAACCCTGCCGGATCAAGTAAAACAAAGGATGTTTAGGACGCGATGCCTTCATCAGCCACAAAACAAACTAAAAATGACAAACAATTTACACAAAATTATAATTATTATTATTATGTTAGAAAAGAACGAGTTTTCATTCTCAGGCGCTGCCAGGGTCGAGTTTCGCTAAAGAGAAACAAATTTCATCGTAGTCCCTTTATCAGTTTCCACCTAGGAATTTTCTGTGATGTGGCAGGTCTGCAGATGTACCGCCGTCTGACAGGCAACGAGAATGTTCCTAGGAATGCCAAGGACCTTGAAGGTATCTGTGAGATCAGTTGTTATTATCCCCTCGGTTGATATAACAATGGGGTATATTGATGTTTTAGATAACTTCCATAAACGCTTAATCTCGAAGCCAAAAGGTTCCCATATTTTCGTTGTTTTTCCAGCTCAGTTTTTTTTTAAATTATGAGACAGTGGTACGGCGATGTCAATAATGGTAGCGGCTTTTTCTTGTTTTATCGATAAGCAGCAAATCAGGGCAATTAAAATCTATCATTTTGTCGGTCAAAATAGGCCTATCCCAGTACAGTAGATGATCCGTAGACTCGAGAACCTCTTGTGGTGAGTTTATGTAATAAGAAGGAGTATCCTTACCGATCAAATTTTGTATTAATATTGTAGCTTTACAGCCTTAAATTATTGACATGTTTTATCAATTAAGCTCTTAGCCTAGTTTTCAAAGTTAACTTTGTCTTGTTTATTATTATTACTGTGTGCAACCGAAACATCAGAAACAAAATTCACATAATTTTTCTGTTGTGAGGAAACCCTGGTTAAGAAAAAAATATTAATTTAGGTATCGATGCATTAGTGATAAAATCTGTTTATAGTTGCTCAGTCTCAAGTTTCCCAGATTAAGTTACGGGCATAGACGTTACGAGTATAAGTCTAATAACTCAGTATTCAGTGTTGACAGTCTTGACTTAGATCTACTATTATATTGGTATTATACATATAGTATTTGCACAACACGTTTAGTCTTACCTTCTATTTTTATCTATATTGTTTGCCAGAGGCATGCCTGTATCAGTTTGTTTTTATTATCAACATGTAAATACCACTTTAAAAATCACCTTTGACCTCCTACAACAGCAACAAAATAATTTTAAAAAAAGGGCAACACTAGTCACTGAGATAATGATGACGTTGTGTAACTCGAAAAGGGGGGGGGGGGCAGGGATGGACGGGGTATAGATTTGTATTAAGGAACAAAGTTTGGTTACTGTTGTTGTGGCTGGGTTGATGTTGTTATTACTGTTGTTGCTGTCTGTGGTGGTCGATGCGGTGATGCTGCTGCTGTTGTTGTTGCTGTTGTCTTTCTTCTTTCTCTTGCTGTTGTTATTTGCTGTTGCGGAATTAGCTGTTTGATAATATTAAGTCAATTGTTTTGTTTAATATATGTGAACTCACTTTTTTAAAATAACTATAGATCATCACACAGACCGAAGGCGCGGTGGTTGAGCGGTAAAGCGCTTGGCATCCGAACCGGGGCCCGGGTTCGAATCCTGGTGAAGACTGGGATTTTTAATTTTGGGATCTTTGGGCACCTCTGAGTCCACCCAGCTCTAATGGATACCTGACATTAGTTGGGGAAAAGTAAAGGTGGTTGGTCGTTGTGCTGGCTACATGACACCCTCGTTAACCGTGGGCCACAGAAAGAAGATCTTCCTTATAGACCACAAGGTCTGAAATGGGAACTATTTTTACTATCACACAGACCAACTATCTAAAAATTTTGGATGTAACTAATTTTTTTTTTGTACTTAGCCTTATTTTAGACCAACTATCTGTTTGTATAAGTACACTTTGTTCCTACTGAATTAATCTTTTCTTTACTTCGTTTAGATAAATGAATACCAAGTTCGCACAAAGAAAGACCAGATCTTTCAGAATCTGTATTGCTCTGACTCTAGTATAAAGTCATCTAGCCTTGTCTCTCTGATCACAATAATACTTTAATCCTGTTAAATACAACTCAACACGTCACTGGGACAAAGGCTTCTTTCGTTATTAAAAGTCTTACGACTCTACAAAGGGAAGAAACTTTTATTCTCGGCCATTTTTTGAACCTGTCCTAATCTCGTCCTGGACAAATCACACGCTGTGGTGACCTTTCACCCTTTTAGTGCTGGAACAGCAGTTTCTAAATCCTTTTGTGGATTCAATGGATACAAAAAAAAAGAATTGAGCAAACACGAGGATAGGGCGAGTAGTGCCCAAAAAAAAGAGGGGGCGGGCGGGCCTAGTCACGGAAATATTGCCCTAAAAAGTTTTTCCCCTGGCTTTAATCGTATTAGGATTAAGGTTAATGTAATATTTCAGAAGTTTGACAGGTCTGGGGCAGATGGATAGAAAGAGACGTACCTAAAGACAGATTGCTGCCCAGGCGCGTGGCCGGGATACGAACCCCGGATCCTGGAATGTAACTTAAGTAACCCAGAGATTTGCTTTGTTTATCCGCCACCACTTCTCCCCTGAAACCGCGGTAGATTACTCTGTCACGGTGCTAGATGTCGCTGTACAAAGCTAGAGATTTACGACAATCTCGCGTGTTGCCATCTTTCTAAATTGAGGCTTACTAATGATAAAAAATTGAAGCTATCTCGTGCGCCTTGTATATCCAACATTCCAGCGAAAATTGTGTTTATGTTAAAGCAATGTTTTTTCTTGGAGACTAACAACTGGTCAGCAATGGATCTTATGAACCTTACCAGTATATCAGCGGTTCTCAACCTTTTAGGCTCGGCGACCCCTTCCCCCCCCCCCCCCCCCAACTCTGACGCGACCCCCCCCCCAGCACACACACAGCAATAGACAATAGCAATCATTTTTCGGTGGTCTTTGGCGACCCCTGGAAAATCGTCAATCGACCCCCAAAGGGGTCGCGACTCACAGGTTGAGAACCCCTGCTGTATATGGTCAACTGTTAGTCTGATCCATTGAAATGTGTATGAAAAGAATTTTCGGAGTTTTTGTCTTTGGCTATATTAGGCATGAAAACAGACTGCAATAGTATGGCATAGTGTCGTTGAAGACTTGGAGAGATTCTTTTATTAGGCATGAAAACAGACTGCAATAGTATGGCATAGTGTCGTTGAAGACTTGGAGAGATTCTTTTATTAGGCATGAAAGCAGACTGCAGTAGTTAGACATAGTGCCATTGATCTCTTGGAGAGATTCTTTTATTAGGCATGAAAACAGACTGCAATAGTATGGCATAGTGTCGTTGAAGACTTGGAGAGATTCTTTTATTAGGCATGAAAACAGATTGCAATAGTATGATATAGTGCCATTGAAGACCTGGAGAGATTCTTTTATTAGGCATGAAAACAGATTGCAATAGTATGATATAGTGTCGTTGAAGACTTGGAGAGATTATTTTATTAGGCATGAAAACAGATTGCAATAGTATGATATAGTGCCATTGAAGACTTGGAGAGATTATTTTATTAGGCATGAAAACAGATTGCAATAGTATGATATAGTGCCATTGAAGACTTGGAGAGATTATTTTATTAGGCA
>JAZGLO010006408.1:17500-50758 GCA_036873155.1 Biomphalaria sudanica | reverse complement strand
TTATACCAATTCCCTTTTTTTTCACATTTATACCAATTCCCTTTTTTTTCACTTCTATACCAATTCTTTTTTTTTCACTTCTATACCAATTCCCTTTTTTTTCACTTCTATACCAACATCCCTCTTTTTTTTACTTCTATACAAACATCCCTTTTTTTTCACTTCTATACCAACATTCCTTTTTTTTCACTTTTATACCAATTCCTTTTTTTTTCATTTCTATACCAATTCCCTTTTTTTTCACTTCTATACCAATTCCCTTTTTTTTTTACTTCTATACCAACATCCCTTTTTTTTTCACTTCTATACCAACATCCCTTTTTTTTTACTTCTATACCAATTCCCTTTTTTTTTCACTTCTATACCAACATCCCTTTTTTTTTACTTCTATACCAATTCCCTTTTTTTTCACTTCTATACCAACATCCCTTTTTTTTCACTTCTATACCAATTCCCTTTTTTTCACTTCTATACCAAATTCCTTTTTTTTTTACTTTTATACCAATTCCCTTTTTTTCACTTCTATACCAACATCCCTTTTTTTTACTTCTATACCAATTCCCTTTTTTTCACTTCTATACCAACATCCCTTTTTTTTACTTTTATACCAATTCCCTTTTTTTTCACATTTATACCAATTCCCTTTTTTTTCACTTCTATACCAATTCCCTTTTTTTTCACTTCTATACCAATCCCTTTTTTTTTCACTTCTATACCAACATCCCTTTTTTTTTACTTCTATACCAACATCCCTTTTTTTTTCACTTCTATACCAACATTCCTTTTTTTTTCACTTCTATACCAATTCCCTTTTTTTTTCACTTCTATACCAATTCCCTTTTTTTCACTTCTATACCAATTCCCTTTTTTTTTACTTCTATACCAATTCCCTTTTTTTTCACTTCTATACCAATTCCCTTTTTTTTTACTTCTATACCAACATCCCTTTTTTTTCACTTCTATACCAACAATTCCCTTTTTTTTCACTTCTATACCAACATCCCTTTTTTTTTACTTCTATACCAATTCCCTTTTTTTTTACTTCTATACCAACATCCTTTTTTTTTTCACTTCTATACCAATTTCCTTTTTTTTTTTCACTTCTATACCAATTCCCTTTTTTTTCAGTTCTTTACCAACATCCCTTTTGTTTCACTTCTATACCAATTCCCTTTTTTTTACTTCTATACCAACATCCCTTTTTTTTCACTTTTATACCAATTCCCTTTATTTTCACTTGTATACCAATTCCTTTTTTTCACTTCTATACCAATTCCCTTTTTTTTCACTTTTATACCAACATCCCTTTTTTTTTCACTTTTATACCAATTCCCTTTTTTTTCACTTCTATACCAATTCCCTTTTTTTTCACTTCTATACCAATTTTTTTTTTTTTCACTTCTATACCAATTCCCTTTTATTTTCACTTCTATACCAGCTTCCCTTTTTTTTTCACTTCTATACCAATTCTCTTTTTTTTTTCACTTCTATACCAACATTCCTTTTTTTTTACTTCTATACAAACATCCCTTTTTTTTACTTTTATACCAATTCCTTTTTTTTTACATTTATACCGATTCCCTTTTTTTTCACTTCTATACCAATTCCCTTTTTTTTCACTTCTATACCAATTCCCTTTTTTTTCACTTCTATACCAACATTCCTTTTTTTTTACTTTTATACCAATTCCCTTTTTTTTCACATTTATACCAATTCCCTTTTTTTTCACTTCTATACCAATTTCCTTTTTTTTCACTTCTATACCAACATCCCTCTTTTTTTACTTCTATACAAACATCCCTTTTTTTTCACTTCTATACCAACATTCCTTTTTTTTCACTTTTATACCAATTCCTTTTTTTTTCATTTCTATACCAATTCCCTTTTTTTTCACTTCTATACCAATTCCCTTTTTTTTTACTTCTATACCAACATCCCTTTTTTTTTTCACTTCTATACCAACATCCCTTTTTTTTACTTCTATACCAACATCCCTTTTTTTTTCACTTCTATACCAACATCCCTTTTTTTTTCACTTCTATAACAATTCCTTTTTTTTCACTTCTATACCAACATCCCTTTTTTTTTCACTTCTATACCAATTCCCTTTTTTTTCACTTCTATACCAACATTCCTTTTTTTTTACTTTTATACCAATTCCCTTTTTTTTCACTTCTATACCAATTCCCTTTTTTTTACTTCTATACCAATTCCCTTTTTTTTCACTTCTATACCAACATCCCTTTTTTTTACTTTTATACCAATTCCCTTTTTTTTTCACATTTATAACAATTCCCTTTTTTTTCACTTCTATACCAATTCTTTTTTTTTTCACTTCTATACCATATCCCTTTTTTTTTCACTTCTTTACCAACATCCCTTATTTTTTTACTTCTATACAAACATCCCTTTTTTTTTCACTTCTATACCAACATTCCTTTTTTTTTCACTTTTATACCAATTCCCTTTTTTTTCATTTCTATACCAATTCCCTTTTTTTCACTTCTATACCAATTCCCTTTTTTTTTACTTCTATACCAATTCTCTTTTTTTTCACTTCTATACCAATTCCCTTTTTTTTTTACTTCTATACCAACATCCCTTTTGTTTTCACTTCTATACCAACATCCCTTTTTTTCACTTCTATACCAACATCCCTTTTTTTTTACTTCTATACCAATTCCTTTTTTTTTCACTTCTATACCAATTCCCTTTTTTTTTCACTTCTATACCAACATCCCTTTTTTTTCACTTTTATACCAACATCCCTTTTTTTCACTTCTATACCAACATTCCTTTTTTTTCCTTTCTATACCAATTCCCTTTTTTTCACTTCTATACCAATTTCTTTTTTTTTTCACTTGTATACCAATTCCCTTTTTTTTTCACTTCTATACCAACATCCCTTTTTTTTCACTTCTATACCAATTCCCTTTTTTTTTTTTACTTCTATACCAATTCCCTTTTCTTTTACTTCTATACCAACATCCTTTTTTTTTTCACTTCTATACCAATTTCCTTTTTTTTCACTTCTATACCAATTCCCTTTTTTTTCAGTTCTATACCAACATCCCTTTTGTTTCACTTCTATACCAATTCCCTTTTTTTTACTTCTATACCAACATCCCTTTTTTTTTCACTTTTATACCAATTCCCTTTATTTTCACTTGTATACCAATTCCTTTTTTTCACTTCTATACCAATTCCCTTTTTTTTCACTTTTATACCAACATCCCTTTTTTTTTCACTTTTATACCAATTCCCTTTTTTTTCACTTCTATACCAATTCCCTTTTTTTTCACTTCTATACCAATTTTTTTTTTTTTTCACTTGTATACCAATTCCCTTTTTTTTTCACTTCTATACCAATTCCTTTTTTTTTTCACTTCTATACCAATTCCCTTTTTTTTCACTTCTATACCAACATTCCTTTTTTTTTTACTTCTATACAAACATCCCTTTTTTTTTACTTTATACCAATTTCCTTTTTTTTACTTTATACCGATTCCCTTTTTTCACTTATATACAAATTCCCTTTTTTTTCACTTCTATACCAATTCCCTTTTTTTTCACTTCTATACCAACATCCCTTTTTTTTTACTTTTATACCAATTCCTTTTTTTTCACATTTATACCAATTCCCTTTTTTTCACTTCTATACCAATTCTTTTTTTTTTCACTTCTATACCAATTCCCTTTTTTTCACTTCTATACCAATTCCCTTTTTTTTTTATTTCTATACCAACTCCCTTTTTTTTCACTTCTATACCAACATCCCTTTTTTTTTTTACTTCTATACCAACATCCCTTTTTTTTCACTTCTATACCAACATCCCTTTTTTTTTACTTCTATACCAACATCCCTTTATTTTTACTTCTATACCAACATCCCTTTTTTTTCACTTCTATACCAATTCCCTTTTTTTTTCACTTGTATACCAATTCCCTTTTTTTTCACTTCTATACCAACATCCCTTTTTTTTCACTTCTATACCAATATCCCTTTTTTTTTCACTTCTATACCAATTCCCTTTTTTTCACTTCTATACCTATTCTCTTTTTTTTTTCACTTCTATACCAATTCCCTTTTTTTTCACTTCTATACCAATATCCCTTTTTTTTTTCACTTCTATACCAATTCTCTTTTTTTTCACTTCTATACCAACATTCCTTTTTTTTTTACTTTTATACCTATTCCCTTTTTTTTCACTTCTATACAAATTCCCTTTTTTTTACTTCTATACCTATTCTTTTTTTTTCACTTCTATACCAATTCCCTTTTTTTTCACATTTATACCAATTCCCTTTTTTTTTCACTTCTATACCAATTCTTTTTTTTTCACTTCTATACCAATTCCCTTTTTTTTCACTTCTATACCAACATCCCTTTTTTTTTTACTTCTATACAAACATCCCTTTTTTTCACTTCTATACCAACATTCCTTTTTTTTTCACTTTTATACCAATTCCCTTTTTTTTTTCATTTCTATACCAATTCCCTTTTTTTTCACTTCTATACCAATTCCTTTTTTTTTTTACTTCTATACCAATTCCCTTTTTTTTCACTTCTATACCAATTCCCTTTTTTTTTTACTTCTATACCAACATCCCTTTTTTTTCACTTCTATACCAACATCCCTTTTTTTTTTACTTCTATACCAATTCCCTTTTCTTTTACTTCTATACCTACATCCTTTTTTTTTTCACTTCTATACCAATTTCCTTTTTTTTTTCACTTCTATACCAATTCCCTTTTTTTTCAGTTCTATACCAACATCCCTTTTGTTTCACTTCTATACCAATTCCCTTTTTTTTACTTCTATACCAACATCCCTTTTTTTTTCACTTTTATACCAATTCCCTTTATTTTCACTTGTATACCAATTCCTTTTTTTCACTTCTATACCAATTCCCTTTTTTTTCACTTTTATACCAACATCCCTTTTTTTTTCACTTTTATACCAATTCCCTTTTTTTTTCACTTCTATACCAATTCCCTTTTTTTTCACTTCTATACCAATTTTTTTTTTTTCACTTCTATACCAATTCCCTTTTTTTTTCACTTCTATACCAACTTCCATTTTTTTTTTCACTTCTATAACAATTCTCTTTTTTTTCACTTCTATACCAACATTCCTTTTTTTTTTACTTCTATACCAACATCCCTTTTTTTTTACTTTTATACCAATTTCCTTTTTTTTTACATTTATACCGATTCCCTTTTTTCACTTCTATACAAATTCCCTTTTTTTTCACTTCTATACCAATTCCCTTTTTTTTCACTTCTATACCAACATCCCTTTTTTTTTACTTTTATACCAATTCCTTTTTTTTCACATTTATACCAATTCCCTTTTTTTCACTTCTATACCAATTCTTTTTTTTTTCACTTCTATACCAATATCCCTTTTTTTCACTTCTATACCAATTCTCTTTTTTTTTTATTTCTATACCAACATCCCTTTTTTTTCACTTCTATACCAACATCCCTTTTTTTTTTTACTTCTATACCAACATCCCTTTTTTTTCACTTCTATACCAACATCCCTTTTTTTTTACTTCTATACCAACATCCCTTTTTTTTTACTTCTATACCAACATCCCTTTTTTTTCACTTCTATACCAATTCCCTTTTTTTTTCACTTCTATACCAATTCCCTTTTTTTTCACTTCTATACCAACATCCCTTTTTTTTCACTTCTATACCAATTCCCTTTTTTTTTTCACTTCTATACCAATTCCCTTTTTTTTTCACTTCTATACCAATTCTCTTTTTTTTTCACTTCTATACCAATTCCCTTTTTTTTCACTTCTATACCAATATCCCTTTTTTTTTCACTTCTATACCAATTCTCTTTTTTTTCACTTCTATACCAACATTCCTTTTTTTTTACTTTTATACCAATTCCCTTTTTTTCACTTCTATACCAATTCCCTTTTTTTTACTTCTATACCAATTCTTTTTTTTTCACTTCTATACCAATTCCCTTTTTTTTCACATTTATACCAATTCCCTTTTTTTTTCACTTCTATACCAATTCTTTTTTTTTCACTTCTATACCAATTCCCTTTTTTTTCACTTCTATACCAACATCCCTCTTTTTTTTACTTCTATACAAACATCCCTTTTTTTCACTTCTATACCAACATTCCTTTTTTTTTCACTTTTATACCAATTCCCTTTTTTTTTTCATTTCTATACCAATTCCCTTTTTTTTCACTTCTATACCAATTCCCTTTTTTTTTTACTTCTATACCAATTCCCTTTTTTTTCACTTCTATACCAATTCCCTTTTTTTTTTACTTCTATACCAACATCCCTTTTTTTCACTTCTATACCAACATCCCTTTTTTTTCACTTCTATACCAACATCCCTTTTTTTTTACTTCTATACCAATTCCTTTTTTTTTCACTTCTATACCAATTCCCTTTTTTTTTCACTTCTATACCAACATCCCTTTTTTTTCACTTTTATACCAACATCCCTTTTTTTCACTTCTATACCAACATTCCTTTTTTTTCCTTCTATACCAATTCCCTTTTTTTCACTTCTATACCAATTTCTTTTTTTTTTCACTTCTATACCAATTCCCTTTTTTTTTCACTTCTATACCAACATCCCTTTTTTTTCACTTCTATACCAATTCCCTTTTTTTTTTTTACTTCTATACCAATTCCCTTTTCTTTTACTTCTATACCAACATCCCTTTTTTTTTCACTTCTATACCAACATCCCTTTTTTTTTCACTTCTATACCAATTCCCTTTTTTTTCAGTTCTTTACCAACATCCCTTTTTTTTTTACTTCTATACCAATTCCCTTTTTTTTACTTCTATACCAACATCCCTTTTTTTTTCACTTTTATACCAATTCCCTTTTTTTCACTTGTATACCAATTCCTTTTTTCACTTCTATACCAATTCCCTTTTTTTCACTTTTATACCAACATCCCTTTTTTTTTCACTTTTATACCAATTCCCTTTTTTTTTCACTTCTATACCAATTCCCTTTTTTTTCACTTCTATACCAATTTCCTTTTTTTTTCACTTCTATACCAATTCCCTTTTTTTTTCACTTCTATACCAACTTCCTTTTTTTTTTCACTTCTATACCAATTCCCTTTTTTTTTCACTTCTATACCAACATTCCTTTTTTTTTTACTTCTATACAACATCCCTTTTTTTTTCTTTTATACCAATTTCCTTTTTTTTTACTTTATACCTATTCCCTTTTTTCACTTCTATACAAATTCCCTTTTTTTTCACTTCTATACCAATTCCCTTTTTTTTCACTTCTATACCAACATCCCTTTTTTTTACTTTTATACCAATTCCTTTTTTTTCACATTTATACCAATTCCCTTTTTTTCACTTCTATACCAATTCTTTTTTTTTTTCACTTCTATACCAATATCCCTTTTTTTCACTTCTATACCAATTCCCTTTTTTTTTTACTTCTATACCAACATCCCTTTTTTTTCACTTCTATACCAACATCCCTTTTTTTTTTACTTCTATACCAACATCCCTTTTTTTTCACTTCTATACCAACATCCCTTTTTTTTTACTTCTATACCAACATCCCTTTTTTTTTACTTCTATACCAACATCCCTTTTTTTTCACTTCTATACCAATTCCCTTTTTTTTTTCACTTCTATACCAATTCCCTTTTTTTTCACTTCTATACCAACATCCCTTTTTTTTCACTTCTATACCAATTCCCTTTTTTTTCACTTCTATACCAATTCCCTTTTTTTCACTTCTATACCTATTCCCTTTTTTTTTTCACTTCTATACCAATTCCCTTTTTTTTCACTTCTATACCAATATCCCTTTTTTTTTCACTTCTATACCAATTCTCTTTTTTTTCACTTCTATACCAATTCCTTTTTTTTTACTTCTATACCAATTCCCTTTTTTTTCACTTCTATACCAATTCCCTTTTTTTTACTTCTATACCATTCTTTTTTTTCACTTCTATACCAATTCCCTTTTTTTTTCACATTTATACCAATTCCCTTTTTTTTTCACTTCTATACCAATTCTTTTTTTTTCACTTCTATACCAATTCCCTTTTTTTTCACTTCTATACCAACATCCCTTTTTTTTTTACTTCTATACAAACATCCCTTTTTTTTTTCACTTCTATACCAACATTCCTTTTTTTTTCACTTTTATACCAATTCCCTTTTTTTTTTCATTTCTATACCAATTCCCTTTTTTTTCACTTCTATACCAATTCCCTTTTTTTTTTACTTCTATACCAATTCCCTTTTTTTTCACTTCTATACCAATTCCCTTTTTTTTTTACTTCTATACCAACATCCCTTTTTTTTTCACTTCTATACCAACATCCCTTTTTTTTTACTTCTATACCAACATCCCTTTTTTTTCACTTCTATACCAATTCTTTTTTTTTCATTTCTATACCAATTCCCTTTTTTTTCACTTCTATACCAATTCCCTTTTTTTTCACTTCTATACCAACATCCCTTTTTTTTTCACTTCTATACCAATTCCTTTTTTTTTCACTTCTATACCAATTCCTTTTTTTTTAATTTTATACCAATTCCCTTTTTTTCACTTCTATACCAATTCCCTTTTTTTTTTACTTCTATACCAATTCCCATTTTTTTCACTTCTATACCAATTCCCTTTTTTTTTTACTTCTATACCAACATCCCTTTTTTTTCACTTCTATACCAACATCCCTTTTTTTTTACTTCTATACCAATTCCTTTTTTTTCACTTCTATACCAATTCCCTTTTTTTTTCACTTCTATACCAACATCCCTTTTTTTTTACTTTTATACCAACATCCCTTTTTTTTTTACTTCTATACCAACAGTCCTTTTTTTTCACTTCAATACCAACATTCCTTTTTTTAACTTCTATACCAACATCCCTTTTTTTTCACATCTATACCAACATCCCTTTTTTTCACTTCTATACCAACATCCCTTTTTTTTCACTTCTATACCAACATCTCTTTTTTTAACTTCTATACCAACATCCATTTTTTTTCACTTCTATACCAACATCCCTTTTTTTTAAATTCTATACCAACATCCTTTTTTTTCACTTCTATACCAACGTTCCTTTTTTTTTCACTTCTATACCAACAACCCTTTTTTTTTTCACTTTTATACCAACATCCCTTTTTTTTAACTTCTATACCAACATCCCTTTTTTTTTTCACTTCTATACCAATTCCCTTTTTTTTCACTTCTATACCAATTTCCTTTTTTTTCACTTCTATACCAATTCCCTTTTTTTTTTACTTCTATTCCAACATCCATTTTTTTTTCACTTCTATACCAACATCCCTTTTTTTTACTTATACCAATTCCCTTTTTTTCACTTCTTACCAATTTTTTTTTCACTTCTATCCAATTCCTTTTTTCACTTTTATACCAACATCCCTTTTTTTTCACTTCTATACCAACATCCCTTTTTTCACTTCTATACCAACATCCCTTTTTTTTACTTCTACACCAATTCCCTTTTTTTTACTTCTATACCAACATCCCTTTTTTTAATTTCTATACCAACTCCCTTTTTTTTCACTTCTATACCAACATCCCTTTTTTTTTAATTCTATACCAACATCCCTTTTTTTTTCACTTCTATACCAACATCCCTTTTTTTAACTTCTATACCAACATCCCTTTTTTTTTCACTTCTATACCAATTCCCTTTTTTCTCACTTCTATACCAATTTCCAATTTTTTCACTTCTATACCAATTCCCTATTTTTTTACTTCTATTCCAACATCCATTTTTTTTTCACTTCTATACCAACATCCTTTTTTTTTCACTTTTATACCAACATCCCTTTTTTTTCACTTCTATACCAACATCCCTTTTTTTACTTCTATACCAACATCCCTTTTTTCACTTCTATACCAACATCCCTTTTTTTTTCACTTCTATACCAACGTCCCTTTTTTTTTCACTTCTATACCAACATCCCTTTTTTTTTCACTTCTATACCAACATCCCTTTTTTTTCACTTCTATACCAACTCTTTTTTTTCCTTCTATACCAATTCCCTTTTTTTTCACTTCTATACCAATTCCCTTTTTTTCACTTCTAACCAATTCCCTTTTTTCACTTCTATACCAACATCCCTTTTTTTTCACTTCTATACCAACATCCCTTTTTTTTTCACTTCTATACTAATTCCTTTTTTTTTCATTTCTATACCAACACTTTTTTTTTTACTTCTATACCAACATCCCTTTTTTTTTCACTTCTATACCAACATCCCTTTTTTTTTCACTTCTATACCAACATTCCCTTTTTTTTCACTTCTATACCAACATCCCTTTTTTTTCACTTCTATACCAACATCCCTTTTTTAACTTCTATACCAACATCCCTTTTTTTTCACTTCTATACCAACATCCCTTTTTTTTAACTTCTCTACCAACATCCTTTTTTTTTCACTTCTATACCAACATCCCTTTTTTTTTACTTCTATACCAACATCCCTTTTTTTTCACTTCTATACCAACAACCCTTTTTTTTCACTTCTATACCAACATCCCTTTTTTTTTAACTTCTATACCAACATCCCTTTTATTTTCACTTCTATACCATCATCCATTTTTTCTCACTTCTATACCAATTCCCTTTTTTTTTTACTTCTATTCCAACATCCATTTTTTTTTCACTTTTATACCAACATCCCTTTTTTTTCACTTCTATACCAATTCCCTTTTTTTCACTTCTTTACCAATTCCCTTTTTTTTTCACTTCTATACCGACATCCTTTTTTTTTTACTTCTAAACCAATTCTCTTTTTTTTTCACTTCTATAACAACATCCCTTTTCTTTTACTTCTATTCCAACATCCCTTTTTTTTTCACTTCTATACCAACATCCCTTTTTTCACTTCTATACCAACATCCCTTTTTTTTTTCACTTCTATACCAATTCCCTTTTTTTTTCACTTCTATACCGACATCCTTTTTTTTTCACTTCTAAACCAATTCTCTTTTTTTTTCACTTCTATACCAACATCCCTTTTCTTTTACTTCTATACCAACATCCCTTTTTTTTTAACTTCTACACCAATTCCCTTTTTTTTTTCACTTCTATACCAACATCCCTTTTTTTTCACTTCTATACCAACATCCCTTTTTTTTTCACTTCTACACCAACATCATTTTTTTTTTTCACTTCTATACCAATTCCCTTTTTTTTCACTTCTATACCGATTCCCTTTTTTTACACTTCTATACCAACATCCCTTTTTTTTTCACTTTTATACCAATTCCCTTTTTTTTCACTTCTATACCAATTCCCTTTTTTTTTCACTTCTATATCAATTCCCTTTTTTTCACTTCTATACCATCATCCCTTTTTTTTAACTTCTATACCAATTCCCTTTTTTTTTTTACTTCTATACCAAAATCCCTTTTATTTTTCATTTCTATACCAATTCCCTTTTTTTTCACTTCTATACCAATTCCCTTTTTTTTTAACTTCTATACCAACATCCCTTTCTTTTCACTTCTATACCAACATCCCTTTCTTTTCACTTCTTTACCAATTCCTTTTTTTTAACTTTTATACCAACATCCCCTTTTTTTTCTTTTCTATACCAACATCCCTTTTTTTTTCACTTCTATACCAATTCCCTTTTTTTTCACTTCTATACCAATTTCCTATTTTTTTCACTTCTATACCAATTCCCTTTTTTTTTTTTACTTCTATTCCAACATCCCTTTTTTTTCACTTCTATACCAACATCCCTTTTTTTTCACTTTTATACCAATTCCCTTTTTTTTTCACTTCTATACCAACATCCCTTTTTTTTCACTTCTATACCAACATCCCTTTTTTTTCACTTCTATACCAACATCCCTTTTTTTTCACTTCCTTACCATTTCCCTTTTTTTTTTCCTTCTTTACACATTACCAACACTTTATTCTTTTTTCGACTTCTATACCAATTCCTCATTCTTTCTCTATCGATTTTCAATTCTTTCTTGGACTTTTTTAAACCATCTTTACTGACGTTTATAGGGTTTTTTAAACTAAAAGTCATACTAGATTGTCTGGTATCGCTATACCTTTTTTTCTGCTTTCCCATGGGGTTCATTTTAGCCATAGTTTACATTAGTAATTTTGTTTTCTTTTCTATTAGATTTTTATTGATGTATCTCTCCTTCATGGTATTGATACCAGCTTCACTATCCATTTCTTTTTAACACCTTACTCGGTGTTCATTAACTGTCATAACTGCTGTCATCCTTTTCGGTTTTCGATTGTCTATGGACATCAACCATTTGTTTTCGATCATCCATTTTGTCCAACTGCAGCAGTTCTTCATGGTCAGACATACTCTCTGATACTTGCTGAATTTTAAATTTGCACATCGATTCAAATGATCTATTCCCTTACTTGATAGGTAAAAGAACTGTTTTTTTTTAAAATCTAACATTTATTGGGTTTCAAAATATTTGACTTATAAGATCTCGGTTCACAAGAAAACGACTAAAGGTATGATCGCATTTTCCAAACTTTTAGTAGTTTCCGAGGTTTCAACATTACAGGCGTAAAAAGAAAAGTTTACAAAGAGAGTTTGTGTGGAAACACAAACTCAAAATCGGCCCTCCGAAGTGGTCCACGCAGGTTTAAATATTTTCAGAAAGAATACCAGAATGAAAGGTAAATGACAGAGGAAGAATAGAGAAAGATCTTGTGTTGTGTCCGAACTGTCCAGCAGACCAAGGAATAGGTGAAAGTAAATGGGAAGCTAGATGTGAACCTGGCCTAACTGATGTCTTATAATGATTATTTAATTGATCAAATAGTTCTGTAAAGGGTCAATCTCTTATTCAAAGCCTTGGAAAATAAAAAACATTTCCGTAAAAAAAATCCATTTAGTTAAGGGATCTATACTCATGCGATCATGATGCAGTTTACGCGAAATATTATAAAAAAATTACTTATTACTTGTTGATTGAAATTATGTCCAACTAATATACATGTATAATATTGTATACTAAATAGATTTTTTCTCTTTAAAAAAAGTAAACAGGTTTTTTTTTTGTATTTTTAGTAGTTAGTATTACAGAACTTACTTAACTTAGCAATAAAAAATGTAAACAAAAGTTTTTTGACAAAAATTCTCCAACCATTTGCATAAATGTGTTAAAAATATGGTAAATAACCATCTCCCCTGCTAAAATGTCTTATTTGTTCGTTACTATTAATAGTAAATAGTTATAAAGGGATGTATTTTTATGAAAAAAACTACTTGCATAAGTGATTTTAAAAATTTGATCTTTTGCTTTTAGAAAAGAAAAAAAGTAGCCGTTGCATCCGAACTTTAAATGGTATAAAATATTACGATGTCGGATTTTTACTATCTTTTCCAGTTTACGAGAACTAAACGGGACGGACGGACAGACGGACAAACATTCCACACAAAACTAATAGCGTCTTTTCCCCTTTCTGGGTAGCTAAAAATGGATTTTACCTTGCATTTACCGTTTAAAACGAGGTGCGTTGTTTAAGCGTTAAAGCGTTTGACTTCTGAACCAGAGATTTCAGGTTCAAACCCTGGTGAAAACTGGGATTTAAAACTTTGGGATCTTTGGGCGCATCTGAGTCCACCCAGCTCTAATGGGTACCTGACATTAGTTGGGGAAAGTAAAGGCGGTTGGTTGTTGTGCTGGCCACATGACATCCTCGTAACTGTTAGCCAAAGAAACAGGATGCCTATATCATTTGCCCAAAAGATAGCAAGGTCTGATAGGGAAACTTTACCTTTCTCTTATTTTTATACAGTTAAAAACTTTTCATTTTTTCAACTAACTTTTGTATTATCCTTTTTTTTCTTGTTTAAAGAAAAGGAAGATAAGTCCGATGAAGCATTGGGTAAGTATTTAATAATCTCAAAATAGTTTTATACAGATATCATACTTTGACATGTTTTTACTAATATTTTACAATTCCAAGAGAGATACATCAAAATTATAATTATAGATTTTTATGTTTATTATTGTATCTGATTCATTTATCTTCTCTTTAGAACTAACGTCTGTAATTTATAAGATACACAGTTATCAATATGCGCTGATTTAACTATCAATCCAAGTGCAATACATTTGTCTATTTAATGTAATGTACAGTGATTGAGAGGTGACATCACATCTACTTACTGTAACTTATGATTCAAATAAATGTATTTGTGTTTTTACAAACTATTATTATAGACATTGTTCTAGCACAGAGAGGCAAAGACCCGAATTTGTTTGAAATTTGGAACAGGTGGGGTGAGATTAATTTAGTACTACGCGAACTTCGGGAGCAGAAGATGTAAATCTCATCTGTTACTTTGGGAGCAGACGATTTGTAGATAATCTGTTACTTTGGGAGCATACGATTTAATGCTCATCTGTTACTTAGGGAGCATATAATGTAAAGCTTATCTGTTACTTCGGGAGGAGATAATGTAAAGCTTATCTGTTACTTCGGGAGCAGATAATATTAAGCTTATCTGTTACTTCGTTAGCAGATAATGTTAAGCTTATCTGTTACTTCGGGAGCAGATAATGAAAAGCTCATCTGTTACTTTGAGAGAAGACGATGTAAAGTTTATCTGTTACTTTGGGAGCAGAATATGTAAAGCTCATCTGCTGCTTTGAGAGTAGATGATTTAAAGCTCATCTGGTACTTTGGGAGCAGACGATGTAAAGCTCGTCTGTTACTTTGGGAGCAGATGATGTAAAGCTCATCTGTTACTTTAAGAGCAGACCATGTAAAGCTCATCTGTTACTTTGGGAGCAGAATATGTAAAGCTCATCTGGTACTTTGAGAGTAGACGATGTAAAGCTCATCTGCTACTTTGAGAGTAGACGATGTAAAGCTTATCTGGTACTTTGGGAGCAGACGATGTAAAGCTCGTATGTTACTTTGGGAGCAGATGATGTAAAGCTCATCTGTTACTTTAAGAGCAGACGATGTAAAGCTCATCAGTTACTTTGGGAGAAGACGATGTAAAGCTCATCTGTTACTTTGGAAGTAGTCGATGTAAAGCTCATTAGTTACTTTGGGAGAAGACGATGTAAAGCTCATCTGTTACTTTGAGAGAAGACGATGTAAAGTTTATCTGTTACTTTGGGAGCAGAATATGTAAAGCTCATCTGCTGCTTTGAGAGTAGATGATTTAAAGCTCATCTGGTACTTTGGGAGCAGACGATGTAAAGCTCGTCTGTTACTTTGGGAGCAGATGATGTAAAGCTCATCTGTTACTTTAAGAGCAGACCATGTAAAGCTCATCTGTTACTTTGGGAGCAGAATATGTAAAGCTCATCTGGTACTTTGAGAGTAGACGATGTAAAGCTCATCTGCTACTTTGAGAGTAGACGATGTAAAGCTTATCTGGTACTTTGGGAGCAGACGATGTAAAGCTCGTATGTTACTTTGGGAGCAGATGATGTAAAGCTCATCTGTTACTTTAAGAGCAGACGATGTAAAGCTCATCAGTTACTTTGGGAGAAGACGATGTAAAGCTCATCTGTTACTTTGGAAGTAGTCGATGTAAAGCTCATTAGTTACTTTGGGAGAAGACGATGTAAAGCTCATCTGTTACTTTGGGAGTAGTCGATGTAAAGCTCATCAGTTACTTCGGGAGTAGATAATGTAAAGTTCATCAGATACTTTGGGAGCAGACGATGTAATGCTTGTCTGTTACTTTGGGAGCAGACGATGTAAAGCTCCATCTGTTACTTTGGGAGCAGACGATGTAAATCTTATCTGATACTATGAACGACAGTTAACGAAGGCTGTCTGCACGACGAGCCGCCCTTAGTTTCTCTACCTTACTTCAGGTACCCATTAGCATTTATAAGGCTTCCTTCAGTCGACTAAACTACAATTTCCTCTCTCTTCGCAGCTGATGTAAGAAAATTGTTTGCAAGTGTCAATAGAGTGTACAATCAGCGGACTCAAAGACTCTGCTAGGGTGTAGCATTGTGCTGCAAACAACTTAAGGGCCTCAGGTTGACTCCCGAAGCTTTTGTCATGTTTGTGTATATATGCAAGACAGTAGGGGGTTATTTGACACTAATGTCAACGGAAGCATTTAATATGCAGTGGAGTGCTTATATCTATTACCACTTCCGGCAATAACAACCTAACGGAAATGGGTAGACAAGGACTGTTGGGATATCTTAAATTTCAGAAATGTCAAATCTCAGTTTCAATAACCAACAGGCTTTTTTTTAAAAAAAAAAGATGGCACAAACTCTTCTCCCTTTTTCCATATTTTAAAGTCAGACCGCACTGCATTCTCCCGAATTCCGGTTTTGACACCAGCGCAGTTTTTTTTTTTCTTTCTGCCTCATTAGTAAACAGCGGCATTGAAAAAAATATCGAAACATTTTTTTTCTAATAGTTTTTGTCCATATCGTCTGTTTGTGGTCTTAACGTCATTTGTTGTTTTTGGTTTTAGCCCAACAGGGTTTCCTACACATAGTCTATGTTTGATATCGTATTTTATATATTAGTTCACCACAGTTTCAAAAGAGATTTTTACTTTTCAGCCATGCTTGTTGAACAACGAAGTTTTTGGAATTTGAACTGGGCTTTCCCCGATTACCATGATATTTATAAATGGAAAGAACCATTAGAAAGAAGGGCATTTCATCGTGAACTTGAGCGAGTAGTTGATAGTGCCCAGCAAAAGGAATTGCTACGTCAACTTGCCCAACTGAAGTCTATCGTGTTATAAGATCATGTGATGTCTCTCGTGTTATAGATCATGTGACGTCTCTCGTGTTATAGATCATGTGATGTCTCTCGTGTTATAGATCATGTGATGTCTCTCGTATTATAGATCATAAAAAGAGTGATTCAACATGATCTTTTTGTCCTGTCTATCTAATGTATTTCTAATGTATTACTAATGAATTTCTAATGTATTTCTAATGTTTACCTAATGTATACCTAATGTATTTTTAATGTATTTCTAATGTAACCGGTATTTCTAAGATTAATCAAACAGTAACACAGTCAGTATCACCTAGAATCTCAATATGGAATACCCAGTATACACAAGCCATCCCTAAAGCCAGTGTTTCCCAAACTGTGTTCCGGTAGCTATTGTGGTAATTAATTCTACATTTAATGCAGAACAAAAAAAAATATTTATTACCTCTTCTAAAGCCGGAAAAATACTATACTAATATAACTATGAACTTTGACCTGCTCCAAATGTTGCCCTAATTTGAAACAAAGCTCAACCATTAAATGATTTCTGGTCGAGTTTCTAGGACACTATTCTTTTTTTTCACTTCCGTTTTCTACTATCTATTTGTGCGAAGCATTTTAATATAACTTAACTCTTTCTCTCCTAACTGACGATGCCAAAGTTGATTCCACCAGAATGTGGTAAATAATTACGGAGAGAAAGAGTTAATAATATGTTAAATTTGTAATAGATTTTAAATTATTTTAACAAATAAGAAATAATCCAACCTGAAAATAAAGTGTGCCGTCAATTGTTCCGATAAATAAGAAGTTTGGAAAACACTGATAGAATCGAATTTCTGCACAAAAGAAATTGCGATAAGGTCGCTAATTGTTGGTCAGATATTAGGATTTGACATGGTCGATGATAGAAACGCAGAATGCTCAAACTTGTAATAGTGGATCCAACAACAGCACTTCATATGTTCATCAAAAGTACACATTTTGAAACTATGAAAAAATCTTTAAAAATTTGGACGTCCACAGACGACATCAAATGTGCAGTAAATGTTTATGGAGCCCAGTAAAAGCAGCTTCTTATGTCGGCAGTGTTGTCAAATAGATCTTTAGACTAGCACCAACGTTTATGGTATATCCTTGTCCTGTTTATAGCATTATGCTTACACCATTATAAACGAGGTGCACAAGAGGGGAACTCTTCAGTGTGCCCAGGAGCAAAAACTAATGTAACAAAGGTGTTTACGATGGAACGTTTCTAATCTTAAAATGCAACTATCGTTACCGATAGTGATGTTTATACATACACAAATGCATACACACAAAAAAAACACAACCCAGCATATTATCACAGCATAACATAAGTAAAATCATCAACAAAAAAAAATTGACTGTTTTGTAAGAGCGAATATTTTATTCTTACGATCTAATAAAAAAAAAATAGATTTTTAAAAAATTTGATTATTTTGTACCCCCCTTCTATCCACCCCTCTCAAACGAAACAAATACTGGTTAAGCGAATGAATAAATCTACTCAGAGTCATAAAAAAGATAAGTTCTCCTTTCAGACGTTGCAATCTATGGGGCAGATGATAAGGTCATCTGTTTCTTTGTCCATCAGTTAATGACGGTGTCATGTGGCCAGCACGACAACCAACCGGCTTTACGTCCCCAAACTTAAGTCATACGCCCATTAGGTGTGCTAAGGGAAACATTCCCGAAATTTAAAATCCCAGTCTTCACTGACTCCCAGGACTAAAGGATCAGAAGCCGAGCGCTTAACTACTCAGCAACAGAGTAATTGTATATATTAAACTAACGCTTCTGACCTTGTTGTTGATGTGCAAATGATTCCCAACTTCCTTTTTTTTTAAACAAAGCATTAATAGAAAACAGGTGTCTTTACGCATTTTTTCGCAAAGTATGGCTAAATGGCATAGTGAACTGGCAAGAAGATTTATTAGAAACATTGTCGAGTCAAATGAAAACTCTAAGGCGAAAAGTTGAATTAGGCTGACAATACGCGCCTTCTAAATAAAATTAAAAAACTTCATTTAGAAGGTGGAAAGGTGCAAAACCATTGTGACGAAATCGCTTCGCAGACGAGCATCTAGATTCAGTGCTTCAGCTTGGTGTCTCATCCATGCCGTAGGATCTTCAGACGTTGGTTTTGGGTAAACTTCCTACATCCCATGAATTAGTGTAAATATTATATTCATGTGGGAGGCGCGATGGCTGAGTGGTAAAGCTTGGCTTGCGATCCGAGGAGTCCCAGGTTTGAATCTTGGTGAAGACTGAGATTTTTTATTTCGGGATCTTGAGGTCGCCACTGAGTCCTGGTAAATCTAATGGTCCCTGACTTTATTTGGGGAAAAGTAAAGGCGGTTGGTCGTTGTTATGGTTTATGACACTCTCGTTAACTGTGGACCACAGAAATAGATGACCTTTATATATAAAAACAATACCTTCCCATACAGCTTCCATTTTTCTTGTATGTGTTCAGGCTTCCGCGCGGTGTTGATGCTTGTAAATATATCTAGTGTAGATCTACGTCTGACTGGAGGTAATACCGAACTCAAAACTACTTCAGTAACACCGGCGAAAAGCCGAAACAATCAAAATAGGTAGTCGACGCTGATGCTGTTTTACAAATACATTTAATAACTAAGAAGGGAATCGTCCGATGTCAGCTATGTCCGTAAATTCGTATCTCTATTCTACTGCTCTACACAAAGCATCCTCTTTCTAGCGTCACTAAGAGCGTTCTTGTTTTTCAAAGATCTGTCACGTCATTTGTCGCTAAGTAAAACTTTCCCCTTATTCCCGAAACAAATAACTAATTCCTAATCATGTCATAACATATGCTATTGGAGATCTAATCTTGTATGCTACTGGTGATCTAATCTTGTATGCTACTGGTAATCTAATCTTGTATGCTACTGGTGATCCAATCGTGTATGCTACTGGTGATCTAATCTTGTATGCTACTGGTGATCTAATTTTGTATGCTACTGGTGATCTTATCTTGTATGCTACTGGTGATCTAATCTTGTATGCTACTGGTGATCTAATCTTGTATGCTACTGGTAATCTAATCTTGTATGTTACTGGTGATCTAATCTTGTATGCTACTGGTGATCTCATCGTGTATGTTAATGTCGATCTAATCTTGTATGCTACTGGTGATCTAATCTTGTATGCTACTGGTGATCTTATCTTGTATACTACTGCTGATCTAAAACAATTACTCTACAGTACTCTACAACTATGGTCAAGTACCCATAAGAGATTTATAAGAATTGCAATATTCTTGCAGTGAAACATTCATACTTTATTATACTTGTTAAACATTCATACTATATTATAGTGGTGAAACATTCATACTTTATTATAGCGGTAAAACATTCATACTCTATTATAGCGGTGAAACATTCATACTTTATTATAGCGGTAAAATATTTATACTTTATAACAGCATAGACTCAGCCACCTGGTAGACAGAGGCACATGACAGAGCATCATTGCGTGGAGCTGTAAAAACTGGTGCAGAGGCTGCTGAGGAAAAGAGAACCACGCTGGCAGAAGAAAAACGCCAGAGAAGAAAAGCAAGGCCCACGACACCATCTCCAGCTGGAATAACCTGCCCATTGTGCGGCCGAACATTCCGGGCTCACATAGGTCTCACCAGCCACATGAGGAGGCATAAAACCCCAGTGCAAAGCCTTCAGCCCCCTGGATGACAAAGTGGGTCATCATTAAACCACGAAGGACAAACTATATATATATTGTTATAAACCTGGTGGTGGCACAGAGAGGGGTAGTGGTGTGTGTGTAGTCAGCCGACGCAAATCGCCCCAGGCCAGCGCTAGACGAGCGGTCAACCATGACGAGTTACAACGGTCAAGTGTCAACAGGACGGTTCGGGAAAGATCGCCGTCGTGAACAGAGCTCAGGAGCGTCACGAGAGTTGTAGTCATCTGACCACCTAGAAACGTCGAGCGGCGTTCTGTCCGGTTCGAGAAGGCCAGTTGGGACCCTATATAAGAGCGGAGGTGTCGCAGTCAAGAAGAGCTCAGAACACGGTCGACTACAGCACAGTTCAGCGGTGTGGTTCTGTACGGAGCATTACGACGGTTCAGTGCGGAGTACTATCAAGTACAGTTGAGACGAACGGCGTCTTGATCTTGGCCTGTGATCGAGTCCGACACAACGAGCCTAGTGTGTGAAGTCAGTCCTGAACTGTTGAACCCAGTGCAAGCCCGGAACGAGACGGAGAGGCCAGTGCAAGAGTTGATACGGCGGTACGGTGTTATCGGAGAGATTTTTGTACAGTCTTGTATTACGTGCTGCCAATTGTACAGTATAGGCTGTTATTTATTCATCAATTAAAGTGTTACGTTACTTTGGAGCCCTGAGTTGTCAAGTTCTTTATGTTGGTGGTGTATGGTGCAGTTGCAGAGAGCCTGGATAGTGAGATTCGTAACAATATATATGAAATATAATAATGATAAAACATTCAAACTGTCTAATGCCAGAGAAATCATTCAAACTAAATAAAAGCAGTCAATCATGTTTTATTCTACTAGCCTGATGTTATAATCCGTTTATTTGTTGTGATTTGTAACACTTAACAAAACAAATACGTTGGCTTATTATCATGTTTCCCAAAAAACTAAGAATTGAATCCCTTTACTTTTTCTGGTAGGTTCTAAATTCTGAGTCCACTTGTAGTTTAAATGGCTATCACATTTCATAAACCTACATATTTTAAATGTCATGCAACCATACATTTTTTTAAACTTTTTTGTTTGAAAAAAAAAAAGGGGGGGGGGATTTTCTACACTTTGTAATGACGTTTCGGTGGGCCAGATCCTGCCCTCGGACAGAAATTTATGCATCACTGAGATAAACATTTAAAGTGATGACTATACATATATAGTTAGTCCATATCTTGATTCATTAGTGATTAGTTGGTCAAAGGTCTCCATATTCATACTCTATCATATTGTAGTTTTCAATGTTCATAAGCATCTAGTTATCCGGAGAAATAACGTGTACTAACGTATGACCAAACAGACAGTCAGACATAATGAGGTTATATAAGCTTTATAAATAAGTTAACAATGTATTTGGTAAAGCGAATAAAAATTAAGTTTGCACGACCTGCTGTACCGGTATTAAAGTATATTTTAATTTTAAAATGGTGTGACTCGTTATTGGCGCAAATATATCCAAGTATTCCAAGCAAACTTTATTTAGATTTTGCTTTTTGTGACAGTTGCTTCTCCTTGACAATATTTAGATTCTATTTCTCTTTATGTCTACTATGTGAGATTGCTCTTTATAAAGTTGTTATTATCCCTGTGTAATTAACAGAAAAGTTACTGATGTTTAAAAGGCTTTAGTAACTGATTTTATTTTTCAAACAGCTGTGAATTTATAAATCTTAAACCGACCAAGACATAGAAAAATGATTTTGTTTGACAGTTCCTCAGCATAGTTAGGAATATGCTAAGTCTTTGAAAACATATTGTAGTAACTCCAGTGGCGGATTGAAAGAGTTAATGTGTGTGCGGCCTACTGTCACACACGAATCATGCCAATCGGACGGGTCAACGGCTGTTGAACAAGGGACATTACAGCCAGTACACGCAAATTTGACCAGTAATATGGTCATGTGACCGAAAGAGACAGTGCATAAAGAAAAGACAGTTGAGTCTAGGACAGCCAGGCAGTAAGGACTATGTGGTACAAAATGTAGCGGTACGAGTCTAGAATTAGACAGAGAGAGACTTGTAGTGTTTAAATATGTAGTTTTTGTTGTGTAGCAAATCATTTGAAGTTAGTGTAGCCAATTGTGTTGTATTGGCTGTTGATGTATTTATCCTTAAAACGCCACATTGTTTATTGAGACTCTTGTTGTCAAGTTCTTGTGTTGGATGTGCTGTGTTGTTAAGCAGTGTATTTACAGGAGGCCTGATAGAGAAAATTGTAACAATATTATGCTCCTTACTAATAGCTTACATGTCTATAAAATATAGTAAATACCCAACGCCTTTAGCTCTTCACATATATTCTTCTTATAAAATTCGAAGAACCTATTCTTTTAAGAATTGAACTAAGACTAACTTTTTCATACCCTGTCCAAAGGTGATCAAGAAAGTTTGTTAGTTTAGCCAACACACACGCATGCACACAATAATAAACAGAATGGGAACAATCACTAACTACTTCAGAAGAGAAAACCCAGAACCGCGACCGACAGGAACGATATGAAGCCAACGTCTACAAAATGTTGCATATGCAGATGAGATAAGACTTTTGGAGCAAAGACACTTATGAGCTTTCACACAACTGGTAGAAGCATCTTGACAAGCAGGACTTGAAATAAATGACAATAAATCCAAGTATGTTCTAATGATAAGAAAAAATAAATCTGGCAGAATAATGAAACTAATAACGTAGAAACGTTGAACTATTTAGGAAGCCTGGGATACATGCCAGCAATGACTTAAGGTCAGAGGTAAGGAAACGACTACCGGCATGCAACAGTACGTTACCACTAGCGGATCCAGAACTTTTGAGTGAGGTGGGCCATTTTTTTTTTCAAACCTTAACTCTAACTCACAGTAAGCCATAACAATACGTATATATATATTTATTTATATTTATATGTAGGCGCTAGTTTTTCCGCGCTATTTTGTCGGGTCACCCACTTAGAGTGTTTCAAGATAATTCCTCGTCACGAAGAAATACATCTAGCGCTGGCTGTGTGTAAAATTTTGTTTATTCAGCTGTGTGCAAGTTGTTTGTGTCTGTGTGTTGTAAGTACCAATGATATAAATATATATGTACTCTATGTGTATCAGGGCGTAGCTGAAGGGGTTTGTGGTTCAATCCCCCCCCGAAATGAAATCCCCCCCCGCAGGGGGGTGTCGGAGTTTAGTGCCTTATTTTTTTGTGCTTTAATTTTGTTTATTTTAGGAGAAATTTTAATACTAAACCATCACTTGCCCTAGCACAGCCAAGGGGATTTTGAGTTTAAAACCCCCTACCTGGGGATTTTGAGTTGGAAACCCCCTACCAGGGGGTTTAGAGTTTGAGACCCCTCCCAAGGGGTTTTGAGTTTGAAACCCCATACCAGGGGTTTAGAGTTTAAAACCCCCTACCAGGGGTTTTGAGTTTGAAACCCCCTACAAGGGGGTTTTGCATTTAAATCCCCCGCTTCTATAAAAAAATGCAAACGACAATCCCGAAATTCCAAGAGCACACCTAAGAAAGATTTTGATTTTAAACCCCTCTCCAAAATTTAGGATAAACCCCTCTCCAAAATTTAGGATAAACCCCTCTCCAAAATTTAGGATAAACCCCTCTCCAAAATTTAGGATAAACCCCTCTTCAAAATTTAGGATAAACCCCTCTTCAAAATTTAGGATAAACCCCTCTTCAAAATACAAAAGCAAATTACACACTCAAAATTGTATGAGCGTAGCAAAAGGGGTTTTTAGTATAAAACTCCTCGCCAGCGGGGTTTGAAGCTAAAAAATAAATCTTCAAAAAAAAAAAAATTAAATTTCGCAATCAAAATGCTATGAGCGTAGCCAAGCTTATTGGGTGTTTTGAGTTTAAATTTCCCTTCAGAGGGTTTGATGCTAAAAAATACCTCTTCAACAAAAAAAAAAAAAAAAGCAAATTACACACTAAAATTCTTTAAGCGTAGCCAAGCCAATGGGGGGGGGGGTGAGTTTCAACCCCTCTCCTCCAGATGGCTTTTGTAAAAGTTTAAAACCCCTCAAGATTTTAAGTTTAAAATCCCCCTACAGAGCGTTTTAAGGTCGAAAGCCTCTCTCTTCAATATTATTTCTAAAGCAAACTACAATCACCGAATTCTATGACCGTAGCTAAATGTGGTTTTAAATTTTAAAAAAAACAACTCCAGATATATTTCAGTTTAAAAAAAAAAAAAAAAAGATGATTTGGAGGATAAAACTTCCCTTTCCCCTTAAAAGCTAAAGCAAAATAGTCACTTAATTTTAAAATCGTAATCAAGAGAAGTTACTCGTCCACCAGTGGCTGGGCTCCATTTAGAAATCTCAAAGCACTGAATGTTTTCTCTAAAAAGATGGCTAAGACGAATTTTAGGAGTCAGTTATAGAGATCGGGTCTAAATCAAGGAAATCCTATGCCGAACTGGGAGTCGAACCCTTAGTAAGACAGAGCGTCGCATGAGGTTTGCGGGACATGTTCTCCGACAAAATGAATTACACATAATAAGAGTTGCGAGGACATCCGAGTACAACTTGGCGCCACACTTTCATGAAGGTCATCAGAGCAGGTGGGAAGAGGCTTCGGACATTGCCAGTGACAGATTTTTGTGGAAAGAGCTTGCCAGATAATGCGCCGAACGGCGCGGGAGGGTGTAAGTCAGTAAGAATAGCACATTAGGTTTTTAAAATAAAACTTTTGAATAGCAAAATAATGCACTGTTGGTACCTCAGAATATGCATTTAGTTGGCTTTCAATACCAGAAATAGTAATTGGTGGCGGGGCTTCGCCCCGCGCTTGGGGAGCTCTCAGCGCTCCCCCAGACCCCTTGCCGGCAAGGGCGAGGGGTCTACAATTTTCACTAACTCCAGGAAGAACCTTTTCTAGGGCACAATAAACGTCTTCCAAAAGAATGAAGGGTCAGAATGTAATGGAGATTAATTATGTACATACAAACACACACACACATCCATACAAACACATATATATAATTGTTTCGGGGGGAGCGGGGGGGGGGGAAGAAAAAAATCCCCCCCCCCCGAAAAAAAATCCTGGCTACGCCCAGAGCCCATTGTGTGTATACTTCTCTGAAATGATCGCGAAATTCGATTACAAACCAACGTCTGCGATAATTACTTGTCACGAGAAACCTTTTTGAAGACAACCTGTTTCAAACACTACATACATTCTAGTCGACACAGTTGAATCACATGTTTCCTTTCATTATTTGTTTTGGTCAGTCTGTTTTGATTTTTATCAGCATTTTATTGCATTTTGTAAGTAAGGTATATGTATGTATGCATCTATGTATGTATGTACCCCTAATAAAAAATAAAAACCGTTTGGACAATCTTGATAAAACCTGGAATAAGTGTTTCTTGGATTCTAACGCCAAAAATAACAAACATATGTATAGTAGAACTAAAACAAACTGAAGACTTTGAAAAAAAAAGCCAAATTTTATGAAAGTATTATTATTTCAATAATCTATGTCATATAGCCATGTTTACATAAGACAAGACCGAAAAGTCACGCATTCGCAGATCAGATGGCGGCCTGGTCTTGCGATTTGCGCGCTGGACTGTCGTTCGGACTTATTAATGGTTCTGTGGTTTTAACGCTGCCCGTTCCCATTAAAAATAAAATCAAAATCAGCCCCCGGAGTGGTCCACCCAAGCAAGTAAAAAAAAAGGTTTCAATATTTTCAGAAAGAATATCAGAATGAAATTCTATCAAAGGCAAATGACAGAGAATAATAAAGAAGGAAGGTTGACCGATCCTGTGTGGTGCCCCAACGGTCCAGCAGACCAACGGATGGATGAAAGTGAATATAAAGTTAGATGTGAATCTGGCCTAACTGATGTCTTATAATGAGAATCTAATTGTTTTGTAAAGGGTCAATCTCGTATTCAAAGTTTAGTGTTCCATCGACGAGGAAACAGTGAATAAAATGCATGTCTTGCATATTGGTTCCCAAGAGCATGCACTGGAGATGAATCTGGTGCATTTAAATGTGATTTATTTTAAAAAAGAATCTATTATTATAACATTAGTATAACAGTAGTAATTACCTACTTCTAATGGTTAGAAGAGGAACTGGCGGATTTGAAATCTGCAACGCTTAACATTAAAGGAAATAGAAATGCCATAGTAAATGACCATAAATATAGTTCAATGCACTATCAAATAAGTCAATTGGTGAATAAAATGACGAAAGAGCTACTAGAAAGAAAGCTACTATTTTAATAATAATAATAATCTTTACTATCCTTATGGACATTTCTCAACAGTTTGTGCATTACACCAAAACAAAAACCCTGATAAATTTTTTTTTTAATTGACGAGAAGACGGAAACCCAACATGAATTTTTCTAATGATTCCCAACAGCATGCTTTGGAGTTGAGTCTGGTTCATTTCAATGTGAGTTATTTCGATCAATAAAGAATCTTTTAATCACATTACTATTACAGTATTTACTTGCTTCTATCGTTAGCTCACAGGACTGATGGGTGCCAAACATTGCAAGCGACGGAAATGCAATGGCTAGAAGAAGAACTGGCGGATTTGAAATTCGCACAGCATAACATCAGAGGATATAGAGATGATATACTCACTCACCGTAAATATAGATCACTGAACTATGTAATAAATCAATTGGTGGTGAAATTGACAAAAGAGCTTTTGGAAAGTAAGCTGCTGTTTTAATAATAATAATAAATCTTTACTATCTATATGGAAATTTATCTTACAATTTGTGTATTACATAAAAAAAAACATGATAACTATAGAAAACCAAAATATACATTCACACCAGCCTCACTCATAATGTACATATGAAAATTTTATATCAGATCGTTAAATTTTATTTAGTGTATATATTTATTCAGTGTTTATATATATATATATATATATATTTCTTTTTTTCAGAAAATAGATTAGAAGGTATGTATAAAACTGGATGAATACATTTCGATAAGTCTAAGAAAACCTTTTTATATTAGTTTTTAATTTTAGCTCTCGTATTTATGTCTGTAATGTTATTGGAGCACCTTGAGCTTACAGCACTCAATAAAACAAAGTATTATTATTATTATAATTAGCTTTTGTTTTCACACAAACTAATATAAAGAACCCAATGGGTTAAACCACTGCTCATTTATTTGTTGGCACAAAAAGACTCGCTTGCCAAAGAAATATGAAATAATTAAAATGCAAACAAGAAACTTAATGGGTTTTTTTATTTATGAACTAGTTCAAACACATGAGTTCAAACAATTCACTGATTCTCAATTCAGCATTAAATTGATATGAAATTTAAATTCTTGCAAATTCTATAAAATAATAAAACCACAAACTAATGTTTCTTAGTTAGACTGTACTTTTACTGTTCGAATGTACCCTGTTACAACTTTACACTACTACAACATATACTTAGACAACTTTATAATCACACAGCTTAATACTGAAATTACTTTGTACTAATATAATTAAACTTTTTATCTTATCTTGACTATTGACAACTCGAGGGCCTGCAGCAACTTAGGGAACTACATATCAAGGAACTACAACATATCAAGGAACTATAACATCTCAAGGAACTATAACATCTCAAGGAACTATAACATCTCAAGGAACCACAATATCTCAAGGAACTACAACATCTCAAGGAACTAAAACAGCTCAAGGAACTAAAACATCTCAAGGTAATTCAACAGTTGAAGGAACTACAACATCTCAAGGAACTACAACATCTCAAGGAACTACAACAGTTGAAGGAACTACAACATCTCAAGGAACTACATCTCAAGGATCTCCACTAACTCACTTTCCCAAATATAACTTTTTTTTAAAGTCGTCTTTTCTAGAATCGTAGAAATGTGTATTCCAAATATTTCTATTAGCTATCGCCTTCGAGAAACTGACCTTTGCGACTTTCTTTCTGACCTCTTTCTCTTGTCAATTATAATTAACACGCACTTACTCTTGTGACTTTCTTTGACCTGACCCTTTTTTCTAGTATAAAACTGAATGAGGTCTAAATGATAAAACATACCTACATACCAATTACATTCTACATATATGCAGAGAGAGGTCTAAAGGTAATCAATACCTTTAACCTTCTTTACACGCTAACCAAGTAAGTAACATTGATAGATTAGAACAAAACCATTTGTTCTCACCGAATTTCTGATCTCCGTCTCGTCAGGTTTGGGAAACCAAAAATTCCCGACCTGTATATTGACATGTATGCACTACGCAAGACAGCAGGGTTTCTGTGCATAGGAAATTTACGAAAGAGATATTCCATTCAAGAACGCTACAGACCTATATATTATATCTAGACTGGACATGGAGATATTTTAACACTACGAAAAATGTAAAAAAAAAATGTAAAGTTGAGCCAAGGCGTTGTTTTGTAAAGTAGTTATAAGAAGTAAAGTATATTTTCAACCCTAACCTATGTAGCATATAGTTTGTGTTTTTTTTTAAAGTGATCTAGATCTAGTTATTGAACATCAAAAATAAGAACACTCTCGTCTCATAATTATTATTTTGCACTTTTGAGATACATACTCTAGAAAGATCTTTGTCTACATATGTATGTATGAACCCAAAGGATGTGAAGGTTTAGCAGCAAGTTTTTTTTTATAAGCTTCTGGCACCCATAAAACTCCCGCAGAAGTACCGACTGGAACTTCTTTCAGGTCATAATTTAATTCTATTACGTCCTCTGGAGCTGAATTCGCTCCAGCTCTTAATGGTTAGATGATGGTATTGAAAACTGGTTTTTGACGTCTTGAAATGTGTTTTTTATAAATTCCACATCTATATTGGGAAGTGTGGTCGAGTGGCTAAGTGCGCTTGAACTTGGCTTGGCTACCTCGAGCTTCGACACCCGATTCCGGCAGAGTTGTTTTTACTGAGCGCCTGAAGGCAGCACGGAAAACCAACTCTTAGATACCCCCTCCCCCCACTGGTCCACAACCGAGATTGGACCAAAGCTCTCTGAGCATGCTATAAGCATGAAAGTAGCGCTATAAAAAAGCCATAATTATTATTATGGTATCTAAATAAGTCTTGTACTTAAACCATTTCACTAGAAATAGTTTCGCCTTTCAGCGAAGTAACAAAGTCACATATAATAAAAATTAATTTCTTCCTTAAGATGCTATAGTCATCAGATTACCTTGCCCATGCTAAGCCAGCGGATACATCGTAATATTTGTTTTTTAAATCTTCAAGTTAATAAGTATCCACTTGTAGCGTGCTAGTTATATATAGATACAGCTCCAGATTTACGGCAGTGCGTCTACCAAGGGCCTTACCCTCCACAAACTCAAAACAAAAACAAAAATCTTTTTACTAAGATATGCAATATGCATATCAAATATTTTTTTAAAGGAATGTGGGAAGCGTGGTCAGGCAGTCAAGTACGCTTGAATTTGGCTTGACTTGGCTACCTATGATCGAGGTTCGACACCCGACTCGAGCAGAGTTGTGTTTATTGAGCGCCTAAAGGCAGCAAGGAACGGAGATACCGCCTTCCCCCACTGGTTCACAAATGAGATTAGACCATAGCGCTTAAAGAATACTATAAGTATGAACAAAGCGCTATTTAAAAGCTATAATATAATATATATATATACTTATCAAAATTGCATGTGGTTTAGAACCTTAAGATATGTTTATTTATTAAAATTAGCCAGTTTAATATGTTGATATTTTATGCTGCTTTGTTCAAACTTTCCTGTTTAGAGTTAATGGTTGGGATATTCTTTATTTAAAAAAAAAAAAGCAACTGTATTATCTCAGTCAAAGATCAAGCACCATCAACACAACACTCAACACATTTCTTCATAGCATTAAATAAATACTGACCAGAGATTATGCCTTTAACCGAGTTTATTGTAGTATAGCCAATAAGAATAATCTTCGTTTACTTGGAACTTTTGGTAATGAGACACTTGCAATAATTTATAGAGATGTTTAGAATTGTTTTTAATATATCTGAATATATATCCATATATTTATATATATATATATCTATATATGTCTCAATATATCTCTGTCTCTCTCTATATATATATGAATATATATATATATATATATATTTATATATATATATATATATATATATATATATATATATATATATATATATTTATTTATTTATTTATTTATTTATTTATATATATATATAACAGTAATAACACCAAATTTTTGTAGGTGTCCGTGGGTCGCATTAAACAGTCCGGCGGGCCGCATGCGGTCAGTAATTTACTCACCCCTAGTTTAGAAGATATTTATTTAAATAATTCAATGCTACAAGCCTTTAGCTTCTTTATAGTAAAAATGGAATGCTACAGTGCACCTTATACAAGAATGGATGCTCATTCTCAGAACAAATGTAATTAGATCTTTTTTCTACAACCATGAAGACAATTCAAATTTCCGGTGGCCATCTTGGAATAATGAAATAGCGAGAAGCTAAACAATGACAAAATAGATATCCCCCTAACTAGCGGTCTATATATACGATCGCATTTTTACACGTTTTGTTGTTGTTGTTGTTTTTTTAGATTATAAAAAAAGTAAAAAACAAACGTAAAACTTTAAACTTTAATGATGTCTCAAAAATACTATGTTGCTACAGTTAATGTTTTTTAATTATTTCTTTTCCGCAGTGTTACCCTATAAAGGTATGTATTCAATGAGCTACATGTACAGAGACAGGTCTACCAAACCATTACATACGTTTTATTTATATTTTACACTTTAACAGAAGATGGATTCTCAAAGACATTGTTAAATTATACGAGGACCCTCCGGTTGTGGAAAAGAACATTAAACATACACTACGGTCTCCGCCATGATTTAAGAGCATTTCTGGTCAAGCGGACAATGGTTAACCTTGCCTTGGATGTGGCAAAATATGTAGGTCACAGCTGGGACTGCGCAGCCACAGGGAATACTGCATTCCTCACTTATTTTCGGACTCGAAACCTTATTTGTTAGATAAAATGATCAGATGATGAAATGACCCAATCAGAAACTCCATTGGTAGCGCACCATGGCTGACAATTACTTCCCTTAGGGTACGGAAGAGCAAGCGGACAGTGAGTTGTAAGGTCGCCTTGCCCCCTTACAAGGACAGACCAAATGCCGCTCATGGACAAGTTCTCTTTCCCAATCGTCCTTCGTGCAGAAAGCGACATGAAATGACCAGGGGATGGATGGAATGACCGGGGATGACGTGACGTGGATGAAATGACCAGGAACCATACATAAATACCCCTTACGATCTACATATATGTATTTTATGTAAGGTCTTAAGGTAATCAATATTTAATACCTTATTTAGACACTAAGCAAGTAAGTAACATAGATAGAAAACGAACAAAACCATTTGTTCTCACAGGCACAAGTTTGAAAAAAAACAGCATAAAATCCAAACCAACTTTGCATTGTAAAATATTGTTTCATTCAATTATCAGAAAAAAAAAGTGAATTTATCTGATTCTGTATTTTTTTAATTTCACCTTTAAAGAAAGACTTGACTTCTGTTTCTATTCGCAGATGTGTTCGCAAAAATAGAAGCCAATCAAATGAAAGACTTCGATTGGATTTCCGAAAAGTGTAAAAAACATATGGCAATAGCTGAAAAAAAGAGGAAATAATTGGAAGCCAGACTGTTGGGTTAGCAACTATTACAATACTTTATATATATATATATATATATATATATATATATATATATATATATATATATAGAGAGAGAGAGAGAGAGAGAGAGAGAGAGGGAGAGAGAGAGAGATACAAATAACCTCAACGAAAGGATTACAAAATAGAACGTTTAATCATCAATAATAATCTAGATGTAGAGCCAAACTAATCACATCTCAGGCGTCCTTGTTTTCATCTGCCCTCTGTTTCTCCATCCTGCCCCATGGTGCACAATATTGCGCCAAAAGACAGTGCGCAATGTACAGTCCTAACAATATATAAAAATCAACATAATCTCGGAACAAAATATGATAAAATGTTTTTTTTTATTAGCTTTCATTTTATTTTTTTGTTTATATCTAAATGCGATATAAACTGATATAATCATATAAACTTAAAGCTAACCAGGATTTAACTGTTACGAATACCGTCGAAAACATGTGTAATTCTTTAATTAATTAATTATATTAATATTTTTCGTGCAGAGGAAGAAAGAAAAGGTATGTATTAAATTAACTTAATATACTGTAATATGTCCACCTTTGCAGTAGGCAATTCATGAAAGCGAACGTCCTTTCCAAAACAATATAGTCTGTTCAAATCCGATGTTAGATCTAGATCTACTTGTTAACGATGCTTAATACTGAAATTACTTTGTACTGATATAATTAAACTGTTTATCTTTATCATTTAAAATTATATTGTTAAAGCCATTTTTGAGATCTAAAGCCGATTTTGAGAACCTTGTCCAGGTTCCAACCTCCGGCTTCTGTGAAGTTCTGACTTGAGGTATTCCAACGAAATACTTTGTTCATATCTAGACCAGAAACAGCTATATACAACAATGAAATTACAATCTCAGAAAAAATGTAATAATAATAATAATGATTACCACTGTCTCATAATTTAAGAAAAACTGAGTTGGAAAAATCAAAGAAAATATAGGAAACTTGGCTTGGAGATTAAGCGTTTATGGAAGTTATCTAAAACAACAATATACCACATTGTTAAATCAACCGAGGGGATAATAACAACTGACCTC
>JAZGLO010006408.1:0-12500 GCA_036873155.1 Biomphalaria sudanica | reverse complement strand
CAGAAGAGTCCTTGTAATCACAACGTGTTTCCATAAAGAAGTCTTAGTCTTAGTCTTAAGTCTTAAGTCTTAAGTCTTTAGTCTTTGTCTTTAGTCTTTAGTCTTAGTCTTAGTCTTGGTTTTAAGTCTTTAGTCTTAGTCATAAGTCTTTGTCTTTAGTCTTAGTCTTTGTCTTTAGTCTTAGTCTTAGTCTTCAGTCTTAAGTCTTAAGTCTTTGTCTTCGTCTTTAGTCTTTAGTCTTTGTCTTTAGTCTTAGTCTTAAGTCTTTAGTCTTTAGTCTTTGTCTTTAGTCTTAGTCTTTAGTCTTTAGTCTTTAGTCTTTGTCTTTAGTTTAGTTTTTAGTCTTTGTCTTTAGTCTTAGTCTTTAGTCTTAGTCTTGGTTTTAAGTCTTTAGTCTTAGTCATAAGTCTTTGTATTTAGTCTTAGCCTTTGTCTTTAGTCTTAGTCTTAGTCTTCAGTCTTAAGTCTTAAGTCTTTGTCTTCGTCTTTAGTCTTTAGTCTTTGTCTTTAGTCTTAAGTCTTTAGTCTTTAGTCTTTGTCTTTAGTCTTAGTCTTTAGTCTTTGTCTTTAGTCTTAGTCTTTAGTCTTAGTCTTTAGTCTTTAGTCTTTAGTCTTAGTCTTTAGTCTTAGTCTTAGTCTTAGTCTTTAGTCTTAGTCTTTAGTTTTAGTCTTTAGTCTTTGTCTTTAGTCTTAGTCTTTAGTCTTTAGTCTTAGTATTTAGTCTTAGTCTTTAGTATTTGTCTTTAGTCTTTGTCTTTAGTCTTAGTCTTTAGTGTTTAGTCTTTAGTCTTAGTCTTTAGTCTTTAGTCTTTGTCTTTAGTCTTTGTCTTTAGTCTTTGTCTTTAGTCTTTGTCTTTAGTCTTTAGTCTTTACTCCTTAGTCTTTAGTCTTAGTCTTAAGTATTTGTCTTTAGTCTTAGTCTTTAGTCTTTAGTCTTTAGTCTTAGTCTTTAGTCTTTGTCTTTAGTCTTAGTCTTAGGTCTTTGTCTTTAGTCTTTGTCTTTAGTCTTTGTCTTTAGTCTTAGTCTTAAGTCTTTGTCTTTAGTCTTTGTCTTTATTCTTAGTCTTTAGTCTTTAGTCTTAGTCTTTAGTCTTTGTCTTTAGTCTTAGTCTTTAGTCTTTAGTCTTTAGTCTTTAGTCTTAGTCTTTGTCTTTAGTCTTTAGTCTTTAGTCTTAGTCTTTAGTCTTAGTCTTTAGTCTTAGTCTTTAGTCTTTGTCTTTAGTCTTAGTCTTTAGTCTTTAGTCTTTGTCTTTAGTCTTTAGTCTTTAGTCTTTAGTCTTTAGTTTTTAGTCTTTAGTCTTTAGTCTTTAGAATTTAGTCTTAGTCTAGTCTTAGTCTTTAGTCTTTAGTCTTAGTCTTTAGTCTTTAGTCTTCAGTCTTTGTCTTTAGTCTTTAGTCTTTAGTCTTTAGTCTTTAGTTTTTAGTCTTTAGTCTTTAGTCTTTAGTCTTTAGAATTTAGTCTTAGTCTAGTCTTAGTCTTTAGTCTTTAGTCTTAGTCTTTAGTCTTTAGCCTTAGTCTTAGTCTTAAGTCTTTGTCTTTAGTCTTAGTCTTTAGTCTTTGTCATAAGTCTTTGTCTTTAGTCTTAGTCTTTGTCTTTAGTCTTAGTCTTAGTCTTCAGTCTTAAGTCTTTGTCTTCGTCTTTAGTCTTTAGTCTTTGTCTTTAGTCTTAGTCTTAAGTCTTTAGTCTTTAGTCTTTGTCTTTAGTCTTAGTCTTTAGTCTTTAGTCTTTAGTCTTTAGTCTTTGTCTTTAGTTTAGTCTTTAGTCTTTGTCTTTAGTCTTAGTCTTTAGTCTTAGTCTTGGTTTTAAGTCTTTAGTCTTAGTCATAAGTCTTTGTCTTTAGTCTTAGTCTTTGTCTTTAGTCTTAGTCTTAGTCTTCAGTCTTAAGTCTTAAGTCTTTGTCTTCGTCTTTAGTCTTTAGTCTTTGTCTTTAGTCTTAGTCTTAAGTCTTTAGTCTTTAGTCTTTGTCTTTAGTCTTAGTCTTTAGTCTTTAGTCTTAGTATTTAGTCTTAGTCTTTAGTATTTGTCTTTAGTCTTTGTCTTTAGTCTTAGTCTTTAGTCTTTAGTCTTTAGTCTTAGTCTTTAGTCTTTAGTCTTTGTCTTTAGTCTTTGTCTTTAGTCTTGAGTCTTTACTCCTTAGTCTTTAGTCTTAGTCTTAAGTATTTGTCTTTAGTCTTAGTCTTTAGTCTTTAGTCTTTAGTTTTTAGTCTTTTGTCTTTAGTCTTTAGAATTTAGTCTTAGTCTAGTCTTAGTCTTTAGTCTTTAGTCTTAGTCTTTAGTCTTTAGTCTTTAGTCTTTGTCTTTAGTCTTTAGTCTTTAGTCTTTAGTCTTTAGTTTTTAGTCTTTAGTCTTTAGTCTTTAGAATTTAGTCTTAGTCTAGTCTTAGTCTTTAGTCTTTAGTCTTAGTCTTTAGTCTTTAGTCTTTAGTCTTTGTCTTTAGTCTTTAGTCTTTAGTCTTTAGTCTTTAGTTTTTAGTCTTTAGTCTTTAGTCTTTAGAATTTAGTCTTAGTCTAGTCTTTGTCTTTAGTCTTAGTCTTTAGTCTTTGTCTTTAGTATTAGTCTTTAAGCTTAGTCTTAGTCTTAAGTATTTGTCTTTAGTCTTTAGTCTTTGTCTTTAGTCTTTGTCTTTAGTCTTAGTCTAGTCTTAGTCTTTAGTCTTTAGTCTTAGTCTTTAGTCTTTAGTCTTTAGTCTTTAGTCTTTAGTCTTTGTCTTTAGTCTTTAGTCTTTAGTCTTTAGTCTTTAGTTTTTAGTCTTTAGTCTTTAGTCTTTAGAATTTAGTCTTAGTCTAGTCTTTGTCTTTAGTCTTAGTCTTTAGTCTTTGTCTTTAGTATTAGTCTTTAAGCTTAGTCTTAGTCTTAAGTATTTGTCTTTAGTCTTTAGTCTTTGTCTTTAGTCTTTGTCTTTAGTCTTAGTCTTAGTCTTAGTCTTTAGTCTTAGTCTTTAGTCTTAGTCTTTAGTCTTTAATCTTTGTCTTTAGACTTTAGTCTTTAGTTTTTGTCTTTAGTCTTAGTCTTAGTCTTTAGTCTTTAGTCTTTAGTCTTTGTATTTAGACTTTAGTCTTTAGTATTTAGTGTTTAGTCTTTTGTCTTAGTCTTAGTCTTTGTCTTTAGTCTTTGTCTTTAGTCTTTAGTTTTATGACTGGTAGGACCAGGTGGAAAAAAATAATAAAAACTAGCAGAATTTAAAAAATCCTTTTTTAAAAAAAAAATCAAAACGTGTCGAAACGGAAGTACTCCGTTCTTAAAACTATATCTACCAATGTACAAGATATTTCCCTTATTCGATATCAAACAAAATAATTAATTAACTAATTGTGTAATTTTGTTTAGTGACTCGTGCTTTGTTAGGTACAAGAAATAGTACAATAAATAGAAATAGTTAAAGTATCAACTTGATCGGAGAATGCGTGAGAAACAAATAACAATAACCATTTTTCAAGGCGACTTTAGGCAATTAATTTTGCAATATCTGTGAATACTGAAGTATTAGTTGAACGGCCCGCAACCCTCTATTATGGAATATGCATAAACACTTCTTAGGCTATTCAGTGGTAGCTTTCAATCTACCACTACACTATTACGCTCCTCCTCTTTATACGCACAATATTTTTTCGAATAAAACGGAAGTTTGAATAGATAACAGATTCTCACAAATTCAATCTGACAATATATTCTATGAGACTAATTTCTTGTATTATTTTCAATTGTTGATTTCAAAACAGAGGCTTACTTCTGATAACAGTGATAAATTTATGCTACACACTAAGTTTAACTGCTTTCCTTACATTCCACACACACAATCTCTCTCTCTCTTCCACACACACAATCTCTCACACACACACACACAATCTCACAGACACACAATCTCTCTCACACACACACACGCACACACACAATCTCTTTATCTCACACACACAATCTCTCTCTCACACACACAATCTCTCTCTCTCACACACAATCTCTCTCACACACATACACAATCTCTCACACACACATACACATACAATCTCTTTCTCACACACACACATATACACAATCTCTCTCTCACACACACACAATCTCTCTCACACGCACACACAATCTCTCTCACACACACAATCTCACTCTCACACACACACAATCTCTCTCACACACACACACACAATCTCTCTCACACACACATTTTCAAATAGATGTTTCGTGTTCATGCGTGAATCACTCACGTTCAACTGTGCCAATTCGTAGATGACATCTAGATGTTATAACATCAGTGTGGATGTAAGCGGACGAATTGGCAAATATAATTATTTCTCCTCTGGTATTAGCGATCGTGAAAATGAAATGGCTTAGTTGTTCATGGCGCTTACCAGTTAGTAGTCATGACTTTGAAATATAGTCTGTAGAAGTAAGTAAAGTAATTGTTTTTTTTTAACAGTAGTATAATACTAGTGCTTACCTTTATATATTTACAAAGTCAGTTCGACCGATGGGTGTTATTCTTCTGATTTCAAGCTGGTAGAAAGGAGCTTGGTGGAAGAGCTATTGGTGGAGAGAAATCTGGGGAAAGAGTATGCCTCTGTGATTCTCAATGACAAAAGATATCTTGAGCTTAAACGCGAATTATACAAATTTAGACACATTATAAAAGCTGAAGTGTTCCGAGGTAAGCATATATTTCTATGTTCAAGTGATAAGTTAGTTATTGTAGTAGTACTAGTGGTAGTAGTAGTGGTAGTGGCAGTAGTGATGGTAGTAATGGTAGTGGTGGTTGTGGTGGTAGTGGTAGTAATGGTAATGGTGGTAGTAGTGGTAGTGGTAGTAATGGTAGGGGTAGTAGTAATGGTAGTGGTAGTATTGGTAGTGGTGGAAGTGGTAGTGATGGTGGTAATGATAGTAATGGTAGTGGCGGTAATGGTAGTGGTGGTAGTGGTGGTAGTAGTGGTAGTGGTAGTAATGGTAGTGGTAGTAATAGTAGTGGTAGTAGTAATGGTAGTGGTAGTGGTAGTGGTGGTGGTAGTGATAGTAATGGTAGTGATGGTAGTGGTAGTGGCGGTAGTGGTAGTAATGGTAGTGGTAGAAATTTTTTTCGTAGTAATGGTAATGGTAGTGGTAGAAATGGTTGTGGTAGTAATGACAGTGGTAATTTTGGTGTTAGTGGTAGCAATGGTAGTGGTGGTAGTGGTAGTGGTGGTTGTAGTGGTGGTAGTGGTTATGGTGAGGATAGTGGTGTCAAGCAGGGATGTGTGCTCGCACCTACTCTGTTTGGCATATTCTTCTCCTGTCTACTGCATTACGCGTAAAACGACATAAACGAAGGTGTGTTTCTCCATACAAGATACTCTGGAAAACTATTTAATGTATCAAGGCTGCGGGCAAAAACCAAGGTTAGGAAGCTACTTGTCAGGGAACTCCTGTATGCTGATGATGCAGCTATTGTGGCTGATTCTGATATTCAGCTACAGTGCCTGGTTGACAAATTATCTGCTGCTTGCCAGAAGTTCGGCTTAAACATCAGTCAAAGCAAGACTAAGATACTTGTCCATAACACAAACACTGCACCTCAAGTAAGCATTAATGGCCAACCACTAGAAATTGTTGATCACTTTTGTTACCTTGGCTCCATCATATCCAACAACACTCTACTGGATAAAGACATAAACAACAGGATAGCCAAGGCAATGGCCACCATGTCACGGCTGCAGAAAAGAGTCTGGGACAACATATTGCTGACTAACAGTACTAAAGCCCTAGTCTACCGGACCTGAGTGTTGAGCACCTTGCTGTACGGAAGTGAAACATGGTCAACCTACTCATGGCAGGGAAAAAGCTGAATGTTTTTCACCTCCGATGCCTAAGGCGGATCTTTAAAATAAGGTGGCAAGATAAGATGAGGAAGTGCTACAAAGAGCAGGGTGCCAGGACATCCGCTCTGTTATCAGCAGCAGACGCCTTGGCTGGCTTGGCCACGTTCGTAGAATGCCAGAATGTCGACTTCCACAGGACATCCTGTATGGCGATCTAATAGAAGGCAGAAGAGCCGCTGGTCGCCCACTTTTACATTATACGGATGTATGCAAACGCGACATGAAGCTTTTCAAAATCGACACTGGCAACTGGGAAGAGGTGGCACTGGACAGATCCTCATGGAGAGAGAGCATAAAGGAAAGGTCAAAGATTGCTGATGTCATACACAGCAGAAGCAGAAAGAAGGATGAAAATGCAACGGCGCCTGGTGATTATATATACCCAACCTGCGATCGAAGCTGTGTATCAAGGATTAGCGTCTTTAGTCACACAAGAAGTTGCAAAGGGAAAAGATCGTCTCTCGAGACGTAAAATGCCACAGAGTGGTAGAAGTTTTAGTGGTAGTAATGGTAGTTGTTGTAGTGTTGGTGATAGTGGTGGTGGTGGTAGTGGTAGTGGTAGTGTTAATGATAGTAGTGGTGGTAATGTTGATGGTAGTAGTGGTGAAAGTGAAAATATTTCTAGAAGTGGTAATGGTAGTAGTAATAGTGGTGGTAGTAAGATCTTCACTGTAATCAAATCTAGTACTTATTGCTCATACTATAACGATACTTTTCCTTGCGCTATTTCGTCTGGAAATTTCGCGCTATTGTATCGGCGCTAGTTTGTCCGCGATTTTTTGTCGGGTAAACAAAACCATAAAACAGAGGCCAAATGAAAAAAAAACAGGTCTGGGTTTAACCGAAGCTTGTCGACAAAAACAAAACAAAAACAAGCACAAAAACAAAGAAATGTAAAACTGAGTTTGAGAATTAAAAGCGACATGGAAATTGTTAGTGGCAAGAAATTGAACACTGTAATTAGAGGCAACAGACAACCCTGTGGGAATGTGAAGACCTAGGTGGCAACAGTGAACCATGTAGGAAAAGATCTAGGAGGCAACAGAGAACCCTGTAGGAAAAGACCGAGGCGACAAAAGAGAACCCTGTGCGAGAAGACCGAGGCGACAAAAGAGAACCCTGCGGGAAAAGACCGAGGCGACAACAGAGAACCCTGTGGGAAAAGACCGAGGCGACAACAGAGAACCCTGTGGGAAAAGACCGAGGCGACAACAGAGAACCCTGTAGGAAAAGACCTAGGAGGCAACAGAGAACCCTGTGGGAAAAGACCGAGGTAACAACAGAGAACCCTGTAGGAAAAGACCTAGGAGGCAACAGAGAACCCTGTGGGAAAAGACCGAGGCGACAAAAGAGAACCCTGTGCGAGAAGACCGAGGCGACAAAAGAGAACCCTGTGGGAAAAGACCGAGGCGACAACAGAGAACCCTGTGGGAAAAGACCGAGGCGACAACAGAGAACCCTGTGGGAAAAGACCGAGGCGACAACAGAGAACCCTGTAGGCCAGAGCTAAAGGAGCTGGTGAAAAAGAGGGATATTTGTTTTTTGTGATCATCTTACAGCTCTGTTTACAAAAAGGGACACCACCTCTCTGCACTTGATCCCTCCTTGAGTTGCATGCTTTAGTCCCAGCTCCGAAGCAAAGCGCGCCAAACGGAAAGCGGCCGTATTCTTTATGTAAATACACCAATGAAATAACGAGATGCAAAACAATTCAAATGTCCAAAAACAAACAAAGAACAAATGCATTAACTTAATCCTTCTGTCTGTCAAGTCCCCACATCAGCCGTTAGATGTAAAACCCAAACCAGCAGTTGACCTAAAAGCCAGAAAGCAAAAAGATAGGGTAAAAAGAAATTTTTCACTCGCTTCTCTACATGTCATGTCCTGACATGGGCGCCTCTAGTGGGTGCAAGGTGGTGCACTTGCACCCCTCTGGATTCTGAGTAGCCAAATTCTAGACAATTGTTTGCACCATCGAATCAATTATCTTAAAGTAGCAAGTGAATAAGTAGTGCTTCCACTGAAGTACAGGTGTAAGAATACATTATTGTTGGAGTAGGCTAGCCTAGGCACCTCTCTAAATTCTAAATAAATTTTAGTCAATTTCGTACACCTTCAAATCTATTAACATTTAACAAGTAGTGTTTCCACTGAAGTACAGTTGTAAGGATAAGCTTTTTTTGTAGTAAAATAGAATAGTTAAACTTGAGTGTTGATGGCCGATTATGGTCAATTTGTTATAGGTTTGCACTTGCATTTGATGGCGATTGCATTCGAGAAGACTTCAGTTGTTTTGTTCCTGTTGTTCAGAGAGACGCACTGTCTGTGTCTTATCTCATTGTCAAGAATACATGATGTACAGTCTAGACATGGAAAAACTACTTGGCAAAAGGCTACGATGGCTGCCCGTGAAAGCTAGCATTCAGAACTGTGTTCAGGCAAGGATTCGTGGGAAATATCCAAAAGCAGACTTTGTCTGCTGCACGTCCGACAGACTTAACTCTTTCTCTCAGTAATCATTTACCACATTCTGGTGGAATCAACGCTGGTATCGTCATTTAGGAGAGAAAGAGTTAACATTCTTATCAATTAACCAATCAATCAATAACGTTTCAGGCATACGTAAATGCTGTTGTTAGTGTCCTCAAGGAGGCTATTTCTTCTGTAACAGTCCCAAACGAAAGCTTTTAGTGCTAAATTTACCTCTTTTGTGTGAGACACGATCGACTGATAAATAAGAATCCATTCACGCTTTAAAAGCCACTACTTTGAGAAGAACTTTGACTATTTGGCGGATCTTAACGGCTGCGTAAAAACAGTCAAGCTGCACATGTATAATCATTGTCTGAACCTCGCGTGTTTCTCATTTGTCTTTTCATGGTCGTCAATTATTCATCTGTTCTTTAACTAGTTTCCCTTGCAGTTGCAGTCTGTTCACTTTGACATAAATGCTGCTGAACTGCAATCTCCATGACATAATCAAAACTTGACCATGCCGAGGGACACTTCAGGGATGACATGCCAATTAAGTCAAAACTGCTGGCAGTTGGTGCTGCCTACAATTTACAGACAACAGACACACCGAGCAAAAAAAAACCCATATTTTGGGAGTTATAAATTATTATAAAAACACGGCTTTACATTTCGTATCTTGACTCATTAGTGTCTTTAGTAGCGTCTCGCTTTTCGAGCAATAGTAATTGTCTGCATCCTAAGACAGTGCAAGAACTGGAAAGTAAAGGAAAATGTCAGCACTGTGCATGATAAGCGTTCATCGCGACGAAAAGCATTAATCAAGTTATTGACAATTTCGACAGCTTAAGTTGCAGTGTTTTGTTTGATTGACCGTAGGAAGGGACCGGCAGCCCGTATAGACTGAACAAAGAGTAGATTAAATAGTTTGTTCACATGTTTATTATATTTTATTTCATAAATTAGTAGAACCTATATAAATATTCCGGATCCGAACATTGGCTATAATACATTGTAACGAATCTCACTATCCAGGCTCTCTGCAAACTGCACCACACGATAGTACTCCGCACTGAACCGTCGAAAGCTCCGTACAGAACCACACCGCTGAACCACATGGCACTGTGCTGTAGGCGACCGGACTGAATTGAACAGGGCTGTAGTGAACCGTCTTGACTGTGACACCTCCGCTCTTTATATATGGTCCAAGCTGGCCTTCTAGAACCGGGCAAAACGCCGCTCGACGTTTCTGGGTGGTCCCCTGACTACATCCCTCATGACGCTCGTAAGCTCTACTCACAACACAGATCCTTCCCGAACTGTCTTAGCTGATCTTCGTACCACGTCACGGTTGACCGCTCGACTAGCGCTGGAATAGGGCGATTTGCGTCGGCTGTCTACACCCCCCCACACACACACACACCATCTGTGTCACCGCCAGGTTTATAACAATATAGATATTGGAATATTTTTTTTCAGTGCATTTAATATCGTATATGGATGAAGGGGTGGGGATCCTGTTTTTTTTTTCTTTAATATTATTCTCCATAACAAGAAAGTGGATGCTACGTCTGAGGCCATTGTTGGCAGCTTGCACCCCCTCCACCCCAAAAAAAAAATTCTGCGGGCGCCCATGTGTTTAGATATAAACGGAATAGACAGCAGAGAGGTGAAGCGTCTTTTTTTTTTCTTTCTTTAAAGTAGCCATTAAACACAGATGTAATTGTATAATTAAAATGTTATCTTTTTTTGTTTGTTTTAGCAATTGCACATAAACCTAAAAGTTTCGGTATGTATTTACTTAACTCAGTGTGATATGTCTTACATGAATATGTCAGGGATTGTGTTAAAACCTTAGCTCGTTTGCTTGGGCCACTGACATTCAATAGGCACCTTCGTGCTTACAATAAATAAGTGATTCACTGTTAACAATGTAATTGTTTAATGATATGAATATAAGTTAGAATGACCAAACTGATGGAGTACTACCATTGAGTTGGACTCCATTCTAATATTGTGATTATATTAATTAAAGAATAATTCTGCACCTTGCTATCCTACAAGGCAACACATAAGTACGCACAACACTGGCCCACTGCCGATAACAAACTCCAATGTAATCTTGATATTCCCATTCCCTGTAGAGACATATGAGCAAAGACAAATGGAAAGGTCCAGTCTAATAATGCTATGGCAGCGAAACAGCTGCGAAATACAGTGATGCCTTTAATACTCGCCCTACGCATGGGGACACAGACGAAAGACACGTTAAACCATCACCATAACAAAACTAAACCCTCCATAAGCATAAAAGCAAGGCAACAAAGAAAGTGCGTTCAACAATTGTACACCTAATAAACATTGGTGCTAGAATAACATGGCCTACACGCATGGACACTATATTTGTATTGGAGGCGCGGTGGTTTTGGCGCGGGACGTTTTGGCGCAGGGAACGTTTTTGGCGCCAGATATAATTTGACGATGATTATGAATTCTAACACCATCCAGCAAATTGTTGTTTTTTTTGTTTTCTTATCTTTTTTTTAAAAAGAGTTTCGCTTAATTTAATGAATATATAATAAGTCTGATTCCTGAATGGTAATGACATACTATCCCCTCCCCTTTATATATGTGAGTTCTGCTAAGCGCACTAAACGACATTCTTGATTTCTTTCCAAAAGAAATACATTCAAAAATTGACATCAGTTTAATATCCGAACAAGCGAATATATCTTTAAAAGATATAGTTTGAGAAATTGGGTAGGAGTGATTTGGGTGACACATCTCCCTTCACGCAGGTTAAGTCAAACAAATGAAGACAAGACCAGCACCGAGCACTGGTCATTGGCGTCATGCACCTGGCGATCATTTCCTTCGGATTCGTCATTACCTGTGACACCTACCCCGCCCCTTCACTTCTGTGTACTTTTCACTCCTTGCACATACATTTTCCTCCACCCTTATTGTGCCATTATCGGTCCGATGCTGGCCATAATGGTTAAGTAACTGAGATTTTCATTGAGGCTCAATTAGGGATAACACTTATTGTGCCATTATCGGTCCGATGCTGGCCCCAATGGTTTAGTAACTGAGATTGTCATTTGGGTTCAATTAGGGATAACACTTATTGTGCCATTATCGGCCCGATGATGGCCCTAATGGTTTAGTTACAGAAGTATATACTAGGGCTCAATTAGCGATAACCCTTATTGTGTATTTATCGGTCCGATGCTGGCTCTAATGGTTTAGTAATGTAAATTTTATTGGGTTTCCATTAGGGATTACCATTATTATGCCATTACCATGCAAATACTGGCTCCAATGGTTTAGTCATTACATTTTGACTTACTTAATTCTGTGCACTCCTAGGGGAGCAATATTCGGCTTAGGCATCTGTTAACAAAGGTCTGGAGCTTTTTCTTAAAATTTTATTAAGGCTTAATTACGTATAATTTTTAATTGTTTTTCAATGCTGTAGTTTAAAACAAAGTCATTACTAATTTTTTTGTTTTTTTATGCCCTTTTTTTTTTCAGAAAAAATTGTATGGCTAAGTATGAGATTTATAATCTTTTACATACTATCATACTGATAAATTAGATCTAGCAATAGAATTATTTTGACATAATTGTTTGGAAATTATAATGAATAATTGAATAAGTGCATGATCTATATATACATCTAGCTATAATGTCAACATATTTATACAATAATGGACATGTTATTTTACATTTTTGGGTTTGAACCCTAGCAAACAATACAATTTTTGGAAAGTACTATATAAGACTTGCATGCTCTGATCATTCATTCTTAAATCAAACTCACATACACATTTTTTTTATCTTTTATACATGGAATAAACAACACATTAGATCTCTTCTTAACCAACAGACCCGGATTAGTAGTTGATTATGATATTATCCCTGGTCTATCAGACCATGAGATCATAAAAATACACAGTCAGATAAAAGCAGTAGCCAATACAAAAACCAAAAGAAAAATCTTACTCTGGAATAAATGTAACCTAACACAACTACACCAAGCTGCATTAAACTTTCAACAAACATTCTTATTAGAAAAAGACATTAACCAACCAGTCGATGACCTCTGGAATTTCATTAAAAACCATCTTAAAAGCATTATAGAAAATCATATACCAACTAAATACACATTAAACAAAATAAATAA
>JAZGLO010006406.1:0-29039 GCA_036873155.1 Biomphalaria sudanica | reverse complement strand
GTTTTAAATAATTCTTCCGTTAGTTCCACATGTTTTAAATGATTCTTCCGTTAGTTCCACATGTTTTAAATGATTCTTTCGTTAGTTTCACATGTTTTAAATGATTCTTCCGTTAGTTCCACACATTTGAAATGATTCTTCAGTCAGTTCCACATGTTTAAAATGATTCTTCCGTTAGTTCGACATGTTTTAAATGATTCTTCCGTTAGTTCCACATGTTTTAAAAGATTCTTCCGTTAGTTCCACATGTTTTAAATGATTCTTCCGTTAGTTCCACATGTTTTAAATGATTCTTCCGTTAGTTCCACATGTTTTAAATGTTTCTTCTGTTAGTTCCACACGTTTTAAATGATTCATCCATTAGTTCCACACGTTTTAAATTATTCTTCCGTTAGTTCCACACGTTTTAAATGATTCTTCCGTTAGTTCCACACGTTTTAAATGATTCTTCCGTTAATTCCACATGTTTTTAAATGATTCTTCCGTTAGTTCAACATGTTTTAAATGATTCTTCCGTTAGTTCCACATGTTTTAAATTATTCATCGTTAGTTCCACACATTTTAAATTACGTTTCCGTTAGTTCCACACTTTTTAAATGATTCTTCCGTTAGTTCCACACGTTTTAAATGATTCGTCCGTTAGTTCCACACGTTTTAAATAATTCTTCCGTTAGTTTTACATGTTTTAAATGATTCTTCCGTTAGTTCCACACGTTTGTAATGATTCTTCCGTTAGTTCCACATGTTTTAAAGGATTCTTCGTTAGTTCCACATGTTTTGAAGGTATCTTCCGTTAGTTCCACATGTTTTAAATGATTATTCCGTTAGTTCCACATGTTTTAAATTATTCTTCCGTTAGTTCCACATGTTTTAAATTATTCTTCCGTTAGTTCCACATGTTTTAAATTATTCTTCCGTTAGTTCCACATGTTTTAAATGTTTTTTCCGTTAGTTCCACACGTTTTAAATGATTCATCCGTTAGTTCCACTCGTTTTAAATGATTCTTTCGTTAGTTATACACGTTTTAAATGATTCTTCCGTGAGTTCCACACGTTTTAAATTATTCTTCCGTTAGTTCCACACGTTTGAAATGATTCTTCCGTTAGTTCCACACGTTTTAAATGATTCTTCCGTTAGTTCCACATGTTTTAAATTATTCTTCGTTAGTTCCACACATTTTAAATTACGTTTCCGTTAGTTCCACACTTTTTAAATGATTCTTCCGTTAGTTCCACACATTTTAAATAATTCTTCCGTTAGTTTTACATGTTTTAAATGATTCTTCCGTTAGTTCCACACGTTTGTAATGATTCTTCCGTTAGTTCCACATGTTTTAAAGAATTCTTCGTTAGTTCCACATGTTTTGAAGGATTCTTCCGTTAGTTCCACATGTTTTAAATGATTCTTCCGTTACTTCCACATTCCATTCATCGTTAGTTCCACACATTTTAAATTACGTTTCCGTTAGTTCCACACTTTTTAAATGATTCTTCCGTTAGTTCCACATGTTTTAAATGATTCTTCCGTTAGTTCCACATGTTTTAAATGATTCTTCCGTTAGTTCCACATGTTTTAAATGATTCTTCCGTTAGTTCCACACGTTTTAAATGATTCTTCCGTTAGTTCCACACGTTTTAAATGATTCTTCCGTTAGTTCCACATGTTTTTAAATGATTCTTCCGTTAGTTCAACATGTTTTAAATGATTCTTCCGTTAGTTCCACATGTTTTAAATTATTCATCGTTAGTTCCACACATTTTAAATTACGTTTCCGTTAGTTCCACACTTTTTAAATGATTCTTCCGTTAGTTCCACACGTTTTAAATGATTCGTCCGTTAGTTCCACAAGTTATAAATAATTCTTCCGTTAGTTTTACATGTTTTAAATGATTCTTCCGTTAGTTCCACACGTTTGTAATGATTCTTCCGTTAGTTCCACATGTTTTAAAGGATTCTTCGTTAGTTCCACATGTTTTGAAGGATTCTTCCGTTAGTTCCACATGTTTTAAATGATTCTTCCGTTACTTCCACATGTTTTAAATGATTCTTTCGTTAGTTCCACATGTTTTAAATGATTCTTCCGTGAGTTCCACACGTTTCAAATTATTCTTCCGTTAGTTCCACATGATTTAAATGATTCTTCCGTTAGTTCCACATGTTTTAAATGATTCTTCCGTTAGTTCCACATGTTTTAAATGATTCTTCCGTTAGTTCCACATGTTTTAAATGATTCTTCCGTTACTTCCACATGTTTTAAATGATTCTTCCGTTAGTTCCACATGTTTTAAATGATTCTTCCGTGAGTTCCACACGTTTCAAATTATTCTTCCGTTAGTTCCACATGATTTAAATGATTCTTCCGTTAGTTCCACATGTTTTAAATGATTCTTCCGTTAATTCCACATGTTTTAAATGATTATTCCGTTAGTTCCACATGTTTTAAATGATTCTTCCGTTAGATCCACATGTTTTAAATGATTCTTCCGTTAGTTCCACACGTTTTAAATGATTCTTCCGTTAGTTCCACATGTTTTGAAGGTATCTTCCGTTAGTTCCACATGTTTTAAATGATTATTCCGTTAGTTCCACATGTTTTAAATTATTCTTCCGTTAGTTCCACACGTTTTAAATGATTCGTCCGTTAGTTCCACACGTTTTAAATAATTCTTCCGTTAGTTTTACATGTTTTAAATGATTCTTCCGTTAGTTCCACACGTTTGTAATGATTCTTCCGTTAGTTCCACATGTTTTAAAGGATTCTTCGTTAGTTCCACATGTTTTGAAGGTATCTTCCGTTAGTTCCACATGTTTTAAATGATTATTCCGTTAGTTCCACATGTTTTAAATTATTCTTCCGTTAGTTCCACATGTTTTAAATTATTCTTCCGTTAGTTCCACATGTTTTAAATTATTCTTCCGTTAGTTCCACATGTTTTAAATGTTTTTTCCGTTAGTTCGACACGTTTTAAATGATTCATCCGTTAGTTCCACTCGTTTTAAATGATTCTTTCGTTAGTTATACACGTTTTAAATGATTCTTCCGTGAGTTCCACACGTTTTAAATTATTCTTCCGTTAGTTCCACACGTTTGAAATGATTCTTCCGTTAGTTCCACACGTTTTAAATGATTCTTCCGTTAGTTCCACATGTTTTTAAATGATTCTTCTGTTAGTTCAACATGTTTTAAATAATTCTTCCGTTAGTTCCACATGTTTTAAATTATTCTTCGTTAGTTCCACACATTTTAAATTACGTTTCCGTTAGTTCCACACTTTTTAAATGATTCTTCCGTTAGTTCCACACGTTTTAAATAATTCTTCCGTTAGTTTTACATGTTTTAAATGATTCTTCCGTTAGTTCCACACGTTTGTAATGATTCTTCCGTTAGTTCCACATGTTTTAAAGGATTCTTCGTTAGTTCCACATGTTTTGAAGGATTCTTCCGTTAGTTCCACATGTTTTAAATGATTCTTCCGTTACTTCCACATTCCATTCATCGTTAGTTCCACACATTTTAAATTACGTTTCCGTTAGTTCCACACTTTTAAAATGATTCTTCCGTTAGTTCCACATGTTTTAAATGATTCTTCCGTTAGTTCCACATGTTTTAAATGATTCTTCCGTTAGTTCCACATGTTTTAAATGATTCTTCCGTTAGTTCCACACGTTTTAAATGATTCTTCCGTTAGTTCCACACGTTTTAAATGATTCTTCCGTTAGTTCCACATGTTTTTAAATGATTCTTCCGTTAGTTCAACATGTTTTAAATGATTCTTCCGTTAGTTCCACATGTTTTAAATTATTCATCGTTAGTTCCACACATTTTAAATTACGTTTCCGTTAGTTCCACACTTTTTAAATGATTCTTCCGTTAGTTCCACACGTTTTAAATGATTCGTCCGTGAGTTCCACATGTTTTAAATGATTCTTCCGTTACTTCCACATTCCATTCATCGTTAGTTCCACACATTTTAAATTACGTTTCCGTTAGTTCCACACTTTTAAAATGATTCTTCCGTTAGTTCCACATGTTTTAAATGATTCTTCCGTTAGTTCCACATGTTTTAAATGATTCTTCCGTTAGTTCCACAAGTTATAAATAATTCTTCCGTTAGTTTTACATGTTTTAAATGATTCTTCCGTTAGTTCCACACGTTTGTAATGATTCTTCCGTTAGTTCCACATGTTTTAAAGGATTCTTCGTTAGTTCCACATATTTTGAAGGATTCTTCCGTTAGTTCCACATGTTTTAAATGATTCTTCCGTTACTTCCACATGTTTTAAATGATTCTTTCGTTAGTTCCACATGTTTTAAATGATTCTTCCGTGAGTTCCACACGTTTCAAATTATTCTTCCGTTAGTTCCACATGATTTAAATGATTCTTCCGTTAGTTCCACATGTTTTAAATGATTCTTCCGTTAGTTCCACATGTTTTAAATGATTCTTCCGTTAGTTCCACATGTTTTAAATGATTCTTCCGTTACTTCCACATGTTTTAAATGATTCTTCCGTTAGTTCCACATGTTTTAAATGATTTTTCCGTGAGTTCCACACGTTTCAAATTATTCTTCCGTTAGTTCCACATGATTTAAATGATTCTTCCGTTAGTTCCACATGTTTTAAATGATTCTTCCGTTAATTCCACATGTTTTAAATGATTATTCCGTTAGTTCCACATGTTTTAAATGATTCTTCCGTTAGTTCCACATGTTTTAAATGATTCTTCCGTTAGTTCCACACGTTTTAAATGATTCTTCCGTTAGTTCCACATGTTTTGAAGGTATCTTCCGTTAGTTCCACATGTTTTAAATGATTATTCCGTTAGTTCCACACGTTTTAAATTATTCTTCCGTTAGTTCCACATGTTTTAAATTATTCTTCCGTTAGTTCTACATGTTTTAAATGATTCTTCCGTTAGTTCCACATGTTTAAAATGATTCTTCCGTTAGTTCCACATGTTTTAAATTATTCTTCCGTTAGTTCCACATGTTTTAAATTATTCTTCCGTTAGTTCCACACGTTTTAAATGATTCTTTCGTTAGTTCCACACGTTTTAAATGATTCTTTCGTTAGTTCCACACGTTTTAATTGATTCTTCCGTTAGTTCCACATGTTTTAAATGATTATTCCGTTATTTCCACATGTTTTAAACGATTCTTCCGTTAGTTCCACATGGTTTAAATGATTCTTCCGTTAGTTCCACATGTTTTAAATAATTCTTTCGTTAATTCCACATGTTTTAAATGATTCTTCCGTTAGTTCCACACGTTTTAAATAATTCTTCCGTTAGTTCCACATGTTTTAAATGATTCTTCCGTTAGTTCCACATGTTTTAAATGATTCTTTCGTTAGTTTCACATGTTTTAAATGATTCTTCCGTTAGTTCCACACATTTGAAATGATTCTTCAGTCAGTTCCACATGTTTAAAATGATTCTTCCGTTAGTTCGACATGTTTTAAATGATTCTTCCGTTAGTTCCACATGTTTTAAAAGATTCTTCCGTTAGTTCCACATGTTTTAAATGATTCTTCCGTTAGTTCCACATGTTTTAAATGATTCTTCCGTTAGTTCCACATGTTTTAAATGTTTCTTCTGTTAGTTCCACACGTTTTAAATGATTCATCCATTAGTTCCACACGTTTTAAATTATTCTTCCGTTAGTTCCACACGTTTTAAATGATTCTTCCGTTAGTTCCACACGTTTTAAATGATTCTTCCGTTAATTCCACATGTTTTTAAATGATTCTTCCGTTAGTTCAACATGTTTTAAATGATTCTTCCGTTAGTTCCACATGTTTTAAATTATTCATCGTTAGTTCCACACATTTTAAATTACGTTTCCGTTAGTTCCACACTTTTTAAATGATTCTTCCGTTAGTTCCACACGTTTTAAATGATTCGTCCGTTAGTTCCACACGTTTTAAATAATTCTTCCGTTAGTTTTACATGTTTTAAATGATTCTTCCGTTAGTTCCACACGTTTGTAATGATTCTTCCGTTAGTTCCACATGTTTTAAAGGATTCTTCGTTAGTTCCACATGTTTTGAAGGTATCTTCCGTTAGTTCCACATGTTTTAAATGATTATTCCGTTAGTTCCACATGTTTTAAATTATTCTTCCGTTAGTTCCACATGTTTTAAATTATTCTTCCGTTAGTTCCACATGTTTTAAATTATTCTTCCGTTAGTTCCACATGTTTTAAATGTTTTTTCCGTTAGTTCCACACGTTTTAAATGATTCATCCGTTAGTTCCACTCGTTTTAAATGATTCTTTCGTTAGTTATACACGTTTTAAATGATTCTTCCGTGAGTTCCACACGTTTTAAATTATTCTTCCGTTAGTTCCACACGTTTGAAATGATTCTTCCGTTAGTTCCACACGTTTTAAATGATTCTTCCGTTAGTTCCACATGTTTTAAATTATTCTTCGTTAGTTCCACACATTTTAAATTACGTTTCCGTTAGTTCCACACTTTTTAAATGATTCTTCCGTTAGTTCCACACATTTTAAATAATTCTTCCGTTAGTTTTACATGTTTTAAATGATTCTTCCGTTAGTTCCACACGTTTGTAATGATTCTTCCGTTAGTTCCACATGTTTTAAAGAATTCTTCGTTAGTTCCACATGTTTTGAAGGATTCTTCCGTTAGTTCCACATGTTTTAAATGATTCTTCCGTTACTTCCACATTCCATTCATCGTTAGTTCCACACATTTTAAATTACGTTTCCGTTAGTTCCACACTTTTTAAATGATTCTTCCGTTAGTTCCACATGTTTTAAATGATTCTTCCGTTAGTTCCACATGTTTTAAATGATTCTTCCGTTAGTTCCACATGTTTTAAATGATTCTTCCGTTAGTTCCACACGTTTTAAATGATTCTTCCGTTAGTTCCACACGTTTTAAATGATTCTTCCGTTAGTTCCACATGTTTTTAAATGATTCTTCCGTTAGTTCAACATGTTTTAAATGATTCTTCCGTTAGTTCCACATGTTTTAAATTATTCATCGTTAGTTCCACACATTTTAAATTACGTTTCCGTTAGTTCCACACTTTTTAAATGATTCTTCCGTTAGTTCCACACGTTTTAAATGATTCGTCCGTTAGTTCCACAAGTTATAAATAATTCTTCCGTTAGTTTTACATGTTTTAAATGATTCTTCCGTTAGTTCCACACGTTTGTAATGATTCTTCCGTTAGTTCCACATGTTTTAAAGGATTCTTCGTTAGTTCCACATGTTTTGAAGGATTCTTCCGTTAGTTCCACATGTTTTAAATGATTCTTCCGTTACTTCCACATGTTTTAAATGATTCTTTCGTTAGTTCCACATGTTTTAAATGATTCTTCCGTGAGTTCCACACGTTTCAAATTATTCTTCCGTTAGTTCCACATGATTTAAATGATTCTTCCGTTAGTTCCACATGTTTTAAATGATTCTTCCGTTAGTTCCACATGTTTTAAATGATTCTTCCGTTAGTTCCACATGTTTTAAATGATTCTTCCGTTACTTCCACATGTTTTAAATGATTCTTCCGTTAGTTCCACATGTTTTAAATGATTCTTCCGTGAGTTCCACACGTTTCAAATTATTCTTCCGTTAGTTCCACATGATTTAAATGATTCTTCCGTTAGTTCCACATGTTTTAAATGATTCTTCCGTTAATTCCACATGTTTTAAATGATTATTCCGTTAGTTCCACATGTTTTAAATGATTCTTCCGTTAGATCCACATGTTTTAAATGATTCTTCCGTTAGTTCCACACGTTTTAAATGATTCTTCCGTTAGTTCCACATGTTTTGAAGGTATCTTCCGTTAGTTCCACATGTTTTAAATGATTATTCCGTTAGTTCCACATGTTTTAAATTATTCTTCCGTTAGTTCCACACGTTTTAAATGATTCGTCCGTTAGTTCCACACGTTTTAAATAATTCTTCCGTTAGTTTTACATGTTTTAAATGATTCTTCCGTTAGTTCCACACGTTTGTAATGATTCTTCCGTTAGTTCCACATGTTTTAAAGGATTCTTCGTTAGTTCCACATGTTTTGAAGGTATCTTCCGTTAGTTCCACATGTTTTAAATGATTATTCCGTTAGTTCCACATGTTTTAAATTATTCTTCCGTTAGTTCCACATGTTTTAAATTATTCTTCCGTTAGTTCCACATGTTTTAAATTATTCTTCCGTTAGTTCCACATGTTTTAAATGTTTTTTCCGTTAGTTCGACACGTTTTAAATGATTCATCCGTTAGTTCCACTCGTTTTAAATGATTCTTTCGTTAGTTATACACGTTTTAAATGATTCTTCCGTGAGTTCCACACGTTTTAAATTATTCTTCCGTTAGTTCCACACGTTTGAAATGATTCTTCCGTTAGTTCCACACGTTTTAAATGATTCTTCCGTTAGTTCCACATGTTTTTAAATGATTCTTCTGTTAGTTCAACATGTTTTAAATAATTCTTCCGTTAGTTCCACATGTTTTAAATTATTCTTCGTTAGTTCCACACATTTTAAATTACGTTTCCGTTAGTTCCACACTTTTTAAATGATTCTTCCGTTAGTTCCACACGTTTTAAATAATTCTTCCGTTAGTTTTACATGTTTTAAATGATTCTTCCGTTAGTTCCACACGTTTGTAATGATTCTTCCGTTAGTTCCACATGTTTTAAAGGATTCTTCGTTAGTTCCACATGTTTTGAAGGATTCTTCCGTTAGTTCCACATGTTTTAAATGATTCTTCCGTTACTTCCACATTCCATTCATCGTTAGTTCCACACATTTTAAATTACGTTTCCGTTAGTTCCACACTTTTAAAATGATTCTTCCGTTAGTTCCACATGTTTTAAATGATTCTTCCGTTAGTTCCACATGTTTTAAATGATTCTTCCGTTAGTTCCACATGTTTTAAATGATTCTTCCGTTAGTTCCACACGTTTTAAATGATTCTTCCGTTAGTTCCACACGTTTTAAATGATTCTTCCGTTAGTTCCACATGTTTTTAAATGATTCTTCCGTTAGTTCAACATGTTTTAAATGATTCTTCCGTTAGTTCCACATGTTTTAAATTATTCATCGTTAGTTCCACACATTTTAAATTACGTTTCCGTTAGTTCCACACTTTTTAAATGATTCTTCCGTTAGTTCCACACGTTTTAAATGATTCGTCCGTGAGTTCCACATGTTTTAAATGATTCTTCCGTTACTTCCACATTCCATTCATCGTTAGTTCCACACATTTTAAATTACGTTTCCGTTAGTTCCACACTTTTAAAATGATTCTTCCGTTAGTTCCACATGTTTTAAATGATTCTTCCGTTAGTTCCACATGTTTTAAATGATTCTTCCGTTAGTTCCACAAGTTATAAATAATTCTTCCGTTAGTTTTACATGTTTTAAATGATTCTTCCGTTAGTTCCACACGTTTGTAATGATTCTTCCGTTAGTTCCACATGTTTTAAAGGATTCTTCGTTAGTTCCACATATTTTGAAGGATTCTTCCGTTAGTTCCACATGTTTTAAATGATTCTTCCGTTACTTCCACATGTTTTAAATGATTCTTTCGTTAGTTCCACATGTTTTAAATGATTCTTCCGTGAGTTCCACACGTTTCAAATTATTCTTCCGTTAGTTCCACATGATTTAAATGATTCTTCCGTTAGTTCCACATGTTTTAAATGATTCTTCCGTTAGTTCCACATGTTTTAAATGATTCTTCCGTTAGTTCCACATGTTTTAAATGATTCTTCCGTTACTTCCACATGTTTTAAATGATTCTTCCGTTAGTTCCACATGTTTTAAATGATTCTTCCGTGAGTTCCACACGTTTCAAATTATTCTTCCGTTAGTTCCACATGATTTAAATGATTCTTCCGTTAGTTCCACATGTTTTAAATGATTCTTCCGTTAATTCCACATGTTTTAAATGATTATTCCGTTAGTTCCACATGTTTTAAATGATTCTTCCGTTAGTTCCACATGTTTTAAATGATTCTTCCGTTAGTTCCACACGTTTTAAATGATTCTTCCGTTAGTTCCACATGTTTTGAAGGTATCTTCCGTTAGTTCCACATGTTTTAAATGATTATTATGTTAGTTCCACATGTTTTAAATTATTCTTCCGTTAGTTCCACATGTTTTAAATTATTCTTCCGTTAGTTCCACATGTTTTAAATTATTCTTCCGTTAGTTCCACATGTTTTAAATGTTTTTTCCGTTAGTTCCACACGTTTTAAATGATTCATCCGTTAGTTCCACTCGTTTTAAATGATTCTTTCGTTAGTTATACACGTTTTAAATGATTCTTCCGTGAGTTCCACACGTTTTAAATTATTCTTCCGTTAGTTCCACACGTTTCAAATGATTCTTCCGTTAGTTCCACACGTTTTAAATGATCCTTCCGTTAGTTCCACATGTTTTTAAATGATTCTTCTGTTAGTTCAACATGTTTTAAATGATTCTTCCGTTAGTTCCACACATTTTAAATTACGTTTCCGTTAGTTCCACACTTTTTAAATGATTCTTCCGTTAGTTCCACACGTTTTAAATAATTCTTCCGTTAGTTTTACATGTTTTAAATGATTCTTCCGTTAGTTCCACACGTTTGTAATGATTCTTCCGTTAGTTCAACATGTTTTAAAGGATTCTTCGTTAGTTCCACATGTTTTGAAGGATTCTTCCGTTAGTTCCACATGTTTTAAATGATTCTTCCGTTACTTCCACATGTTTTAAATGATTCTTCCGTTAGTTCCACATGTTTTAAATGATTCTTCCGTGAGTTCCACACGTTTCAAATTATTCTTCCGTTAGTTCCACATGTTTAAATGGATTCTTCCGTTAGTTCCACACGTTTGAAATGATTCTTCCGTTAGTTCCACACGTTTTAAATGATTCTTCCGTTAGTTCCACATGTTTTTAAATGATTCTTCTGTTAGTTCAACATGTTTTAAATGATTCTTCCGTTAGTTCCACACATTTTAAATTACGTTTCCGTTAGTTCCACACTTTTTAAATGATTCTTCCGTTAGTTCCACACGTTTTAAATAATTCTTCCGTTAGTTTTACATGTTTTAAATGATTCTTCCGTTAGTTCCACACGTTTGTAATGATTCTTCCGTTAGTTCCACATGTTTTAAAGGATTCTTCGTTAGTTCCACATGTTTTGAAGGATTCTTCCGTTAGTTCCACATGTTTTAAATCATTCTTCCGTTACTTCCACATGTTTTAAATGATTCTTCCGTTAGTTCCACATGTTTTAAATGATTCTTCCGTGAGTTCCACACGTTTCAAATTATTCTTCCGTTAGTTCCACATGTTTAAATGGATTATTCCGTTAGTTCCACATGTTTTAAATGATTCTTCCGTTAGTTCCTATGTTTTAAATGATTATTCCGATAGTTCCACATGTTGTAAAGGATTGTTCCGTTAGTTCCACACGTTTTAAATTATTCTTCGTTAGTTCCACACGTTTTAAATGATTCTTCCGTTAGTTCCACATGTTTTAAATTATTCTTCCGTTAGTTCTACATGTTTTAAATGATTCTTCCGTTAGTTCCACATGTTTAAAATGATACTTCCGTTAGTTCCACATGTTTTAAATTATTCTTCCGTTAGTTCCACATGTTTTAAATTATTCTTCCGTTAGTTCCACACGTTTTAAATGATTCTTTCGTTAGTTCCACACGTTTTAAATGATTCTTTCGTTAGTTCCACACGTTTTAATTGATTCTTCCGTTAGTTCCACATGTTTTAAATGATTATTCCGTTATTTCCACATGTTTTAGACGATTCTTCCGTTAGTTCCACATGGTTTAAATGATTCTTCCGTTAGTTCCACATGTTTTAAATAATTCTTTCGTTAATTCCACATGTTTTAAATAATTCTTCCGTTAGTTCCACATGGTTTAAATGATTCTTCCGTTAGTTCCACATTTTTTAAATAATTCTTTCGTTAATTCCACATGTTTTAAATGATTCTTCCGTTAGTTCCACACGTTTTAAATAATTCTTCCGTTAGTTCCACATGTTTTAAATGATTCTTCCGTTAGTTCCACATGTTTTAAATGATTCTTTCGTTAGTTCCACATGTTTTAAATGATTCTTCCGTTAGTTCCACACATTTGAAATGATTCTTCAGTCAGTTCCACATGTTTTAAATGATTCTTCCGTTAGTTCCACATGTTTTAAATGATTCTTCCGTTAGTTCCACATGTTTTAAATGATTCTTCCGTTAGTTCCACATGTTTTAAATTATTCTTCCGTTAGTTCCACATGTTTTAAATTATTCTTCCGTTAGTTCCACATGTTTTAAATTATTCTTCCGTTAGTTCCACATGTTTTAAATGTTTTTTCTATTAGTTCCACACGTTTTAAATGATTCATCCGTTAGTTCCACTCGTTTTAAATGATTCTTTCGTTAGTTATACACGTTTTAAATGATTCTTCCGTGAGTTCCACACGTTTTAAATTATTCTTCCGTTAGTTCCACACGTTTGAAATGATTCTTCCATTAGTTCCACACGTTTTAAATTATTCTTCCGTTAGTTCCACATGTTTTTAAATGATTCTTCTGTTAGTTCAACATGTTTTAAATGATTCTTCCGTTAGTTCCACATGTTTTAAATTATTCTTCGTTAGTTCCACACATTTTAAATTACGTTTCCGTTAGTTCCACACTTTTTAAATGATTCTTCCGTTAGTTCCACACGTTTTAAATAATTCTTCCGTTAGTTTTACATGTTTTAAATGATTCTTCCGTTAGTTCCACAAGTTTGTAATGATTCTTCCGTTAGTTCCACATGTTTTAAAGGATTCTTCGTTAGTTCCACATGTTTTGAAGGATTCTTCCGTTAGTTCCACATGTTTTAAATGATTCTTCCGTTACTTCCACATTCCATTCATCGTTAGTTCCACACATTTTAAATTACGTTTCCGTTAGTTCCACACTTTTTAAATGATTCTTCCGTTAGTTCCACATGTTTTAAATGATTCTTCCGTTAGTTCCACATGTTTTAAATGATTCTTCCGTTAGTTCCACATGTTTTAAATGATTCTTCCGTTAGTTCCACATGTTTTAAATGATTCTTCGTTAGTTCCACACGTTTTAAATGATTCTTCCGTTAGTTCCACACGTTTTAAATGATTCTTCCGTTAGTTCCACATGTTTTTAAATGATTCTTCCGTTAGTTCAACATGTTTTAAATGATTCTTCCGTTAGTTCCACATGTTTTAAATTATTCATCGTTAGTTCCACACATTTTAAATTACGTTTCCGTTAGTTCCACACTTTTTAAATGATTCTTCCATTAGTTCCACACGTTTGAAATGATTCTTCCGTTAGTTCCACACGTTTTAAATGATCCTTCAGTTAGTTCCACATGTTTTTAAATGATTCTTCTGTTAGTTCAACATGTTTTAAATGATTCTTCCGTTAGTTCCACACATTTTAAATTACGTTTCCGTTAGTTCCACACTTTTTAAATGATTCTTCCGTTAGTTCCACACGTTTTAAATAATTCTTCCGTTAGTTTTACATGTTTTAAATGATTCTTCCGTTAGTTCCACACGTTTGTAATGATTCTTCCGTTAGTTCCACATGTTTTAAAGGATTCTTCGTTAGTTCCACATGTTTTGAAGGATTCTTCCGTTAGTTCCACATGTTTTAAATGATTCTTCCGTTACTTCCACATGTTTTAAATGATTCTTCCGTTAGTTCCACATGTTTTAAATGATTCTTCCGTGAGTTCCACACGTTTCAAATTATTCTTCCGTTAGTTCCACATGTTTAAATGGATTATTCCGTTAGTTCCACATGTTTTAAATGATTCTTCCGTTAGTTCCACATGTTTTAAATGATTATTCCGTTAGTTCCACATGTTTTAAAGGATTCTTCCGTTAGTTCCACACGTTTTAAATTATTCTTCGTTAGTTCCACACGTTTTAAATGATTCTTCCGTTAGTTCCACATGTTTTAAATTATTCTTCCGTTAGTTCTACATGTTTTAAATGATTCTTCCGTTAGTTCCACATGTTTAAAATGATTCTTCCATTAGTTCCACATGTTTTAAATTATTCTTCCGTTAGTTCCACATGTTTTAAATTATTCTTCCGTTAGTTCCACACGTTTTAAATGATTCTTTCGTTAGTTCCACACGTTTTAAATGATTCTTTCGTTAGTTCCACACGTTTTAATTGATTCTTCCGTTAGTTCCACATGTTTTAAATGATTATTCCGTTATTTCCACATGTTTTAAACGATTCTTCCGTTAGTTCCACATGGTTTAAATGATTCTTCCGTTAGTTCCACATGTTTTAAATAATTCTTTCGTTAATTCCACATGTTTTAAATGATTCTTCCGTTAGTTCCACACGTTTTAAATAATTCTTCCGTTAGTTCCACATGTTTTAAATGATTCTTCCGTTAGTTCCACATGTTTTAAATGATTCTTTCGTTAGTTCCACATGTTTTAAATGATTCTTCCGTTAGTTCCACACATTTGAAATGATTCTTCAGTCAGTTCCACATGTTTAAAATGATTCTTCCGTTAGTTCGACATGTTTTAAATGATTCTTCCGTTAGTTCCACATGTTTTAAATGATTCTTCCGTTAGTTCCACATGTTTTAAATGATTCTTCCGTTAGTTCCACATGTTTTAAATGATTCTTCCGTTAGTTCCACATGTTTTAAATGTTTCTTCTGTTAGTTCCACACGTTTTAAATGATTCATCCATTAGTTCCACACGTTTTAAATTATTCTTCCGTTAGTTCCACACGTTTTAAATGATTCTTCCGTTAGTTCCACACGTTTTAAATGATTCTTCCGTTAATTCCACATGTTTTTAAATGATTCTTCCGTTAGTTAAACATGTTTTAAATGATTCTTCCGTTAGTTCCACATGTTTTAAATTATTCATCGTTAGTTCCACACATTTTAAATTACGTTTCCGTTAGTTCCACACTTTTTAAATGATTCTTCCGTTAGTTCCACACGTTTTAAATGATTCGTCCGTTAGTTCCACACGTTTTAAATAATTCTTCCGTTAGTTTTACATGTTTTAAATGATTCTTCCGTTAGTTCCACACGTTTGTAATGATTCTTCCGTTAGTTCCACATGTTTTAAAGGATTCTTCGTTAGTTCCACATGTTTTGAAGGTATCTTCCGTTAGTTCCACATGTTTTAAATGATTATTCCGTTAGTTCCACATGTTTTAAATTATTCTTCCGTTAGTTCCACATGTTTTAAATTATTCTTCCGTTAGTTCCACATGTTTTAAATTATTCTTCCGTTAGTTCCACATGTTTTAAATGTTTTTTCCGTTAGTTCCACTCGTTTTAAATGATTCTTTCGTTAGTTATACACGTTTTAAATGATTCTTCCGTGAGTTCCACACGTTTTAAATTATTCTTCCGTTAGTTCCACACGTTTGAAATGATTCTTCCGTTAGTTCCACACGTTTTAAATGATTCTTCCGTTAGTTCCACATGTTTTTAAATGATTCTTCTGTTAGTTCAACATGTTTTAAATGATTCTTCCGTTAGTTCCACATGTTTTAAATTATTCTTCGTTAGTTCCACACATTTTAAATTACGTTTCCGTTAGTTCCACACTTTTTAAATGATTCTTCCGTTAGTTCCACACGTTTTAAATAATTCTTCCGTTAGTTCCACACGTTTGTAATGATTCTTCCGTTAGTTCAACATGTTTTAAAGGATTCTTCGTTAGTTCCACATGTTTTGAAGGATTCTTCCGTTAGTTCCACATGTTTTAAATGATTCTTCCGTTAGTTCCACATGTTTTAAATTATTCATCGTTAGTTCCACACATTTTAAATTACGTTTCCGTTAGTTCCACACTTTTTAAATGATTCTTCCGTTAGTTCCACACGTTTTAAATGATTCGTCCGTTAGTTCCACACGTTTTAAATAATTCTTCCGTTAGTTTTACATGTTTTAAATGATTCTTCCGTTAGTTCCACACGTTTGTAATGATTCTTCCGTTAGTTCCACATGTTTTAAAGGATTCTTCGTTAGTTCCACATGTTTTGAAGGTATCTTCCGTTAGTTCCACATGTTTTAAATGATTATTCCGTTAGTTCCACATGTTTTAAATTATTCTTCCGTTAGTTCCACATGTTTTAAATTATTCTTCCGTTAGTTCCACATGTTTTAAATTATTCTTCCGTTAGTTCCACATGTTTTAAATGTTTTTTCCGTTAGTTCCACACGTTTTAAATGATTCATCCGTTAGTTCCACTCGTTTTAAATGATTCTTTCGTTAGTTATACACGTTTTAAATGATTCTTCCGTGAGTTCCACACGTTTTAAATTATTCTTCCGTTAGTTCCACACGTTTGAAATGATTCTTCCGTTAGTTCCACACGTTTTAAATTATTCTTCCGTTAGTTCCACATGTTTTTAAATGATTCTTCTGTTAGTTCAACATGTTTTAAATGATTCTTCCGTTAGTTCCACATGTTTTAAATTATTCTTCGTTAGTTCCACACATTTTAAATTACGTTTCCGTTAGTTCCACACTTTTTAAATGATTCTTCCGTTAGTTCCACACGTTTTAAATAATTCTTCCGTTAGTTTTACATGTTTTAAATGATTCTTCCGTTAGTTCCACAAGTTTGTAATGATTCTTCCGTTAGTTCCACATGTTTTAAAGGATTCTTCGTTAGTTCCACATGTTTTGAAGGATTCTTCCGTTAGTTCCACATGTTTTAAATGATTCTTCCGTTACTTCCACATTCCATTCATCGTTAGTTCCACACATTTTAAATTACGTTTCCGTTAGTTCCACACTTTTTAAATGATTCTTCCGTTAGTTCCACATGTTTTAAATGATTCTTCCGTTAGTTCCACATGTTTTAAATGATTCTTCTGTTAGTTCAACATGTTTTAAATGATTCTTCCGTTAGTTCCACATGTTTTAAATTATTCTTCGTTAGTTCCACACATTTTAAATTACGTTTCCGTTAGTTCCACACTTTTTAAATGATTCATCCATTAGTTCCACACGTTTTAAATTATTCTTCCGTTAGTTCCACACGTTTTAAATGATTCTTCCGTTAGTTCCACACGTTTTAAATGATTCTTCCGTTAATTCCACATGTTTTTAAATGATTCTTCCGTTAGTTCCACATGTTTTGAAGGATTCTTCCGTTAGTTCCACATGTTTTAAATGATTCTTCCGTTACTTCTACATTCCATTCATCGTTAGTTCCACACATTTTAAATTACGTTTCCGTTAGTTCCACACTTTTTAAATGATTCTTCCGTTAGTTCCACATGTTTTAAATGATTCTTCCGTTAGTTCCACATGTTTTAAATGATTCTTCCGTTAGTTCCACATGTTTTAAATGATTCTTCCGTTAGTTCCACACGTTTTAAATGATTCTTCCGTTAGTTCCACACGTTTTAATTGATTCTTCCGTAGTTCCACACGTTTTAAATGATTCTTCCGTTAGTTCCACATGTTTTTAAATGATTCTTCCGTTAGTTCAACATGTTTTAAATGATTCTTCCGTTAGTTCCACATGTTTTAAATTATTCATCGTTAGTTCCACACATTTTAAATTACGTTTCCGTTAGATCCACACTTTTTAAATGATTCTTCCGTTAGTTCCACAAGTTTTAAATAATTCTTCCGTTAGTTTTACATGTTTTAAATGATTCTTCCGTTAGTTCCACACGTTTGTAATGATTCTTCCGTTAGTTCCACATGTTTTAAAGGATTCTTCGTTAGTTCCACATGTTTTGAAGGATTCTTCCGTTAGTTCCACATGTTTTAAATGATTCTTCCGTTACTTCCACATGTTTTAAATGATTCTTCCGTTAGTTCCACATGTTTTAAATGATTCTTCCGTGAGTTCCACACGTTTCAAATTATTCTTCCGTTAGTTCCACATGATTTAAATGATTCTTCCGTTAGTTCCACATGTTTTAAATGATTCTTCCGTTAATTCCACATGTTTTAAATGATTATTCCGTTAGTTCCACATGTTTTAAATGATTCTTCCGTTAGTTCCACATGTTTTAAATGATTCTTCCGTTAGTTCCACATGTTTTAAGTGATCCTTCCGTTAGTTCCACATGTTTTAAATGATTATTCCGTTAGTTCCACATGTTTTAAATTATTCTTCGTTAGTTCCACACATTTTAAATTACGTTTCCGTTAGTTCCACACTTTTTAAATGATTCTTCCGTTAGTTCCACACGTTTTAAATAATTCTTCCGTTAGTTTTACATGTTTTAAATGATTCTTCCGTTAGTTCCACACGTTTGTAATGATTCTTCCGTTAGTTCCACACATTTGAAATGATTCTTCAGTCAGTTCCACATGTTTAAAATGATTCTTCCGTTAGTTCCACATGTTTTAAATGATTCTTCCGTTAGTTCCACATGTTTTAAATGATTCTTCCGTTAGTTCCACATGTTTTAAATGATTCTTCCGTTAGTTCCACATGTTTTAAATGATTCTTCCGTTAGTTCCACATGTTTTAAATGTTTCTTCTGTTAGTTACACACGTTTTAAATGATTCATCCGTTAGTTCCACACGTTTTAAATTATTCTTCCGTTAGTTCCACACGTTTTAAATGATTCTTCCGTTAGTTCCACACGTTTTAAATGATTCTTCCGTTAATTCCACATGTTTTTAAATGATTCTTCCGTTAGTTCAACATGTTTTAAATGATTCTTCCGTTAGTTCCACATGTTTTAAATTATTCATCGTTAGTTCCACACATTTTAAATTACGTTTCCGTTAGTTCCACACTTTTTAAATGATTCTTCCTTTAGTTCCACACGTTTTAAATGATTCGTCCGTTAGTTCCACACGTTTTAAATAATTCTTCCGTTAGTTTTACATGTTTTAAATGATTCTTCCGTTAGTTCCACACGTTTGTAATGATTCTTCCGTTAGTTCCACATGTTTTAAAGGATTCTTCGTTAGTTCCACATGTTTTGAAGGATTCTTCCGTTAGTTCCACATGTTTTAAATGATTCTTCCGTTACTTCCACATGTTTTAAATGATTCTTCCGTTAGTTCCACATGTTTTAAATGATTCTTCCGTGAGTTCCACACGTTTCAAATTATTCCCCGTTAGTTCCACATGATTTAAAGGATTCTTCCGTTAGTTCCACACGTTTTAAATGATTCTTCCGTTAGTTCCACATGTTTTAAATGATTATTCCGTTAGTTCCACATGTTTTAAATGATTCTTCCGTTAGTTCCACATGTTTTAAATGATTCTTCCGTTAGTTCCACATGTTTTAAGTGATCCTTCCGTTAGTTCCACATGTTTTAAATGATTATTCCGTTAGTTCCACATGTTTTAAATGATTCTTTCGTTAGTTATACACGTTTTAAATGATTCTTCCGTGAGTTCCACACGTTTTAAATTATTCTTCCGTTAGTTCCACACGTTTGAAATGATTCTTCCGTTAGTTCCACATGTTTTAAATGTTTCTTCTGTTAGTTCCACACGTTTTAAATGATTCATCCGTTAGTTCCACACGTTTTAAATTATTCTTCCGTTAGTTCCACACGTTTTAAATGATTCTTCCGTTAGTTCCACACGTTTTAAATGATTCTTCCGTTAATTCCACATGTTTTAAAATGATTCTTCCGTTAGTTCAACATGTTTTAAATGATTCTTCCGTTAGTTCCACATGTTTTAAATTATTCATCGTTAGTTCCACACATTTTAAATTACGTTTCCGTTAGTTCCACACTTTTTAAATGATTCTTCCGTTAGTTCCACACGTTTTAAATGATTCGTCCGTTAGTTCCACACGTTTTAAATAATTCTTCCGTTAGTTTTACATGTTTTAAATGATTCTTCCGTTAGTTCCACACGTTTGTAATGATTCTTCCGTTAGTTCCACATGTTTTAAAGGATTCTTCGTTAGTTCCACATGTTTTGAAGGATTCTTCCGTTAGTTCCACATGTTTTAAATGATTCTTCCGTTACTTCCACATGTTTTAAATGATTCTTCCGTTAGTTCCACATGTTTTAAATGATTCTTCCGTGAGTTCCACACGTTTCAAATTATTCTTCCGTTAGTTCCACATGATTTAAAGGATTCTTCCGTTAGTTCCACACGTTTTAAATGATTCTTCCGTTAGTTCCACATGTTTTAAATGATTATTCCGTTAGTTCCACATGTTTTAAATGATTCTTCCGTTAGTTCCACATGTTTTAAATGATTCTTCCGTTAGTTCCACATGTTTTAAGTGATCCTTCCGTTAGTTCCACATGTTTTAAATGATTCTTCCGTTAGTTCCACATGTTTTAAATGATTCTTTCGTTAGTTTCACATGTTTTAAATGATTCTTCCGTTAGTTCCACACATTTGAAATGATTCTTCAGTCAGTTCCACATGTTTAAAATGATTCTTCCGTTAGTTCGACATGTTTTAAATGATTCTTCCGTTAGTTCCACATGTTTTAAATGATTCTTCCGTTAGTTCCACATGTTTTAAATGATTCTTCCGTTAGTTCCACATGTTTTAAATGATTCTTCCGTTAGTTCCACATGTTTTAAATGTTTCTTCTGTTAGTTCCACACGTTTTAAATGATTCATCCATTAGTTCCACACGTTTTAAATTATTCTTCCGTTAGTTCCACACGTTTTAAATGATTCTTCCGTTAGTTCCACACGTTTGAAATGATTCTTCCGTTAATTCCACATGTTTTTAAATGATTCTTCCGTTAGTTCAACATGTTTTAAATGATTCTTCCGTTAGTTCCACATGTTTTAAATTATTCATCGTTAGTTCCACACATTTTAAATTACGTTTCCGTTAGTTCCACACTTTTTAAATGATTCTTCCGTTAGTTCCACACGTTTTAAATGATTCGTCCGTTAGTTCCACACGTTTTAAATAATTCTTCCGTTAGTTTTACATGTTTTAAATGATTCTTCCGTTAGTTCCACACGTTTGTAATGATTCTTCCGTTAGTTCCACATGTTTTAAAGGATTCTTCGTTAGTTCCACATGTTTTGAAGGTATCTTCCGTTAGTTCCACATGTTTTAAATGATTATTCCGTTAGTTCCACATGTTTTAAATTATTCTTCCGTTAGTTCCACATGTTTTAAATTATTCTTCCGTTAGTTCCACATGTTTTAAATTATTCTTCCGTTAGTTCCACATGTTTTAAATGTTTTTTCCGTTAGTTCCACACGTTTTAAATGATTCATCCGTTAGTTCCACTCGTTTTAAATGATTCTTTCGTTAGTTATACACGTTTTAAATGATTCTTCCGTGAGTTCCACACGTTTTAAATTATTCTTCCGTTAGTTCCACACGTTTGAAATGATTCTTCCGTTAGTTCCACACGTTTTAAATGATTCTTCCGTTAGTTCCACATGTTTTAAATTATTCTTCGTTAGTTCCACACATTTTAAATTACGTTTCCGTTAGTTCCACACTTTTAAAATGATTCTTCCGTTAGTTCCACACGTTTTAAATAATTCTTCCGTTAGTTTTACATGTTTTAAATGATTCTTCCGTTAGTTCCACACGTTTGTAATGATTCTTCCGTTAGTTCCACATGTTTTAAAGGATTCTTCGTTAGTTCCACATGTTTTGAAGGATTCTTCCGTTAGTTCCACATGTTTTAAATGATTCTTCCGTTACTTCCACATTCCATTCATCGTTAGTTCCACACATTTTAAATTACGTTTCCGTTAGTTCCACACTTTTTAAATGATTCATCCGTTAGTTCCACTCGTTTTAAATGATTCTTTCGTTAGTTATACACGTTTTAAATGATTCTTCCGTGAGTTCCACACGTTTTAAATTATTCTTCCGTTAGTTCCACACGTTTTAAATGATTCTTCCGTTAGTTCCACACGTTTTAAATGATTCTTCCGTTAGTTCCACATGTTTTAAATTATTCTTCGTTAGTTCCACACATTTTAAATTACGTTTCCGTTAGTTCCACACTTTTTAAATGATTCTTCCGTTAGTTCCACACGTTTTAAATAATTCTTCCGTTAGTTTTACATGTTTTAAATGATTCTTCCGTTAGTTCCACACGTTTGTAATGATTCTTCCGTTAGTTCCACATGTTTTAAAGGATTCTTCGTTAGTTCCACATGTTTTGAAGGATTCTTCCGTTAGTTCCACATGTTTTAAATGATTCTTCCGTTACTTCCACATTCCATTCATCGTTAGTTCCACACATTTTAAATTACGTTTCCGTTAGTTCCACACTTTTTAAATGATTCTTCCGTTAGTTCCACATGTTTTAAATGATTCTTCCGTGAGTTCCACACGTTTTAAATTATTCTTCCGTTAGTTCCACACGTTTGAAATGATTCTTCCGTTAGTTCCACACGTTTTAAATGATTCTTCCGTTAGTTCCACATGTTTTAAATTATTCTTCGTTAGTTCCACACATTTTAAATTACGTTTCCGTTAGTTCCACACTTTTTAAATGATTCTTCCGTTAGTTCCACACGTTTTAAATAATTCTTCCGTTAGTTTTACATGTTTTAAATGATTCTTCCGTTAGTTCCACACGTTTGTAATGATTCTTCCGTTAGTTCCACATGTTTTAAAGGATTCTTCGTTAGTTCCACATGTTTTGAAGGATTCTTCGTTAGTTCCACATGTTTTAAATGATTCTTCCGTTACTTCCACATTCCATTCATCGTTAGTTCCACACATTTTAAATTACGTTTCCGTTAGTTCCACACTTTTTAAATGATTCATCCGTTAGTTCCACTCGTTTTAAATGATTCTTTCGTTAGTTATACACGTTTTAAATGATTCTTCCGTGAGTTCCACACGTTTTAAATTATTCTTCCGTTAGTTCCACACGTTTGAAATGATTCTTCCGTTAGTTCCACACGTTTTAAATGATTCTTCCGTTAGTTCCACATGTTTTAAATTATTCTTCGTTAGTTCCACACATTTTAAATTACGTTTCCGTTAGTTCCACACTTTTTAAATGATTCTTCCGTTAGTTCCACACGTTTTAAATAATTCTTCCGTTAGTTTTACATGTTTTAAATGATTCTTCCGTTAGTTCCACACGTTTGTAATGATTCTTCCGTTAGTTCCACATGTTTTAAAGGATTCTTCGTTAGTTCCACATGTTTTGAAGGATTCTTCCGTTAGTTCCACATGTTTTAAATGATTCTTCCGTTACTTCCACATTCCATTCATCGTTAGTTCCACACATTTTAAATTACGTTTCCGTTAGTTCCACACTTTTTAAATGATTCATCCGTTAGTTCCACTCGTTTTAAATGATTCTTTCGTTAGTTATACACGTTTTAAATGATTCTTCCGTGAGTTCCACACGTTTTAAATTATTCTTCCGTTAGTTCCACACGTTTGAAATGATTCTTCCGTTAGTTCCACACGTTTTAAATGATTCTTCCGTTAGTTCCACATGTTTTAAATTATTCTTCGTTAGTTCCACACATTTTAAATTACGTTTCCGTTAGTTCCACACTTTTTAAATGATTCTTCCGTTAGTTCCACACGTTTTAAATAATTCTTCCGTTAGTTTTACATGTTTTAAATGATTCTTCCGTTAGTTCCACACGTTTGTAATGATTCTTCCGTTAGTTCCACATGTTTTAAAGGATTCTTCGTTAGTTCCACATGTTTTGAAGGATTCTTCCGTTAGTTCCACATGTTTTAAATGATTCTTCCGTTACTTCCACATTCCATTCATCGTTAGTTCCACACATTTTAAATTACGTTTCCGTTAGTTCCACACTTTTTAAATGATTCATCCGTTAGTTCCACTCGTTTTAAATGATTCTTTCGTTAGTTATACACGTTTTAAATGATTCTTCCGTGAGTTCCACACGTTTTAAATTATTCTTCTGTTAGTTCCACACGTTTGAAATGATTCTTCCGTTAGTTCCACACGTTTTAAATGATTCTTCCGTTAGTTCCACATGTTTTAAATTATTCTTCGTTAGTTCCACACATTTTAAATTACGTTTCCGTTAGTTCCACACTTTTTAAATGATTCTTCCGTTAGTTCCACACGTTTTAAATAATTCTTCCGTTAGTTTTACATGTTTTAAATGATTCTTCCGTTAGTTCCACACGTTTGTAATGATTCTTCCGTTAGTTCCACATGTTTTAAAGGATTCTTCGTTAGTTCCACATGTTTTGAAGGATTCTTCCGTTAGTTCCACATGTTTTAAATGATTCTTCCGTTACTTCCACATTCCATTCATCGTTAGTTCCACACATTTTAAATTACGTTTCCGTTAGTTCCACACTTTTTAAATGATTCTTCCGTTAGTTCCACATGTTTTAAATGATTCTTCCGTTAGTTCCACATGTTTTAAATGATTCTTCCGTTAGTTCCACATGTTTTAAATGATTCTTCCGTTAGTTCCACATGTTTTAAATGATTTTTCCGTTAGTTCCACACGTTTTAAATGATTCTTCCGTTAGTTCCACACGTTTTAAATGATTCTTCCGTTAGTTCCACATGTTTTTAAATGATTCTTCCGTTAGTTCAACATGTTTTAAATGATTCTTCCGTTAGTTCCACATGTTTTAAATTATTCATCGTTAGTTCCACACATTTTAAATTACGTTTCCGTTAGTTCCACACTTTTTAAATGATTCTTCCGTTAGTTCCACACGTTTTAAATGATTCGTCCGTTAGTTCCACAAGTTATAAATAATTCTTCCGTTAGTTTTACATGTTTTAAATGATTCTTCCGTTAGTTCCACACGTTTGTAATGATTCTTCCGTTAGTTCCACATGTTTTAAAGGATTCTTCGTTAGTTCCACATGTTTTGAAGGATTCTTCCGTTAGTTCCACATGTTTTAAATGATTCTTCCGTTACTTCCACATGTTTTAAATGATTCTTTCGTTAGTTCCACATGTTTTAAATTATTCATCGTTAGTTCCACACATTTTAAATTACGTTTCCGTTAGTTCCACACTTTTTAAATGATTCTTCCGTTAGTTCCACACGTTTTAAATGATTCGTCCGTTAGTTCCACACGTTTTAAATAATTCTTCCGTTAGTTTTACATGTTTTAAATGATTCTTCCGTTAGTTCCACACGTTTGTAATGATTCTTCCGTTAGTTCCACATGTTTTAAAGGATTCTTCGTTAGTTCCACATGTTTTGAAGGTATCTTCCGTTAGTTCCACATGTTTTAAATGATTATTCCGTTAGTTCCACATGTTTTAAATTATTCTTCCGTTAGTTCCACATGTTTTAAATTATTCTTCCGTTAGTTCCACATGTTTTAAATTATTCTTCCGTTAGTTCCACATGTTTTAAATGTTTTTTCCGTTAGTTCCACACGTTTTAAATGATTCATCCGTTAGTTCCACTCGTTTTAAATGATTCTTTCGTTAGTTATACACGTTTTAAATGATTCTTCCGTGAGTTCCACACGTTTTAAATTATTCTTCCGTTAGTTCCACACGTTTGAAATGATTCTTCCGTTAGTTCCACACGTTTTAAATGATTCTTCCGTTAGTTCCACATGTTTTAAATTATTCTTCGTTAGTTCCACACATTTTAAATTACGTTTCCGTTAGTTCCACACTTTTTAAATGATTCTTCCGTTAGTTCCACACGTTTTAAATAATTCTTCCGTTAGTTTTACATGTTTTAAATGATTCTTCCGTTAGTTCCACACGTTTGTAATGATTCTTCCGTTAGTTCCACATGTTTTAAAGGATTCTTCGTTAGTTCCACATGTTTTGAAGGATTCTTCCGTTAGTTCCACATGTTTTAAATGATTCTTCCGTTACTTCCACATTCCATTCATCGTTAGTTCCACACATTTTAAATTACGTTTCCGTTAGTTCCACACTTTTTAAATGATTCATCCGTTAGTTCCACTCGTTTTAAATGATTCTTTCGTTAGTTATACACGTTTTAAATGATTCTTCCGTGAGTTCCACACGTTTTAAATTATTCTTCCGTTAGTTCCACACGTTTGAAATGATTCTTCCGTTAGTTCCACACGTTTTAAATGATTCTTCCGTTAGTTCCACATGTTTTAAATTATTCTTCGTTAGTTCCACACATTTTAAATTACGTTTCCGTTAGTTCCACACTTTTTAAATGATTCTTCCGTTAGTTCCACACGTTTTAAATAATTCTTCCGTTAGTTTTACATGTTTTAAATGATTCTTCCGTTAGTTCCACACGTTTGTAATGATTCTTCCGTTAGTTCCACATGTTTTAAAGGATTCTTCGTTAGTTCCACATGTTTTGAAGGATTCTTCCGTTAGTTCCACATGTTTTAAATGATTCTTCCGTTACTTCCACATTCCATTCATCGTTAGTTCCACACATTTTAAATTACGTTTCCGTTAGTTCCACACTTTTTAAATGATTCTTCCGTTAGTTCCACATGTTTTAAATGATTCTTCCGTGAGTTCCACACGTTTTAAATTATTCTTCCGTTAGTTCCACACGTTTGAAATGATTCTTCCGTTAGTTCCACACGTTTTAAATGATTCTTCCGTTAGTTCCACATGTTTTAAATTATTCTTCGTTAGTTCCACACATTTTAAATTACGTTTCCGTTAGTTCCACACTTTTTAAATGATTCTTCCGTTAGTTCCACACGTTTTAAATAATTCTTCCGTTAGTTTTACATGTTTTAAATGATTCTTCCGTTAGTTCCACACGTTTGTAATGATTCTTCCGTTAGTTCCACATGTTTTAAAGGATTCTTCGTTAGTTCCACATGTTTTGAAGGATTCTTCCGTTAGTTCCACATGTTTTAAATGATTCTTCCGTTACTTCCACATTCCATTCATCGTTAGTTCCACACATTTTAAATTACGTTTCCGTTAGTTCCACACTTTTTAAATGATTCATCCGTTAGTTCCACTCGTTTTAAATGATTCTTTCGTTAGTTATACACGTTTTAAATGATTCTTCCGTGAGTTCCACACGTTTTAAATTATTCTTCCGTTAGTTCCACACGTTTGAAATGATTCTTCCGTTAGTTCCACACGTTTTAAATGATTCTTCCGTTAGTTCCACTCGTTTTAAATGATTCTTTCGTTAGTTATACACGTTTTAAATGATTCTTCCGTGAGTTCCACACGTTTTAAATTATTCTTCCGTTAGTTCCACACGTTTGAAATGATTCTTCCGTTAGTTCCACACGTTTTAAGTGATTCTTCCGTTAGTTCCACATGTTTTAAATTATTCTTCGTTAGTTCCACACATTTTAAATTACGTTTCCGTTAGTTCCACACTTTTTAAATGATTCTTCCGTTAGTTCCACACGTTTTAAATAATTCTTCCGTTAGTTTTACATGTTTTAAATGATTCTTCCGTTAGTTCCACACGTTTGTAATGATTCTTCCGTTAGTTCCACATGTTTTAAAGGATTCTTCGTTAGTTCCACATGTTTTGAAGGATTCTTCCGTTAGTTCCACATGTTTTAAATGATTCTTCCGTTACTTCCACATTCCATTCATCGTTAGTTCCACACATTTTAAATTACGTTTCCGTTAGTTCCACACTTTTTAAATGATTCTTCCGTTAGTTCCACATGTTTTAAATGATTCTTCCGTGAGTTCCACACGTTTTAAATTATTCTTCCGTTAGTTCCACACGTTTGAAATGATTCTTCCGTTAGTTCCACACGTTTTAAATGATTCTTCCGTTAGTTCCACATGTTTTAAATTATTCTTCGTTAGTTCCACACATTTTAAATTACGTTTCCGTTAGTTCCACACTTTTTAAATGATTCTTCCGTTAGTTCCACACGTTTTAAATAATTCTTCCGTTAGTTTTACATGTTTTAAATGATTCTTCCGTTAGTTCCACACGTTTGTAATGATTCTTCCGTTAGTTCCACATGTTTTAAAGGATTCTTCGTTAGTTCCACATGTTTTGAAGGATTCTTCTGTTAGTTCCACATGTTTTAAATGATTCTTCCGTTACTTCCACATTCCATTCATCGTTAGTTCCACACATTTTAAATTACGTTTCCGTTAGTTCCACACTTTTTAAATGATTCATCCGTTAGTTCCACTCGTTTTAAATGATTCTTTCGTTAGTTATACACGTTTTAAATGATTCTTCCGTGAGTTCCACACGTTTTAAATTATTCTTCCGTTAGTTCCACACGTTTGAAATGATTCTTCCGTTAGTTCCACACGTTTTAAATGATTCTTCCGTTAGTTCCACATGTTTTAAATTATTCTTCGTTAGTTCCACACATTTTAAATTACGTTTCCGTTAGTTCCACACTTTTTAAATGATTCTTCCGTTAGTTCCACACGTTTTAAATAATTCTTCCGTTAGTTTTACATGTTTTAAATGATTCTTCCGTTACTTCCACACGTTTGTAATGATTCTTCCGTTAGTTCCACATGTTTTAAAGGATTCTTCGTTAGTTCCACATGTTTTGAAGGATTCTTCCGTTAGTTCCACATGTTTTAAATGATTCTTCCGTTACTTCCACATTCCATTCATCGTTAGTTCCACACATTTTAAATTACGTTTCCGTTAGTTCCACACTTTTTAAATGATTCTTCCGTTAGTTCCACATGTTTTAAATGATTCTTCCGTTAGTTCCACATGTTTTAAATGATTCTTTCGTTAGTTATACACGTTTTAAATGATTCTTCCGTGAGTTCCACACGTTTTAAATTATTCTTCCGTTAGTTCCACACGTTTGAAATGATTCTTCCGTTAGTTCCACACGTTTTAAATGATTCTTCCGTTAGTTCCACATGTTTTAAATTATTCTTCGTTAGTTCCACACATTTTAAATTACGTTTCCGTTAGTTCCACACTTTTTAAATGATTCTTCCGTTAGTTCCACACGTTTTAAATAATTCTTCCGTTAGTTTTACATGTTTTAAATGATTCTTCCGTTAGTTCCACACGTTTGTAATGATTCTTCCGTTAGTTCCACATGTTTTAAAGGATTCTTCGTTAGTTCCACATGTTTTGAAGGATTCTTCCGTTAGTTCCACATGTTTTAAATGATTCTTCCGTTACTTCCACATTCCATTCATCGTTAGTTCCACACATTTTAAATTAC
>JAZGLO010006405.1:0-11036 GCA_036873155.1 Biomphalaria sudanica | reverse complement strand
CTTTGCACTGAATATTGTGGTGGAAACAATAAAAGAAACACTTTTTTCTTTCATTTATAAAAATGGAGTGCGATTCCTGTTAATGTATGTTAAGATTTTTTGTTTTGTTTTGGAACATAGCAAAAGTCGTTGTTATATTTGAAATGTTATGGAAATTGTTGAAGCGTATAAATACTATCCATTGGCCATTAATTTCGCTTGAAGTATTAAAATAAATAAGTGATCTTTCCTGTAACTTCTGTGTGGTATTCATAAAACAGGTTGACGTTCGAGAACAATGTCAGACAATCAGAGTTACCAACGAATCAACAGAGAGCGATAGCAGTGTAGATGGAACATGGAGATTCTTGAGACAATAATGATTAGGATCAAAACACTGCAAGAACTAACCGGTTACGTACATCTAAAACTCGATATAAGAAACACAGTTTCAGTTTCAATAAATACACAACATGATACAAATTAAAACCCAAAACCTTATTGAACATTCACACAAGTAGCATACTAGAAAGTTGTTTTAAATAACTTTCTCCTAAAGAAAAACGATTTTGTTTTATAATTTCTACTACTGTTCATTTCTTGTAATGTTTCATTATTGGAAGGAGTGTTTCCATTCAACTTAACACAATCAAATTCTTCAATTAACTGTCCAGCCAATGTTTTCTACATATGTCGGTGCGCAAAATGCCAGGCACGACTATTTATTACTTCAGGTCAACATTTGAGTTGAGTGCGGGACTTCCCGATGAAATTGTGTTCCAGTAAAAAGACGTAAGCCTAATTTGAATTTAAGATGATTCTATTTTCAACAATTTTAAAGGTCGAACCAGAGTTATCACTGTGTGGCCAATTAATCTTTTTCCCAAAAATATACACAAACTGTCTAATTTCTAGAAAAATTATAAAAAATATATTATGGCTTACACCCATCCAATTTCCACCATTTGTACTTTTTGAACCCATGAAGATTTTGCAAACTTATTGGAGGAATCTTAAAAAAAACAACTCAGTACACTAAGTGTACACTACATTCTACATTGTAGGCTACATTCTACACTCTACATTCTACACTGTAGGCTACATTCTACACTCTACATTCTACACTGTAGGCTACATTCTACACTCTATATTCTACACTCTACACTGTACATTCTACACTCTACATTCTACACATTCTACCCTCTACATGTTAAGACACAGTAGAATGTTATAAATATCACAGTAATTTATAAAAAGGTTTTGAAAAACTCGTGCTTCCTCAACAGTTCCTGATTCACTATGTCTAAAGTTTACTACTAAGCCTATGAACATAGTCCAACGCTCTATATTGTAAATTCCTTCGGTACATCTATTTAGGGCATCAGTGTCAATACGTGTATGACTAAATTAGCTCCATTATCTTAAGCTGGATCTGAACACAGGCCTTACAGCAATATCACGTCGTGCTCTACACACCTTGGTAGTTTCAATAAAAATTCTCAGATGCATGAATTAAATGCAGATCGTTTTATGTAAAGGGTGTACTTTGCATTGACGCCATTTACGAATGGACCAGTCCATTTGAACTTCTGTATGACCATCTGTCACTACATCTGACTTGTCAATTTGTCTTTCTATCTATCTCTGTCCATCTGTCTATCCATCCAACTATCCATGTATCTTTCTGTCCATCTGTCATGTCATCTGTACATCTATCTATCCATGTCTTTCTGCCCACCTGTCTATCTATCTATCTATCTATCTATCTATCTATCTATATATCTATCTATTTATCTATCTATCTGTCAATCTGTCAATTTATTTTTTAATCTGTGTGTCTGTCTGTGTGTCTATATGTTAAGCCATCTACATTAATTACGCTTCCCATGCCATCCCAGGACTGCTGGCATTGTTTTTAACTGGTCGAGCTTTGGCGGTGAAAGCATACAGTCGTTAAAAATGTAGATTTGGCATGGAGGACTAAAAAGAATATAGGATAGTCTTTGTTGATAGATGTAGCGCATAGTTTTTGGTATCCACACATGAAAGTTTCTGTCATGATTTTTCAAACCAATTACTCTTAGAACATGTCACAAGCAACACGTATATAAATTTAAAAAAGCACTATTGAAATCTAGTTTCACCCTAGTGTTAGTTGTGCGGGAATCCTGTCCTTTGACCCGCAATGTTTACCTAGTAAAAGACCCACAGGGACCACCTACGAGTTTGCATGACTTTCACACAAACTCCCTGGTACAAACTTCTGTATCGTATTACGGGATAAAGAAGGTTATGGTTATAATATAACACCATTCATAATAATATATTATACATTAAGTACCTAAAGCAGTCAGATGTTGTACATGAGTTGCTGAAAGTGTTTGATCCATGTTAAATGTGGGGAGAGGGTGGAGGACGTCATGATTTTGTTCAAGTCACGAAACTTTCACCTCAGCCAGGAAGTTTGTATGAGTGTGTGTAAAGGAAAGGTAGAGTGTGTGCTCAATATTGTATATACTTATATATTAAATATATATGTTTGTGTTGAGCTGAGATAACAAGTACCTGCAATACCTGCATAGTCAACATGACATCCAAATGGGGGTGGTATGTTTTGAGATAAGGCTGAGCTAAGGTCTTCAACGTGTAAACCTTTTAACATTGGCCGTCAGCTGATCATCTATGTCTTAGTCCATTGGCCGTCAGCTGATCATCTATGTCTTAGTCCATTGGCCGTCAGCTGATCATCTATGTCTTAGTCCATTGGCCGTCAGCTGATCATCTATGTCTTAGTCCATTGGCCGTCAGCTGATCATCTATGTCTTAGTCCATTGGCCGTCAGCTGATCATCTATGTCTTAGTCCATTGGCCGTCAGCTGATCATCTATGTCTTAGTCCATTGGCCGTCAGCTGATCATCTATGTCTTAGTCCATTGGCCGTCAGCTGATCATCTATGTCTTAGTCTATTGGCCGTCAGCTGATCATCTATGTCTTAGTCCATTGGCCGTCAGCTGATCATCTATGTTTTAGTCCATTGGCCGTCAGCTGATCATCTATGTCTTAGTCCACGATAAAAAACACGAACTTCCTATTCTGTCCTAGCTCAGCTAGACAAGGGCGCTAAGATCAGCTTTTAGTTTTGGTCAATATTTTATATTATATATTTATTTATTTAAATCAATACTTACTTCATGTTTCAATAATATTGTGAACTAGAATTTACATTTTATTGCCATACCCACAGGGCCGGTCTTATAGATTGCGGGGCCCTATGCGAAGCGAATCACACGGGGCCCAATCTGGGTAGGGATAAAGATAATAAGTAAAAATTAAGATTTTGTATTAGAAAATGAATGTGTCTTTGCATTTTATTCATACCATACTAAGTACAAAATCACTGTCAAATTAACTTTACGAGTCATCTACAGTAGATAGTAGTTTTCCAACAGAAAACCGACAAACATTCAGATCTGTCTTTTAGATTTACTATTGACTACCAGGAAGTAAAATTTGACTTTTTTTTTTCCCAGAATTTTCAACTGATAGACTACATTTCATATTCACTTATTACATTTTGAATGACACCAAATAATAAGACATTTCATGTATCCAGCAAGTGGGACGTTTTCTTTTCAATTCTTTTTTCTTTTCATAACATTTGTATAGACCTCCCCCCACCTCCCCCTTTTTTTTTAGCGCTCTGATTAGAATAGAGCTGTTGTATGGTTCGTGTATAGTGTCTAGTTATTTATGGACACACTTTTTTTTATGCGTTCTGATTTTGATGAATTTCCAAAAGTAATACAGACACATTCATGTAAGGAATTTAAATAGCTGTGCGTTTTTGATAGCTGAGAACCAAACTGAGCATCATGAGTTCGGATCCAAGTTTTATGTAGCTCAAGCACCTAAAGGCAGCTCGCAAGCTTTCTCAATATTCAATACTAATTGATAACCCAATATAAAGCCCCTTTTTACGATCCCTTAAGCAAAAAAAATCTATAAATATCATTTAAAGAAGCTATTTTGGGGTCTCTGCTTGTTAACCTGACGATGTCGCAGTCTGGCCAATGATTACGCTAAAGCCCGGTTTCCAGTCAGAAGTGGATTCATTTGTGTGTATGTGTGTGTATTGACCTAGATCCACATTTTGTCCAAACATAGAAGGTCATTTATACTGCTGATCATTGGATTTTTTTTCATCAATTATATTCTTCTATTTTTGTAGTTTATTTAAACTCACAGAGAGAGAGAGAGAGAGAGAGAGAGAGAGAGAGAATCAAGTAAAGAGTGTTAAAACTTTTAAGTCCTTTTTTAATAGGTGTCTGAACCGTGACGTAAAAAGGGCTTTAAAAGACGGGCTTAGTTTTCTTGTAATGTCTCTAACCTACAGCAAGCCTGAAAGACGGGCTTAGTTTTCTTGTAATGTCTATATATCCTACAGCAAGCCTGAAAGACGGGCTTAGTTTTCTTATAATGTCTATATATCCTACAGCAAGCCTGAAAGACGGGCTTCGTTTTCTTGTAATGTCTCTATCCTACAGCTAGCCTGAAAGACGGGCTTAGTTTTCTTGTAATGTCTATATATCCTACAGCAAGCCTGAAAGACGGGCTTAGTTTTCTTGTAATGTCTATATATCCTACAGCAAGCCTGAAAGACGGGCTTAGTTTTCTTGTAATGTCTATATATCCTACAGCAAGCCTGAAAGATGGGCTTAGTTTTCTTGTAATGTCTCTATCCTACAGCAAGCCTGAAAGACGGGCTTAGTTTTCTTGTAATGTCTATATATCCTACAGCAAGCCTGAAAGACGGGCTTAGTTTTCTTGTAATGTCTATATATCCTACAGCAAGCCTGAAAGACGGGCTTAGTTTTCTTGTAATGTCTCTATCCTACAGCAAGCCTGAAAGACGGGCTTAGTTTTCTTGTAATGTCTATATATCCTACAGCAAGCCTGAAAGACGGGCTTAGTTTTCTTGTAATGTCTCTATCCTACAGCAAGCCTGAAAGACGGGCTTAGTTTTCTTGTAATGTCTCTATCCTACAGCAAGCCTGAAAGATGGGCTTAGCTTTCTTGTAATGTCTATATATCCTACAGCAAGCCTGAAAGACGGGCTTAGTTTTCTTGTAATGTCTATATATCCTACAGCAAGCCTGAAAGACGGGCTTAGTTTTCTTGTAATGTCTCTATCCTACAGCAAGCCTGAAAGACGGGCTTAGTTTTCTTGTAATGTCTATATATCCTACAGCAAGCCTGAAAGACGGGCTTAGTTTTCTTGTAATGTCTCTATCCTACAGCAAGCCTGAAAGACGGGCTTCGTTTTCTTGTAATGTCTCTATCCTACAGCTAGCCTGAAAGACGGGCTTAGTTTTCTTGTAATGTCTATATATCCTACAGCAAGCCTGAAAGACGGGCTTAGTTTTCTTGTAATGTCTATATATCCTACAGCAAGCCTGAAAGACGGGCTTAGTTTTCTTGTAATGTCTCTATCCTACAGCAAGCCTGAAAGACGGGCTTAGTTTTCTTGTAATGTCTATATATCCTACAGCAAGCCTGAAAGACGGGCTTAGTTTTCTTGTAATGTCTCTATCCTACAGCAAGCCTGAAAGACGGGCTTCGTTTTCTTGTAATGTCTCTATCCTACAGCTAGCCTGAAAGACGGGCTTAGTTTTCTTGTAATGTCTATATATCCTACAGCAAGCCTGAAAGACGGGCTTAGTTTTCTTATAATGTCTATATATCCTACAGCAAGCCTGCATTTAGACGACATTGTTGCGCTGCTTAAAATTTTTAAAATTATTTTCCTTCCAATTTTGTCTCTCCTTGAACCTAAGGAAACAATATCTGACACCTATTGTGATCGGCAGACACCTTTTCCTCTTTCTGCACATTTGACGATCAAATCTGCTCTCGAGTTATATTCATTGAAATATGTACATTGAAATATGTAAATTGTGTATAAAAAGTTTCTTATGTAGTTTATATTTTCTTATTATCTACTATTTGTTTATTTGTAATATTAAAACCATGGACTTCCACAGTAAGCTTATAGTCATAAAAAAAACTTTCTACCCGTACAGATAATTGAATTATTGAAACCTCCATTTACTGTGCGGAAATGTTAATCAGTCAACATTGACTCAAAAGACATGCTCACATGAATGAGATGAGTAATGGTGTGTAGTCCCGAATAATGGACTTTGACAATCCATCGGCTAAGACAATGATGAGGGTATCACAGGCATTAAATTAATGTTTGGGTTCAATAGGGAAAAACGTACCCAACACTTGCGACTGTTGCGGTCACGTCCTATATCTAGGTCTAGGTCTTATTCAACACCCGGTTTAACACGGCTGATCGTTGCAACTTCTGTCTAAGTCTGTCTGCTAATAACTTCCTGATTCGTTATTGCCACAATTAACAATGTCCGAATTGTTTTAGAATTTCAGAGTGTTTTATTTTTTATTTTTAATATTTGATAAACTAAAAAAAAAAAAGAAGATTTTATCTCAAGAGATAATCATGCACATATAAAAATAAGTTGTTTTTTTTAAACAAAGAACTCCTCAAAACTCTATATCTTACTGTATAAGTGTATTGTATGTATAAGTTATTTTCCTTTTTCGATATCGAACAAAATAATTAATTACCGATAATTAATGAGCTAATTGGTTCACTTTTTTTTCAATTTATTCGTGTTTAGTTACGTTACAATAAATAATTATTTAAAATTTCAACTTTTTAAAAATTCGAGATAGGGTGAGGGAGAAATAACGTACAATTATCTAAGGGGACAAAAACCCATATATCTGATTACTGAAGGGTTAATTTCCCTTGTTGGTATCAAACAAAATAAATTAATTAGTTACCAATATTTAATTGACTAATTGCTGGAATTTTTTTTTTATTGATTCATGTTTTGTTAGATACAATAAACAATTGTGTTACGTTTCAATGATTGGGTATGGGAGAAATAACGTGTTAAAATGTTTACCAGACAGAGTGAGTTAATAGAAGCCTTGTAAAAATGTTTACCAGAGTGAGTGTGACAGGTTAGCGAAAGTGACGTGTATTTGGCTGGTTTAATGTCTAGGGGAGGATTATTTTTGAAAGCTATCACACACCAACCTATCAGCATATAAATCGGGAGCAGGCACGCAACGAGACAAGCAATGAGAGAGAGATACAAAGTTAAAATATGAAGGATATTTATTGACATAAATATTTACATAGAAGAATAAAAGGGGGGAGGGTTTGCATCTATCTCTAATCAATACTATGTTAAATCATCACTCTTGCACTTGATAAGAGAGTATGTCACTTTGTCTTCTGAACTTAGCTGGTTGTCCTGTTGTGTCGCAGCTGGCTGTGTCCTGGCTTGAGGTTCTGCAGCTGGAGGTGGCGTTCTAGCGGGTAGAGGGACGCCGGTGATACAGTTCTGGTGGAGTCTCAATCCAAAGTTCTGATATCTGTAGTGGGCACAGTAGGGCGGGTGGCCGGCTACCGTGGGCACAAGTGTACTGCGGGCTGAGCGGATCTGCCGTGGCAGCGTAGTTAACAGGATAAGTCCAGAGAGTTACGAAGTTCAGGCGGAGCTATGACGTCTCGCACAGACTCTGGGTATATAGGGACGTCGTACCCAATAAGTTGACAAGTGGACTGTCAAATAGGCAGGCAAGTAGAGCCGATAGCACCAAGTTGAGTAGATCCAAGTAGGCAGTAGATGATATTCAATAGCAAGTAGGCAGTAGTGCAGTGCTGAATAGCACTAAGTACGAAGGCAATAGGCAGTTGAGTATGTAAATAATGCCAAATAAAAAGGCAGGTGATCCAAACAAATAGTTGAGTAGTGTCAAGTAGACACTGAACAGCAAATAGGCAATAGGCAGTTGACTAGGTAGACAATGCCAAATAAATAGGCAGACACCTGAGGGAGGCACTAGGTATTCCTCTAAGAGTAAGAATAAATGAAATAGTCCCGACTCGATTGCCAGCGATAAAGAAATTAGCCGGTCTGGTTTGATTTAATCTACCTTATAAAGGTCTGGGAGAGACGGGCGGAAACAGGAAATGTCCTAGGCTTAAGATTATCTCTCACGTGGGTGAATTAGACTCGAGATGGGAGTCGCACCTTGGAGTGTCGCGAGGCGTGTTGACCCGAGTAATCTCTTTGATCAAAGAGAGACGTGGGAGAGGGGGGGGGGAGAAGGATTGACTTGAATTCCACCCAAGGTGGTGTCAACTGCGGCCGTCAGACATCCGTCGGGTAAGACCAAAGAGACTGTGTGTTTATCTTTCCCCAATCAAGGGGAGATAAGTGAAGGACGCGGCCTAGCTATCTCCAAGGTGGTGGACTAAGTCTAGCCTGGAGAGGAAAAGGTGGGGCGGGTGAAGAAATTGGGGAAAGAATGGGGAAATAATTAAAATAAAATGAATAAATAATAATAAATAATAATTAATGCTGTGATACTTTTGAGTGACTCTGACAGCAAGCTTTTGACTTGTCACAGTGAGTTGAAAGAAGCCTTGTAAAAATGTTAACCAGAGTTAGTTGATAGAAGCCTTATAAAAATGTTTACCTTAGTGAGTTGATATAAGCCTTGTAAAAATGGGAAGCCTCATTTCAAGTCAAACAAATTTTAAAAGAGTGTTGAAGATTCCTGTTTACCAAGACGTGATCGAGGCTAATTTGTGTTACTTCTGATTCTGGACTGTATTGCATGTTTGCCCACACTACTAATTCTGTGTTCGCGAAGATAGACCTATAATGTAATCATGTACTTTCCATGTTTCATTTGTGCAGGACAATTAGGAATCCTTTATATTTAACTAATGTTGCTAATTTGTTCTTTCTTCCACAGGAGTTCTTGCAGATGAAAGTAGAACAGCACTTATAGCCACTGGTTGTGTTGCTGGAGGTCTACTTCTGATCGCAATTGTTATTATCGGGGTCTACTGTGCTTTCAAGTGAGTTTGTCTGTCTATAGTGTTTTATGTTCAAGAAATAGCGCAAGACAGTGTTTTTCAAACTCTACCAGTGGCGCCCTCACAATCTGAGAGAGCTGTGTAAGCTGCCACTGTGGGTATAGGTATTATTTTAAGAATGTCATGGAAAAAGAAAGAGACAGAAATATAATACCATTTCCAGTTTTTCTTTGCATTCATATTAACAAATATTAACATCACATTTGGGATCCAAATTCAAATGAGACAATGCCTGATCCAATGGTGAAGCTGGTAGACAATACCTCCAGGGGTCCGCAAGACAAGCGTAGAAAGAGGACATTGGTATAAAATTAAAATAACGTTTTCTCTAAAAGCCAGTTTATTGGATCGGATAATTTTAATAATAATCAACTCGTTGGAACAAGTATGCCACAAATTATGGTGACAAAAACATATTCCAATTATGGGTCATTGTAAAGAAGTTGTTGACTGCTTTTCCAACTCCTTATTTGATACCACGTGGATTCATTGCTGGAAGGCTTTCATCACAAATCAAAGATACACTCAGAAATTTGTGCTCGTTGAGATTGCTACTCACAAACATTAAGCCGGACATGAATACATTCATACAATCTTATCCAAGTCATTAATTATTTATTCAAGCATAAGTTTTAATCTTAATAGAAACTCCTCCAACAAATATTATTTTTTTTACATGTGTAATTTATATACAATACATTTATGTAGCTTTTTCCCTTAGGGGTCCGTGGGCAAGTTTTGACTATATAAAGGGGTCCCCGTGTAAAAAAAATTATGAGAACCTCTGGTTGAGATAGTCTTAGACAAGGGAGGTCAGAATGTTTTTCTATCGTAGCAATCTACGTGTAAAAGAACCCTAACCCTGAAGCTATTCATTCCTTGTTATTTTTAAAGTTGTGTATTATTTGTTTGTTTTCTACAGACATATACGTAAAAGAGAAAAAAAGCCTTTACCTACAATCAATGGAGACTACTTCAACGCTGGAATGTATCGGGTGCCGACAGAGACTCCAGTGGACACACCCGTCAGGGCGCCATCGGAAGTGAGCCCCAAGACGAAAGCTTACACCCATCACGCAGCCCACGCCCGCACCAGGCAGCCCTTAACTTTCTACACTCTCAGAGCTGAGCCCAGGGCCATGATGGACGCCCCTGGAATGATTCCCATTGGGCCGACGCAGTCTTATCGTGGGCCACCTCCCATTGGCAGGCCCGTTATATTTTTAGACTGGGCCGGAAGTAAAGGTTAGTTATTGATCAGTCTCAATGAGAGATCAATAGGTCATAAATATATATTAAGGCTTCTTAATTAACAGCATGTGTTCTCACAGAACTATCAATCAACTAGGACAAAGACCGCTGATATCACACGGCAATTAACGCGACCAGTTCAATAGAACCATTATAATGAATTTATACACAATAGTCGCAATCTTTTTGGCTTCTTTAGGCTAGGTCTTACCCAACACGGCATACCGTCTCTCCTTCTGTCCCAAATCACAAACATTCATTAGAGATCTCAATAATCAAAACTAGCGCGTTCATACAAGTGAGGTAACGAAAGACAGGTTCAATAATTCAACCAAGTCTCAGGCCGACATCCGTTACATTGGACTCTAACATCAACATACCAGAGCAGCCTCAGCATCGAACCTTACAACCTTGTTTCATCGAACCTTACAACCTTGTTGCATCGAACCTTACAACCTTGTTGCAGCGAACCTTACAACCTTGTTGCAGCGAACCTTACAACCTTGTTGCAGCGAACCTTACAACCTTGTTGCAGCGAACCTTACAACCTTGTTGCAGCGAACCTTACAACCTTGTTGCAGCGAACCTTACAACCTTGTTGCATCGAACCTTACAACCTTGTTGCAGCGAACCTTACAACCTTGTTGCAGCGAGTTAATTTTCCTTTCTAGCTATGGATTTTGAATTCATTTTCATTGACGCATGATGATAACATTCACATCCCACTGCAAACTTGAACCATGTTATTTGCAATTAAAGTTTAAAACTTACTATAAAACTCCAACATTACATCACAAGCGAAATTATAAAGGAATGCGG
>JAZGLO010006404.1:0-16029 GCA_036873155.1 Biomphalaria sudanica | reverse complement strand
TCACGTATTACGAATTGAATTCTAATTTTTAAAATGGCTTGCCTAGGGGAACGTGACAATAGAAAAGGAGTTGTGTCACTTATCTTAAGTCTGAATTTAATCAAAGACTTACAATGAATAACAAAAAAGAATGACACAAGAAATCGGAAGGTAAACTATCAACTTAATGTTTAATCAAATATAAAATTACAAGAAAGAAAAAAAATAAACATTTACTCAATACAGAATTGAGGTGTTGACCAAAACCCTTTTACAAAAATGGCATGTAAAAATATTACAATACAAGAGTTTTGAAAATGTAATTACAAATACAAGCAAGCAAGGCCTTAAAAAAAAAAACTTACACGATAAATGGTATACCACGCACGGGTCACGCAATGTCTCCGCTATTCTGTCTCACGGCTGTCTCCGTATGTCTGTCTGTCAACGTTACGCGGGCGGTCTTATATAATCTACCGCGCGTCGATATCTCGTAACTTCTAGAATAGAAAGTCATCAACACCCAGATCTAGAACGCTCTTCAAAGAGACAGAAAAAAAAACACCCTCCTTTCAACCAGAGGTACACACACAGGTCAAGGACCGGTCACTGTCTGTGTGGCTTGACGAATAAAAAAAAAACTTATTACACAAGGGGCAGACAACCTACTCGTCTCTCGACCGCAACAGGTCAAAGAAAGAAAAAAAAACAACGCCTAGATACGTAACACCTCCCTCCTAAAAATAAAAAGTTTACATTTCCACGAAATGGAAATCTTTTTAGAACTACAAAAAATATTTACATTACAGAATGTATTTATCATGATATATATAAAAAAATATATATACATCAAAATACTTTTTACAATCTAGATAAGGCATCGGCGATAACATTTTCGCTGCCTTTTATGTGTTTAAGATCTAGGTTGTACTCTTGTAAAAATAAACTCCACCTGAGAAGTCGTTGGTTCTTGCCAGACATTTTGTGGATAAATGTAAGGGGATTGTGGTCAGTAAATACAACCAGTGGCCATCTAGACCCACTGATATAAAAATCAAAGTGTTGTATAGAAAGAATCAACCCAAGACATTCTTTTTCCACAGTAGAATAATTTCTTTGATGTCTATTAAATTTCTTGGAAAAGAAACAAATAGTATGCTCTACTTGGAAATTATCTTCTTGGTAAAGGACTGACCCAACACCTGTGTCACTGGCGTCAATAGCTAACCTAAAAGGTTTTCCGAAGTCAGGAGCCATCAAAATGGGAGAGCTAGATAATATCTGCTTGATCTGGTTAAAGGCTTTCTGACATTCATCCGTCCAAGTAAATCGGACGTTCTTTCTCAGGAGGTTTGTTAAAGGACTGGCAATGACAGAAAAATTTTCGCAAAATTTTCTATAATATCCAGACATTCCCAAAAATCTTCGGAGTTGTTTCCGATCAGCAGGAATAGGGAAAGCTTGGATAGATTCTACTTTGGCCATTACAGGTTTCACCTGGCCTTGTCCTACAATATGGCCTAAGTATTGGATGGAAGCCTGGCAAAAATCACTCTTACTCAGGTTTACAGTAATTTTTGCATGTAACAGTTTAGTAAAAAGACAATGCAGTTGTTTACAATGGCTAGAAAAATCTTGGCTAAAAATTACTACATCGTCTATGTATGCGTGGCAATTCTCCATGTCAGCAAGCAGGGCATTTATCATTCTCTGGAAAGTGGCAGGAGCATTCTTCATGCCAAATGGCATCACTTTGTATTGGTACAGACCATCAGGGGTGACAAAGGCGGAGATTTCCTTTGCCCTATCAGTCAGGGGAACCTGCCAATAACCTGAAAGTAGGTCTATTTTGGTGATGTACTTAGCGTCACCAATACGATCTATGAGATCGTCTATCCTAGGGATAGGAAACGAATCGGTCTTTGTTACAGCATTTACCTTACGGTAGTCTGTACAAAAACGATAAGTCTTGTCCTGTTTAGGTATCAAGACACATGGGGAGCTCCAGCTACTGGAACTTGGTTCAATGAGGTCATTTTCAAGCATATACTTGATTTCTGACCTAAGTATGGCAAGTTTTTCAGGGTTAACCCTGTAAGGATGCTGCTTGACTGGAGTAGCCTCGCCAACATCTACATCATGCATTATAACATTAGTCTGTTTTGGTACATCAGAAAAAATGTCATTAAATTCATTAATGAGTTTCATGATAACTGGCCTTTCTGTCGAAGACAGATGAGACAGTTTTACATCCAAATTCTGTAATACAAAAGAATTAGGTATTTTGTATTGTCCAAATTTCTCCTTTACAATATCATCATCAATAGGAGAAACATGGCTATTTGAACAACTTTTGACTGTATTTAAAACACAATTATTCTTCTCTGAGTGATCTGGCCGAGATACATAAGGCTTCAGCATGTTTATATGACATAGCTGAGTCTTTTTCCTACGGTCAGGAGTTTTGATTGTGTAATTGAGGTCACTAATTTTGGTCTCAATTTCATAGGGACCAAAGTATCTGGCTTGCAAGGGTTGACCTGGTATGGGCAAAAATACAAGCACCTTATCCCCGGGAGAAAATTCTCTAACACGGGCCTTTCTATCATACCAGCGTTTCATGCTGGATTGGGTGTTTTGTAAGTTATTTTTGGCCAGAACACAAGCATCATAAAGTCTAGTTTTAAACTTACTTACATAGTCTAAAAGTCCTTCAGTGGCTGTTGGTGACAACAAAGTCTCTTTTATACATTTCAAGGGACCGCGCACCGAATGGCCAAAGACTAAGTCAAAAGGGCTGAATCCCAACGATTCCTGGACGGATTCACGGGTTGCAAACAGCAGCATGTGGATTCCTTCGTCCCAGTCTTTTTCGTGCTCAAAGCAATAGGTTCGGATCATGTTCTTGAGAGTCTGATGGAATCGCTCAAGAGCGCCTTGCGACTCGGCATGATACGCACTTGACATGCAGTGTTTGATGCCCAACTGAGTCATGACTTGCTTGAAAAGATTGGCCGTGAAATTCGTTCCTTGGTCCGATTGGATGGACTTTGGTAGACCAAATAGAGTAAAGAACTTGATTAAGGCCTTCACAATGTTTGATGCTTTTATGTTCCTTAGAGGAATAGCCTCAGGAAAACGAGTTGAAGCACACATAACGGTCAACAGGTATTGGTTGCCAGCTTTTGTCCTTGGGAGAGGACCAACACAGTCAATAAGTACTCTGCTGAAAGGTTCTTCAAAGGCTGGAATCGGCTTCAGAGGAGCAACAGGGATCTTTTGATTTGGCTTGCCAACCATCTGACAGGCATGACAGGATCGGCAGTACTGGATGACATCTTTCTTCAAACGTGGCCAGAAGAAGTGTGACATAATCTTGTGGTATGTCTTGTGGATGCCGAGATGACCTGACATTGGTGTGTCATGAGCCAGATTCATGATGTACGCTCGGTATCTTTCTGGTAACACGATTTGATGGCATATTCTCCATTCTTCTTCGTTGGATGCGTCTGGAGGTTTCCATTTCCTGAAGAGCATATCATCTTGGATGTAGTAGCACGTTGATGCTAGCTCTGCCTCTTGTGATGTCATTGCGGTTTTTCGGAGTTTGGCGAGCTCTGGATCCTTCTTTTGGTCCTCAATCAACTGTTTTCGAGTTGATGCCGGCTTTTCAGAATTTGGCGTTGGTTCTTCTTCAAGAGAAGCAAAGAATGTGGTGCTCAAGTCCACATCATCTTGGTTACTGTTGGCCTTGACGACGTTCTCTTCTTGAGATGCTTTCAACCTCATTGCCCTTGTTACTGCAAACGAGTAGGCCTTGCTTGCTTGTAGTAGGAACAAGTAGCTTTACTTGTAGTAGGTTTTCTGTCATTTGTACTGCTGTTCTTGATGGAGTTGTTAGCAATGGACTCAGGCTGTTTGACTTGTTTTGGCTTGACATCCGTCGTATACTTGGCAAATTGATGTGATATTATATAATCGTCTGCCAACACTGCAGCCTTGTGCACATCTTCCTCGCCACGATCAGCTATATGCGTACGGACGTCCAGCCGCACACAACTCTTGAACTCTTCCATCAGCATTAGGTTCTTGAATTTGGCAAAGTCGGTGCCGATTTCCTTGGAAGTGAGCCACTTTTCAAAGCGTCGCTCCTTTTCCCGCAGGAATTCTACATGGGTTTGGCCATCCGATTTGCGACAATCCCTGAACTGCTTTCGGTAAGCTTCCGGAACAAGTTCATATGCCTTAAGAATTAAGGCCTTAACAACATTATAATCTTTTTGTTGTTCAATGGTCAAAGAACAAAATACCTCTGCAGCTCTACCAGTCAAAACTGTTTGCAGCAAAGTGGGCCACAAAGTTTCAGGTACATTAAAATTTTTCACAGCACGTTCAAATTGTGGAAAATAATTGTCAATTGTGGCTTCATTAAAGCGTGGAATTATTTTCAAAAATTTTATTGCTTCAGCAGTATGACTGGCAGGGGAAGAATCTGGTCTTACATTAGCAGCTAACTCTAATTTTTTTAACTCTATTTGTAATTCTTTCTGCTCTCTAGCCGCTGCAAGCTCTAATTCTTTTTGTCTAATTTCCTTCTCTTTTACAGCTAACTGGGCTTCTATTTCCATTTGTTTTAATTTTATCTGAAGTTCTAAATCTGATTTACCCTCATCGGGTCTAAGGGTTTCTAAAAGGTCTTCAGAAAACACTTCCTCGTCTACATAATGGACTACAATGTTATCTCTGATTTCTTGTTTAAGGGCATTTGATTTTATTTTTAACCCTAAATGTTTTGAAATAAGGACCAGTTCCTTCCTAGTAAAAGCATCAAGTTCTTTCACAGAGGGATTTGCAAGAAAAACCTGAATATCCATGACTAACTAGCAAACGATCAAGCAAAAATATGTATACAATGTAAATATACAGTACAAAATCAGTACAACAAAAAAAAACCTTAAGAGAGTTTGGTCAATACTATTGATACTTTACTTCCGACTCTTTGAACCAAAAAAAATTTTGTTAAAGTCAACTTCGCCTTTACAAAATTACTCAAGTAAGACGAAAATAGGTTCAGAAAAATATCCCGGACGAGCCCCCAAACTTCTTTTGTCACGTATTACGAATTGAATTCTAATTTTTAAAATGGCTTGCCTAGGGGAACGTGACAATAGAAAAGGAGTTGTGTCACTTATCTTAAGTCTGAATTTAATCAAAGACTTACAATGAATAACAAAAAAGAATGACACAAGAAATCGGAAGGTAAACTATCAACTTAATGTTTAATCAAATATAAAATTACAAGAAAGAAAAAAAATAAACATTTACTCAATACAGAATTGAGGTGTTGACCAAAACCCTTTTACAAAAATGGCATGTAAAAATATTACAATACAAGAGTTTTGAAAATGTAATTACAAATACAAGCAAGCAAGGCCTTAAAAAAAAAAACTTACACGATAAATGGTATACCACGCACGGGTCACGCAATGTCTCCGCTATTCTGTCTCACGGCTGTCTCCGTATGTCTGTCTGTCAACGTTACGCGGGCGGTCTTATATAATCTACCGCGCGTCGATATCTCGTAACTTCTAGAATAGAAAGTCATCAACACCCAGATCTAGAACGCTCTTCAAAGAGACAGAAAAAAAAACACCCTCCTTTCAACCAGAGGTACACACACAGGTCAAGGACCGGTCACTGTCTGTGTGGCTTGACGAATAAAAAAAAAACTTATTACACAAGGGGCAGACAACCTACTCGTCTCTCGACCGCAACAGGTCAAAGAAAGAAAAAAAAACAACGCCTAGATACGTAACAAGTCTGAAAAGACCATGTGATTCTTTGCTGGTAAAATGTTTGAAAAGTGGGAAATAATACCAACAAAAATGCCTAGCTTGAGGGATCTCTTTTACGCCAGTCAGAGTGCATTAAGCCACAGGAAATTTGACGCCTTCTTTTTCGTTTGAATGACATAATAAGGAAAGCAAAAGGATACAACAAAATCAAAAAGAATATTTATATATAAAAAAAACCTCGATGAGTTCTCGGTGAACCAGTAGAATCGGAATAAATAATAAAAATTATTGGAAAAATTCACCCATGGAGGATACCTATAAATATCTAGCTTATGTGGTGTATCCAGTGTACAGAGTAAAAAAAAAGTGTTAATATTCGAAAATATTTGTGAGCTTTTTAGCACTGGAAAATCTAATACTTGTGATTTCTTTTGCTTGTGGCACACATTAATTTGTACAGAGCTTATATCAAGTCACTCTGTCTATCTGTCTGGTCAAACGTTTGTACGTTATTTCTCCTACATCCCAACTTGGATAGAAGGAGAATGAGAGCGAGCCGTGAAGTTTCATTGTAACAGATACACGCGCTAAAACAATAAGTTAGCTTGATCGTTCAAATGTGGGAAAAAAAAGAAGTGAGTATTCCGGCCATAATAAACACTATAACGCCTGGGAACAAATCAACCGGCGTAGCCGATGGCTACTGCTAGTTTGGACATCATTTTAGCAATATCTTAATGTGAGGCAGTGGATCTTCATATCAACTCTCCTTTCTTTCTTTCAATTCGTTGCACAATTCTTATATAATAAGTTTTAAGTCATAGAGTGAAAGTGTAATGTTTCCTCCAGAGTAAAATTATTTTGAACTACAAACAGAAGAGCTTCTAAAGTTTGATTCTGCAGTGGTGAAAAAGTTCACAAAAGTCTTGTATACCTTTGAAAGCATAGCCCGTCAACACTGCCTTTATTTTCTACACCGGATACACCTAAATGATATTTATATTTCTTCCGTCATGAATGAAAATCCCCAATAGGAATGATTATTTGTCTGTAGTCTACGTTTCGGACGCTCCTTCGGAAGTGATTATTACGTCCTAGTCCAGACATCCTGTAGGACAGCATCGGATTGAAGCGGTTAGGGTTCAAACTCCGACCTATCGTTACGACATTTCGAAGAGCATACCACACGGCCAGACAGAACAATTGTTATTATGGCCTATTGAGATTTACTGTTAATTCAAAGATGATGCGCTTTTTCTTTCATTTAACATTAATGTCATGTTTTTTGTTGTTGTTGTTTTTTGTAGATGTTTAAAAAATGATTAAAAGTAAAATGTGCTACGTCTGGGTTTTCGAAAAGTTCGTTTGGTGATGAACATATTATCAAAACATGGAGTCTTGTTTTAATCATGAGAGAAAGAAACGGAAAGAAAAATAGAAAGACTCTTAAATCAGATTAAAAGCAGCTATTCCCCATGGGATATCCTTAATTATTTTTTTTTACATTTTTTCTTCAGATAATCCGGCTGAGAACAAGGTGCAATAAAAAGAGAAAGAAAGAGAGAGGGAATGAGAGAGTGTGTGAGACAGAGAGAGAGAGAGAGAGAGAGAGAGAGAGGGAAATTAAATATGCTAACTAGAAAGAAAAGAAATCACAAGATCGATACATTCTTAAACAAAAAGGAAATAACAACTCAATGTTGCTCATGCAAGCAGATGTGGAACTGATGTTGACAAAAAGGAACGTGTCACGAGCCGTGGTAAAACAACGCAGCATAGTCTAGCTAGCACATTACTAGCACATTACTAGCACATTACTAGCACATTACTAGCACATTACTAGCACATTACTAGCACATTACTAGCAAATAACACTCTTGGCCCACCATATTGGATTTCTTGAGCAGGCTATAACTCAGCTACTTGTAGTTCAGTTCCGAAATGTATTTCTACGGAAATGTTTTCTTGAGCATTTGAATAAGAGATTGACTCTTTACAAAACAATTAGGTATTCATTATAAGACATCATTTAAGCCAGGTTCACATCCAACTTCACATTCACTTTCACCTATCCTTTGGTCTGCTGGGGCACCAACCTTCTTTCTCCATGCTTCTCTATCATTTGTCTTTGATAGAATTTCATTCTGATGTTCTTTCTGAAAATATTGAAACCTGCCTTTTTACCTTCCTGGGTGGACCACTTCGGGAGCTGATTTTGAGTTTGTGTTTCCACCCAAACTGTCTATGTAACCTTGTTTGTTCAAATGTATGAGAAGAATATTCAATTTCAAAGAAAACTAATTATGGATTTCCACAATTATATAAAATATTTTTCTTCATCAATTGATATTGAATATAACATAATGATTGTATTTTCATTATACATACTATTTACAGGTCATGTTTGTCTTTTGATTTAGTATCATAGTGTGAACGTTTTTATGTTAAAGTATTATGGTAAATATATACCAGAGAGCTCCTATATTTGTGTCAGTAGGGAGGAGTATGTGTGTCATTAGGGAGGAGTATGTGTGTCAGTAGGTAGGAGTATGTGTCAGTAGGTAGGAGTATGTGTCTGTAGGTAGGAGTATGTGTGTCAGTAGGTAGGAGTATGTGTAAGCTATTGTGAGTGAGGCAGTGTGTGTCATTGTCTTTCCATTACTTCTTATCATCTTAGAATTTCGAAATGTCCCGTACCGAATCAGCTTCATGTTTCAAAGGCAATGTCTCAGACCTTACTGACCGCTGGCAAGCTGACTGGATGACATCTATGTCAATATTCCTGGATCCGATTAAATGGCCACTGGAAGGCGATGTAAGTCCGCGTGTGTAGCAAGGCTGTGAGAGGGGGGGATGGAGGACGAGTAGTTTTTCCAGCGCCCAGAGGGTAGATACAAGTATGAAAGTAAGCTGTACGCTTGGAAATAAGTACAAACCGTGTTGAAATCAGGCAGATGAGTTCTCCTGTTCATTTCTTTAAATATATATACATATATATATATATATATATATATATATATATATATATATATATATATATATATATATATATATATATATATAGATAGATAGATAGATAGATAGATAGATAGATAGATGGATAAATAGATAGATAGATAGATAGATAGATGGATAGATAGATGGATAGATAGATAGATAGATAGATAGATAGATAGATAGATAGATAGATAAATAGATAGATAGATAGATAGATAGATAAATACATAGATAGATAGATAGATAGATAGATAGATAGATAGATAGATAGATAGATAGATAAATACATATATAGATAGATAGATAGATAGATAGATAGATAGATAGATAGATAGATAGATAAATACATAGATAGATAGATAGATAGATAGATAGATAGATAGATAGATAGATAGATAAAAACGTTGAAATAATTGAAAATAAGTGTATATCGATTATGCGCCTAGTTATGGTTGTATGTGTACTTGTGTTTGCTATATTGTGTGTGTTTCTGTGAGCAGTTTGTCTGTGTGTATCTGTGTAAGTCACTAATCTGCGGAGTTATCAATTACACCTATCATTAGGACAAATTTAATGTGTAGTCTTATCTTTTTATTGCTTCCGGTAACCCTGAGCGATGGTCCTTCTGTCTCCAGCCCTGAATCACTCACACAATCTCGTCATCTGTCACGCTCAGTTATTATAGCATAGATTGAATAGATTGTTTACATTTCTATGAGAGGTTCTCCTACATGGTGATAATACTATTAAATAGCCAGCTTTTCTGTCTATCAGGAGTACACAATAAAAGAAGCGTTTCTAAAAACATATGAGATCATTTCTGTGCACTTTTTAGCTCTGCGGAATCAGTTTCTTCTGTTGGTAGCACACACTATTCTCAATAAGGAGGAGGCATCAGGCTTTCACTCTAAAGAATTTTGAATTGAACAGAAACAAATGGGATATTAACTAGTGGAAATAAAAAAGAGTTGCTAAGAAGATCAACTTCCAAACATTCAGATAGTGTTAAAATTATGGTTCAATTTTTAATGGCCCCCGAAAGGGGAAAAGACGCTATTAGTTTTGTGTGGAACGTCTGACCGTCCGTCCGTCCCGTTTAGATTTCGTAAACTAGAAAAGATATTGAATATCCGACATCATGATATTTGAGACCTTTCAAAGTTCTGATGCAACGGCTACTTTTTTTTCTTTTCTGAAAATGAAAAATTCAATTTTTAAAATAAACTATGCAAGCATTTTTTTTTCATAAAAATACACCATTTTACAACTATTCACTATTAATAGTAACAAACACAGTAGACTATTTAATAAGGGAGATAACAATTTACCATACTTATAACACAGTTATGAAAACGGTTTTAGATTTTTTGTAAAAAAATCTTTTTTTTTGCCTTTGATAGAATTTTATTCTGATATTCTTTCTGAAAATATTGAAACCTGTCTTTTTACCTGCCTGGGTGGACCACTTCGGGGGCCGATTTCGAGTTTGTGTTTCAACGCAAACTATCTTTGTAACCTCATTATTTATTTTTTTTATTTACTTGGTAATCGTGAAGTTCAAGATGGCACCCTTGACATTGTTTAGCTAACCCTGAAAATCTCCAATACACTGGAATACCCCCCCCCCCCCAGGTCTGCACATGGTTCATAGAAGTAGCAACACCAGCTACACCCCACACGGTCAGCTTTCGTCTCATCCTTCATCGTATGTTTCAGAGATAGTGGGGGGGGGGGCTTGTTGGCCATAGCCAAGACATAAATATGTAACATATAGAGACGAGATTTTAACAAGAGGACCACCTCCCTCACCCCTTTGAGTCTTATTCCATTTCTCCGGTTCTAGGTAGTGGTCATAATACTTACCACCAGCACGTGCCTAACCATCAGATTCTTTAGGATATACTTCCCTTTTTTTCTGTCACTGACCATTTTTTGACTTCTACGATCACTTCTATCATCTGTTTTACCCTCCTTCCTCATTCTCTCGCTCTCTCTCCCTCTCTCTCTCTCATTCTCTCTCTCACCCTCATTTTCATTTTCTCTCTTCCCCTCCCCCCCCCCAGTCCAGTTCTATCGATCAGTGATGAAAATCAAACGAATAGCATTGGGGGAAAAAATGGCAAAAGTGAGGAAATGGAAAGTGAATGACGGGCGAGAGAGATAAAGGTGCAGAGAGAGAGAGAGAGAGTGGCAGAGGGAGAGAGGGAGAGAGAGAGAGAGAGAGAGAGAGGAGGGGGAGAGAGTGAGAGAGAGAGAGTGAGAGAGAGAGAGTGCCAGAGAGAGAGAGAGTGTCAGAGAGAGTCAGAGAGAGTCAGAGAGAGAGAATAAGAGAGAGTCAGAGAGAGAGAGAGAGTGAGTGAGAGAGAGAGTCAGAGAGAGTCAGAGAGAGAGAGTCAGAGAGAGAGAGAGTCAGAGAGAGAGTCAGAGAGAGAGAGAGATATATAGTCAGAGAGAGAGAGAGAGAGATGGGATGGTCACACAAAATAAGAATGAAATAATAAAGCTGAACATTAAGTTAACACAAAGCTTCTCTTGCATATATGTTGCTAAATTAAAAAGTTTTACTATTATATTTGGTTGTCCAAGAATGAGTGCATGTTGACACACTAATTTACGGCGATGAGCTTTTGTGTTTCCACTTTTCTAAAATCTTCTAGTATGGAGAGCAAAGCCTTGGTTAAAGGAATTTGATTAGGGAAAACATAAATGTCTGAAAGTTATCTTCTCTCTCTCTCTCTCTCTCTCTCTCTCTCTCTCTCTCTCTCTCTCTCTCTCTCAATAATTTTACCATTCAACAAAATAATTTAATGTCATTAAAGCCGAAAAACAGTTGCTATCAACCGCTAAATAGAATGTAAAAAAACTTTTTATTCAAAATTCTTAAAATCTTTTGAGTAATTCTTATCATTTTATTCGCAATTTTTAATGCACTCTTTGGAACTCGAGTGCACAATTTCAATTTGTCTGTCACATACATACGGGCCAAGATGACATATACAACTAGAAGAGTTTCAATAACTTTGATTTAATACTACCATTTGGTAAGTTTAAAAAAAAATAATTTACTTAGTACAAACATTCTTTTTAGCCGCATCATTTATAGATTTGTACAATTTTTTTGTATTCTCTTTTTTTTTGGTACTTTAAGTTTTTTTTAAAATGTATTTTGTTTTTAGCAAAACGTGTCAAAACAATGGCGCTCACTTAGGCTGTGAGAGAGTGTTGACAGAGGTCTACTTTGTTGAGCAGATTTTTATGCTTCTTTAGTGAATTATAGCTTTGTCTCACTCCATTCAGTTTTTTAAGGGCTTGTAGAAGCATACTACTATAATATTTATATACCGGTATAAAAAGTTTTCGTACAATAAACATTATTAATAAACAAGGAAAGGTGCAGATGGGGTTCGTAAACTGCGTACATAAACAAGATTTTTACAATTCCTCTTTTCAGCTTGCAAATTCATGGGAACTGGGTGGAAAATCTGGACACGGATTTTCTTAGAAATTTGACAGTTGATGGAATAAAAATTACTAGCTAATTGCCCACACTGAGAAAACTCTAGTTCAACCATTACAATATTTTAAACTAAAATTATCGTCAACGTTTTTTTCCGCATGTAGATTCTATTCATTTAAGAGTTCAATCAATAAATAGAGGATCTAGAACATTGAGTGCACTGTCTTATAAGTCAAGATCTATAGCCTAGCATTAGAAGTGTATAAGACTTGCCTTCGAGTCCGAAGATTAATGAGGAATGCAGTATTTCCCGTGTCTCGTTCTGAGGCCGCATGCAACCAGGTGCTCTCTTTTATGTCAGCCAAGGAAAGTTGACGCCTAAGCTAGTCTTTGAAGCGTTTCGGTGGGGCGCCTCTGTTACGTCGACCACCCTTTAGCTCACCAAAAAAAGACTGCCTTTGGCATACGTTCGTCTCCCATTCGGGATATGTGCTCTACCCAGCGTAACTGTCGGACCATAAGAAGTCCTCTATATACTCTGAGTAGATTTACACATTCGTTTAGCTAGGATTTTATTTTGTTGGGAGGGGGGAATTTTAATTTTTAAAAAATCTATCATTCATTAGTTTATAGTAAAGTAAAAGGTAAAGTTCCCCTTCAGAACTTGCAATTTATCGGGTAGATGATGTAAAGTTCCATTAGTTAGATGGCCATTAGTTATTAAGTGTAAAATAATCGCTTTTGCCAAAATAAATTATATTCTTTACAAAAAATAATTTATTGATACTTGTCATTTTTTAAATAAGATCAATACCATGTCAACATGACGAATGTGTTCCGCGTTATGCTGGAAAAAGTCCACCACATTCTTTACAAATACAAATCCCCTCTTTTCAAACACTAATGAGCCAATTCACCAGTTTCTGGACCTTGATGACATTGCTTCACTATTCTCAAGACTTGGCTTCATTGCACTTATTGGTATTTCTCTCTTTGTATTCAGTGTATAAGAGAAAAATGCATAGACTCTCTTGTAAAAATCGCTTAAAAACAATTCATGTGTTTCGTGCAAAAAATATATTTACAATACAGCTCATTGCACAAGAAAATTCACACCAATCTATTTGCGATGCAAGAGGCCAGCAAGTAGAGACGCCAAAGGATTCTTTCCTAAGGTCATGTTCCAAGATTTACACACACACATCTTTCTTTTTAGCTAGCACACCAATTTCCTTCACGTCTGCAATGAATACTCTGCTATCAATCTACGGGCATGGACGTGTCAATCACTCTCATGACCTGTACTGGAATATTTTGGATCTTGTATGTTTGGAGAAGGGCCTGTACAGGTTGACAACAGGGGAAGAGGGAGATGAGCATTCATTTCACCCACTAGTCCGTAATTTTTCAGAAAACTTCATGGTTCAGTACACCTCAGTTGGCCTGCGCTCTTAAAGATTCCGGGTTCAAAAGGAGTTTAAAAAAGGGAATCCAGAAAAAGTAAAGACAGATGATCACTCGCAGGGCTCTTTTTTTCATACCAATCAATCGATAACATATAGATCTATACTCTTCAAATAAAGTTGTAGTTTTTAAACAGATTTAGGCTAGTAAACGTAGATAGTTAAGCATCATTCCAAGTGAAGAGAAAACGGGTCGACGCTAACTTTGATAAATATATAGAGAGAACTTATACTGTCGTGCGTATGAGAGAGAGAAAGAAAGAGAGAGAGGGAGAGATCTAGTAGATATATTGAATGTACTAATCACAACAAACGTACAATCTATTAAAAGACAAATTTTCTTTGTTGAGATTTAATAATAAAAAAAGGAACTATGACATATCATTTAGTCTAATGTGTTCCAAATGAGATCAAACTGATGAGGCATCTTACGATTTGCTTTTGTGCTTAGTTATGAAATCTAAACAGACGAAGTGGAGATAATCTAAGCATTTCAAAGTTTTTATTCTTTCATCTAAATAGAAATTAATAAGAGTTATCCCGAAAGAAATCTTTGAAAATTATCATATCTTCTCATTTTATAGTTCGCAGATATTCTTTAAAATAAAAGATTACTACACTTGTTCATATATTCGCAAGCTAAGCCAATCTTTAGTAAATCTTTATTTTTTCCTGTTCTATACAGCCCTTTGCATGTTTGGATGAATGATAGACATTATCGAGTTTGTCCTAAACTATGGATATTTGTACACAAGCTTAAATGAGCTCACTGTTTGTCTAGTACAAAACTTGAACACGTTATTTTTCCCGATTGTTACCATCGAATGAAGTTGAAACTTTGCTCAATTATTCATTGTCAATGACAACACAAGATGATTCAATGAAAAAAAATTACAACTTAGTTAATTTATTAATGGCCATTATATAATTTCGTTTGATATAGAAAAGGGGATATAAATTGTGCACTATTGAGAGGTAGTAGTTGTGCTGCTCTTTCCGTATTATAAGCTTTGTTCAAAATTAAAAAACAAATTGCTTGTTTTACAATTTTATATTTCTCTAATTCAGTGGTGTCCACCTTATTCAACCTACGGCCAAATAGGTCTAGATTCCAGGCACGCAACTCGCGGGCTACATCAGTAATGGAAGTTAGCTCACCGTAGGCAGAAGCATCGCGTTACTAGACAGCTGGCCGATGTTTGGAAATCACCGCAGTCAATATGATGAACAATGCTCAGGGCATAAAAGACATGTACACTGTAGGAATGAGATATACGAAGTTCTCTCGTATACCAGGTTGTGAGGAATATTGTTAGGGGCCACGAAGATACAAATGCAATGCCGTATAATACATTTCAGAAGCCAAGTCAAACATTTGGGGTGTTTACAAAAGTTAGGGTTTTCTTGTTTTCATTTCATTCCTTGTGTCTATAAGAAGATTGACAAATGCTGTCTTGTTGATTCTTCGTACTGATCTGTATAGAGATTTTTTCTAGTCTCTGAATGTTATCTGGAGATGGTGGATTTCTAACTTTAAAGTGTGTAATGCTTCTATTACTGTAAATTAAGAAAAAAAAAAGTATTTTTATGGTCAATAAAATTAAATTGTCTACAAAATTACTGCTTTGATAATTTTGAATTTCCTAATTATTGAAATACAGAAAAATATATTTTTGAAACACATATTTTTTTTCACTGCACTAAAAACAAAAAAATATATAAATTGTATCAATTTGTTATTTCCAAACTCAATGCTCTAAATTTGTTTTATACATTTTATTTATTTGTATTTTTTCAAGTGCACTCAAATTCATTTCATTTTTTTAAATATATATATATTAATTTATTTCTATCAGGCCGATAAATCTATGTCACTCGCTTTTCTTTGTATTCTCATTTTGTTTTCTCTCTTTCACGTTTAGATTTTAAATCTGTGAAGATTTAGTAAGGAACGAGCATCTAAAAATGTTAACATCACAAAGTAAAAAAAAAAAACTCGGTTATTAAATAAAACCTGACATAACGAACTTTGTCTGTCTGTTGAGTGTTTAGTTCAGGACCACTCTGTGCTCGGGAAACATACTGAATAAAACACCATCGTTTGTTAGGAGGGGAAACAACATAGATACATTCATTTAATTGCAAATGCTCATTTTATTGTTAAAAGAAAAATTCAACTGATTTGTTGGGTTACCAATCAAAAAGAAACATCCGTTAAGTGAGGTTCCCAATACAAAACAAAAATTCAATTCTTAAGTGGGGCTCCTAACCAAAAAGAAACATTCAACTGTTAAGTGGGGTTACCAACCAAAAAGAAACATTCAACTGTTAAGTGGGG
>JAZGLO010006403.1:0-24503 GCA_036873155.1 Biomphalaria sudanica | reverse complement strand
GCGTCCCGAGACATGACGTTAAACTGCGCTCCTCTTTCCTTAGCACTTTTGGAGCTCAAAAGTGCTCTACTTCTTTTCTATCATTGTGTCTGCCTCCTCCTTTCCTCAATCTGCCTTCATTGATCATCACTCTGTCTCCTTATCTCTAAATATCTCACTATGTCCTAGACCAGTCCGTTTGCCGTGGACTGCGACGGGTAAGGGGGGATAAAGAGATCCTGGTGTTTGAGTGGTGGCTATCTGAGGATAAGCCACCACAACACAATACTTTGGCTCCAAGTTCCCCTAGACCTGAGGCCCAGATGGCCCGCTCTGGGTCAACCGGCTGGTCATGCCGAGCTACCAGCATAGGTCTTCGACCTATGCTGGAGGGCGGTGGCTAGAGGGTCAATCAGGGAGCTGCTGTATCGGGCACATGTCCGATGCAGTAGCTGACGGAGTATAGCACCTGTGTAGCCCTGGCGGGCTCATTCTGGACTTCCGAATGGCCCGTCCCCTTGTTGGACTCGATGGCGGGTGGGGAGCACAGGTGCCGAACTAATATATAACACCCATGGAAAAAAAAACTACTTGCCCCAGACCTATGTCTGGGCAAGAGACGCCGCATGGAAGACAGAAAGGAGGAGGCCACAAAAAGCTGTGCTACCTGGCCATCATTTCTGGTGGTTAGGTGCACAGAGGAGGGGAAAAGTCTGACAAAGATGAGCCCTTTTGTCATCTACAAGGGACTTAAGTCAGTAGTGGGAGAGCCCAAGAGTGTGTCTAAGCTACACAAGTCTTTGGAACTTCTAGTAGAAGTTGATAGCAAGATACACTCTGATGGGCTTTTAAGATGCAGAAGACTCTGTGATCTCCAAGTGGAAGTCATGCCACACAAGAGTCTGAACACCAGCAGAGGTGTAATCAGCTCTAGGGACCTACTGGAATGTTCCGAGAAGGAAATAGTGGAGGGCATTGAAGGAGTCACCCATGCCCGGCGCATTACCAGGCGCAGGGATGGTGAGGAGGTCAAAACCGCCACTATTATCCTCACATTTGGAACTAGGACACCGCCAGAGTATGTGAAGGCAGGATACCTACGAGTTCCAGTGAGGCCCTACATACCTAACCCCATGAGGTGCTTCAAGTGCCAGGGTTATGGACACGGCGCGGCAGTCTGCAAGAGGAACACTGTGTGTGCCAGATGTGCTGGAGAAGGTCATGAGGACAAGGGCTGCACAGCCCAGTTCAAATGCCCAAACTGTCACGCTGGCCACTCAGCCTACTCCAAGGACTGCCCTGTGTGGAAACAGGAGGTTGCCGTGCAGGAGTACAAGGCAAGAAATGGATGTACCTTCAGCCAGGCGAAATCGGCTGTATTGGCCCTAGCCAAAGGCCAATTCGGCTTGACAAAGACCTATGCCATGGCTGTTGCTAAGATAGGAAGATCCATAGCCACACAGACGGACACATTGACCCCACCACCCCCTCCTCCTCCTCCAACTCAGAAGAAAACACCGCCAAAGAACACACCTCTGAAGAAACAAGAAAGCCCTGTTGTCATGCTAAAGAACAGGTTCTCTGTGCTCGCTGATGAGAGCATGGAGACTGAGCAGCTAGTCAAAACCAATACTCCGGGAGAACCCGGAGACATCATGTCTGACACAGGTTCTCCTCAGAGAACCCAGCCAGACACCCCAACCTCTACCGAATTAGAGGTTGACCAACTCCCTAAGGGGAGAAATCAAAGCGGAGAGGATGCCCGAGGTGAGCGAGGAGGAAATAACCTCCGCTCTAACCAGAGGGATCTCCCCTCTCCAGAGAGAAAGACTTCCCCCAAAAGGGGGTTGTCCTCCTCTCCATCCAAACCCAAGAATAAAAATACCAAGGTCACTGGAATTAAGGGAAACCCCCCGGGGGCCTCCCAAAGCCAAATAGCTCCAAGTAGGTCATCTAGAATAAGCCATGGATTCCAGAATTGTACAGTGGAATTGCAGAGGCCTCAAGGCCAATTATGAGGAGATGCAGCTACTGATGGACTCTGAGACTCCTGTAGCTGTCTGTCTACAGGAAACATTTCTGAAAGATAGCATCAGCTTCCGAAGCTACAGTGCTTACAGCAAGAATGTTGAGGATGCAGACAGAGCATCAGGTGGAGTCTGTATCCTTGTGAAGGATAGCATCCCCCATGAGAGGGTTGAACTACAGACCATACTACAGGCCGTAGCAGCTAGGATAACCCTTCACAAGGTTATCACTTGCTGCAGCCTGTATCTACCACCAGGCGCTCCATTAAACCAAACAGACATGGAGGACCTTTTGAAACAACTCCCCCGGCCTTACATAATCCTTGGGGATTTCAATGCCCATAACACCATGTGGGGCTCCAACAATACCGACACAAGAGGCCGTATGCTGGAGGATATCTTCCTCCAACATGATTTATGCATACTTAATGATGCATCACCGACCTACTTGCACCCAGGAACTGGATCTCTCACATGCATTGACCTCACCGTATGCGTCCCTGGACTTCTGGACGACTTTAAATGGTCAGTTAGCAATGATCTACGGGGAAGTGACCACTTCCCAATCATCATTGCTAACAATCTCCCCTCATTGGGACGACCTCAGCGGTGGAAACTGAATAAGGCTGATTGGGAAGAATTCCAAAAAAGATGCTCAGAGGATATTACAGAAAATATCCTCGATGAGCAGAACCCAGCTGATACCTTTGCTAGCAAGCTACTTAGTATAGCCAGGAAAGTTGTCCCCCTAACCTCCGCAAATCCAAAACGGCCTAGCAAACCATGGTTTGATACAGCCTGCAAAGGTGCTATTGGCGATAGGAAAAAACGACTGGCTGCATTTATAAAAAATCAATCCCAGGAAAACCTAAAGCTATTCAGAATAGCTAGAGCAAAGGCTAGACAAACCATACGGTCAGCCAAAACGAATTCCTGGAGAAGTTTTGTCGGCAGTCTGGATGCCAAAACTTCTGCTAGAGCGGTCTGGAAGGCAGTAAGGCGAATCAAAGGGAAAGAATCAAATGCAATAGGGCATCTGAAAAACCAAGGACGAACTGTCACGTCCCCCAGAGAAATAGCTGACTGCCTTGCATCCTCAATAGCAGAAAAGTCATCCACTGCACATTACACGCCAGAGTTTCAAAAAGTCAAAACCAGGGAGGAAAGACACTCCATTGATTTCAGGTCAGAAAACAATGAAGACTACAACAAACCGTTCTCGCTTGAGGAACTGAGGGAATCGCTAGACAAGTCACATGACACAGCGCCTGGAGAAGATGAAATCCATTACCAGTTCCTCAAGCACCTTCCCGAACCCTCATTGGCAGTCCTGCTAGGGGTCTATAACTGTGTGTGGCAAACAGGCGCTTTCCCAAACAGCTGGAGGAAAGCCACAGTTATACCGATACCTAAACCGGGAAGAGACGGCTCTGACCCAGCTAACTATCGACCAATAGCACTAACAAGCTGCATCTGCAAAACCATGGAAAGAATGATTAACAGTAGGCTGGTCTGGTACCTGGAGAGGAACAAAGTGATCTCTAACTACCAGTGCGGATTCCGGCACTCATGACCAGGAAATGGGTGTACCCCAGGGCAGCATTCTGTCAGTCACCCTGTTCAACATTAAAATAAATAGCATCATAAATGCTCTGTCCCCTGGCATAGAGTGCTCTTTGTATGTTGATGACTTTGTCATTTTTACTTATGGGAAAAACATGAACACCCTAGAAAGAAAATTACAGTTATGTTTAAACAAAATTCAAAATTGGGCAAACGATAATGGTTTTAAATTTTCGGACTCCAAAACAGTTAGTATGCATTTTTGTAATTTAAGGGGACTCCACCCAGACCCTGAACTATTTATACACAAAAAGAAGATCCCTGTCGTGAAAACTACAAAATTTTTAGGCCTCACTCTAGATTCCAAATTTAATTTTCTCCCCCACATTAAGGAACTTAAGAGAAAATGCCAAAAGTCATTAAACATACTTAGAGTGCTCAGCCATACGGACTGGGGAGCTGACAGAGATACCTTTCTGCTGCTATATCGGAGTCTAATTCGATCCAAGCTAGACTACGGATCCATAATATATGGAGCAGCAAGGAAGTCGTACCTAAAAATACTGGAACCAATACAAAATGCTGCCCTGCGTCTCTGTCTCGACACGTTTCGTACATCACCTATCCCAAGCCTCCATGTGGAGGCTGGAGAACTCCCCATGGATATAAGAATGAAAAAGCTTGCAATGCAGTATATAGTCAAGCTAAAATCCAACCCTACGAACCCTGCTTTCGATTCCATATTTAACCCCACAGAGGTAGAATTATACAATCGAAGGCCTAACGTCATACAGCCGTTAGGCCTTCGAATGAGAGAACCCATCCAAAATTTAACCCCACCCATTAACCAAATCTCTAAAATAGAAACCCCTCAGAATCCTCCTTGGCTAATGAATAAACCCAAATTAAATTTATCCCTCCTTAATTTCAAAAAAGAAAATACAGACCCAAGCATACTACAAGTCCACTGCAAGAGAGCTACGGAGATTGTGGCACCATCTACACAGACGGATCCAAAATGGATGGAAAGGTCGCGTGTGCCTGCTCCTTTCGGAACAAAACAATCTCCCGTAGACTCCCCGATGGCTGCTCCATCTTTACGGCCGAATTGCATGCAATATCGCTTGCACTTATGGCCGTCAAAGCATCAGAAAGGAGGAAATTTATAATCTGCTCCGACTCCAAATCTGCATTGCAAGCTTTGGGGCGGATGAAGACTGACATTCCACTGGTACATAAGAGCCTGAAGCTGTTGGACCAAATAACAGCCGACCATACGGATGTCACCTTCATCTGGGTCCCCTCCCATGTGGGCATTGAGGGAAACGAAGCCGCAGACAGAGAAGCAAAGAGAGCCCTAAATCATGCGGTATCAGGAACTCAAATTCCCTGCTCAGACCTGAGACAAAGTATTGCCACTGCCATCTACCAAGAGTGGCAGGATCGATGGGAGGCTGAGACTCACAATAAACTCAGGCAGATTGTGGCGGATGTCAGGTGGCGGTCCACATCTAAGGGTCTGACAAGGCGTGGTAGCACGACCATGTCCAGACTTAGGATTGGCCACACCTACATCACGCACTCTTTTGTGCTGAAGAAAGAAGAGCCCCCACTTTGTGAGTATTGTGACTCTCGCCTCACCGTGGAACATATCCTCATTGACTGCCCCAGATACCAGGATGTCAGGGAAAAATATTTTAGAGCCACTAATTTAAAAACACTATTCAATAATGTCGACCCTGGGAAGGTACTGGGCTTTATCCGGGAAGTGGGATTGTCTACGAAGATCTGATTTCGGAACTCTGTAGACAAGTACTATTTACATAATATTTTTACCAAATTATTAAATTTTTACTACCTCTACTATTTTAATTGTGAATAGACCTTGATTTTAATGATTTGACTGTATGGAATTTGACCTTTGTTGTGTGGAGGGAGAGTGGCCCTTGAGGGACTGCAGGCACGACATGGCCTAAATTGTGCCGATGTGCCCAAAATCACAAATCACAAATCATATTTGGATAAAATATAATAATTACTTTGCAGTTATAATGTACATTTATTAATTTTTAAAAATATTATTTATTATTTTTTTTTTTGGCAAAATAGATTCATGAACTAACAGAATTGCACTAATTTATGCTATAAATTCATTTTGCTAATTGAGGATTATTTGATGATTAAACACTTGCAATACTGTCATTGATTGAATTAATACTCTTTATGTTTCTGCATCTCTTGATAGTTTGTTGATTGTGGCAAGACTATAACATAATGGGGTCAACCACTATGTTAATGTTAACACAGTCCAGACACTGAAATTTATCTAGTATAAAAGTAGGACATAAAAAAACAACAACAAAAAAACAAACTATTTGCCAATGTAGTAAAAATAAAGAGAGATTTCATTCATTGTGCTTGAAGCAGTCTCTCTGATCATTAAACATATTATAGCCAAAATTGTTTATATCTTATCTTATATAATACAAAAAAGAAGATGATTACGTCCTACACGTCATGCATTTAGTCATGCATATTAACCAATGACTTAAATTCTGCCAAGTCACTGGTTTTTCTGGCTAGCTCAGGCAACCCATTCCATGCTCTAATAGCACTAGGGAAGAAGGAGTATTTGTACAAATTTGTCCTAGCATATGGGACGAGGAATGTGCCTTTATTTTTGTGTCTTTCTCATCTTAAAAATTACAGATGATTTTTCAAAAGAGAAGATGATTACATCCTATGTGTATCCATGGGTTAATCAATTCATGTATTTAAGCTCTACTGATTCATGCAACCTGTGCCATGCCTTAATGGGACTTAAAAAAAAAGGGGCACTTGTAGGAAATCATCCTAGCATTGCTTATCTATATAAGTTAAGAAAAAAAAAGTTTAGAAAAATAATTGTAAACACAGTGAATCCCAAACCAAGCTTGGATTGAACATGTAGTTTTAATAGCTAGTTATTACAAACTATTCAACTAACATTGGCCACCACCCTGATTTTTTAAATGAATTTCTACTTAAAAATGTTGATTAGCTTTTTCTATGCTTTTTTCCTCTTGGTAAATAAAATGCTTTGCATTGCAGCCATTGGCATTTTAGTCAAAAATATTGACAAGAGCAGAAAGATTGAGGACAAATTGGTCAAGATCAAGAGATCAGAAGAAGTGACTTCTTTGTGTTCTCTTCTCATGGGAAACAGACTTCCAGGTAATAAAAGCATTCTTTTTTTTTCTCCCATTGATACTTTATCATTGCTTGTTACATTAGCTTTTCAGATATAACTGAATCCAGTTCAGGATTGTTCGTTAACTTTGTATCCCCCCTCCCCCTCCCAAAAAAAAAGAAAATACTTTTTTCACATTTCTTCATTTCCTTTAAAAATTGCTGCTTTTTTGTGTGTTTTGTGTGTGTGTGACCTATAAGCTAAACATTAAAAATGAAAAGAAAATTATCTTTAAATAGATGTTATAAGCATCTGTTCTTCAAAAACTGCAGCATTGACGAAACAAGGATTAACTTTATTGAGCACATAATTTTTTTTTTCTTATTTTAAATTATTTACGTTGGAGATTATTTACGATAAACTAAACACTGTCAGGAATGCTAAATTGAACCTCAGTGTTATAGCAACCAAATAACAATGAAAACTGAGCTGAAATTAAAAGTCTAATCTTGTTATTGAATGCACTAGCCTATAATTTTTAAATGTACAATTCCATTTAAATGAGTTTTACCAATGCACCAATGTCATAGACTGGAAGTCTAATGCTATTTTCATATTGAAATTATTTTGTGCTACGAACTGAAATGCTTAGAACATTGGATGCTGTGGTGCTAAGAAGTGCTAAAAAATTATCGTATATCTTTAAAAACACAGCGTATCAACACTGTCTCTATTTTGAATTCCTGATACATCAAAAAGCTACCTGTTTATAGTTTTCCCGACATGTATGAAAATTTTTATTTAAGTCATACCTCTTTTTTAATGTTCTATTATGGACTCTATTTGTTTTAGTTATTCCCAAAGAGCTTCTTAAAATGAGTGCAGACACCTGTAGACCTGTCCTTGAAAAATTAATCGAAACAGGAAAGTGGACTGTGGTTTACCAGTTAGTTTCAGACTTTAGAAGAGCTAAAGGTGAAAGAGCCTTATCAAACTTTGCGTCAATGTTAAAACTTGCTGACATCATAAGAAATAATTCTCATAAAAGAGAAGAAAGTGAGAAAATAAAGTTGGTTAGTTTCCTGGTCAAAGAGGGGGCCAGTGTGGAGGATGAGGATACTCTTAAAACTAGCATCCAGCAAGAAGAGTGGCAGGTATGTGCACATAGAAATGTAACCTAAATGGGCGTATTTGTTTTAAAAAAAGATAAAAAGTAACAAGATTTATGTTACCTACTAAAGTTTAATTTTTTTTTTCTGTGTTAGAAACTCGCTTTCAGAATATTTTTTATCAGTTGTGTCTCATTTCTCAAACTAGTTAATTTCTTAACATAAGGAATCCCTGATAAATGTTTTATACATTTTAGAAATTCTTTCAGAAAGGAAAATTATTATATCTTAGCCCAAACCTCCTGTAGGACAGCAGGGGATGCAATCGACTAAGAGTTTAGAGTAGAGACCTGACAGCCATAAAGCTAATCTTTACCTTTACCTATCCCATAGCCGTTGGGGCATCATGCAAGATTCGTCCCCATTCCTCTGTCTTTTGCCTTAGTTAGAACCTCTTTCAATGGCAGGCCCATATATTCTTTTATGTTGTCCTCCCATCGCTTTCACTGTCTGCCTCTTCTTCTTTTATGTTGCCCTCCCATCGCTTTCTCTGTCTGCCTCTTCTTCTTTTTCCTGGTACTGTTCCCTGAAAGTAGGTCTTTGCGAGCCCCAAAGACCTTGTAATATGGCCATAGATTTTAAGCTTGCGGTTCTTTTACTATAGTTAGCAGATAATCATGGTGTCCAATTGATGTAGTAACCCTCTCTGTAATCTCTTGGTTTGTGATGCATTTTTTGAATGTGATACCTAGGATCCTTCTGTAGCATCTCAATGCTACATAGAGCTAATACATTTTAATAAATATTAAACTATAGAAAGCATTTCAGTATTATGTTAATTGCATTTGATATATATAAAAAAAGTTATCCTAGAAGAAAAGTCTATTTTATCAGGATTAAATCATCACTATGATGACAACATAGACTACAAAGACCTTGCATATGATTACTATGTTTTTGACTTGAAAATTGTAAAGTTAATTGTAAATTCCATGAACTAAATGTGACTCAAAAAAACTTTGCATTGTTTACAATTTCCAATTATCTTATTAATCTTAATCTAGGTACTGTATAATGAATTTTAAAATATATTTTAAAAAATCTGGAAATAGAATTAAATTTCTTGAATCAATGACATCTAAAATTATATAAAGTTGTCTTGCCCTTTTTTTTTCTCAGCTATGTTTAGAGCTATTGAAACTTGGTGTCAATCCCAATGGAGTCACATTATATCCTGGAGACACCCCATATCATGCAGCTTTAAGATTGGCCTTGGAAAAACAGTCAGGTAACAATATTGTTTTGCAGCTAATTCTGATACATAGCTTGTCTTATTTTTATACAGTTGACTCTTGATAATCCAACACTTTTTAACTGACTCACTCAGTAATCTAAACCAGCGCTGATGTTTGCATCAGCTGACCGTGCATGTTTTAATGTTGAAATACATTCAAGAAATTGTCATGACAGATAGTTTCTTTCTTCAAAAAAGCATAAGATTTATAAGAGATTTTTTAATACATATGCCCTCTGGACTAAAATCAGACTGATGCACTCCTTGGTCATGTCCACATTCCCTTATGCTTGTGAATCTTAGATGCTAACTGCAGAACTAGAGAAGAATCAATGGAAATGAGATCCTATAGAAAGATTCATATAATTAAATGTATACTCTAGTACTTATATTTTAAAATGCAGGAAGGGCTTAGGTTATAATTTAGTGCAGTATGTGAAAGCTAAAATCATGTTTTGTATTTTTTAGATCAATGCATTTTTATTGTTCTATTGTTTATTTTATACTCTTGAAAGTATAAAAAAATATCTTATTACATCTTAAATAAATCTGAAATTTTCCTGACATATACTTCTTTGAAGTTAACCCTTGTCAATTCAACATTTTTGATGACCCAACACTCCCCTGGTTTCATATGTGCTGGACTATCAAGAATCCAATGTAATCAGATTGGAATTTACTTTTTCTACTTCTAGTCACATTTTGTTGATCAGTTCTCTCTTGCTGGAGTTACAATAGTTGTAAACATATATAAGATGGCTAGCAAATCTTGTAGATGCAAATTAGGATGATGATTATTGAATCAAGTTATGGATCCACACCTTACTATCAACATCTCTGATTAAACTATAATTGCATTTTGTGACTTTATCATCTATGAGCACAATGCAATTAGTTGATTTCGATTCCTGACACATATGATTTATTAGCTTGAGGGATCAGGTTAAGTTAAAGAGCTGAGTCCATAGATAAATCCTAAGTATTCTTATACTTTAAAACAAAGAAATATGAAATTGTATCTTAAAGCAAGTCCTGTCTTTTTTTATATTTCCACAGGAGATTTTTCCTTACTCAAAGAATTAAAAAATACTCATGAAAAGAAAGAAAATTTGTTCTTTCAAAAAGATATAAATTGTTTAGATGGAGCTGGCAATAATCTGTTACACTTGGCAGCCCAGGTAAAGTTCTGTTTTTTAACAAATATGTTATAATTCTAATGTTCAACAAATCAGGTATAATTTTATTGTTTAACTTCATGTTATTGAATTAAATAAGTTACAAGTTACAAAAAATTGAACATCAATTTATTTATTTTTCTGTTCATTCATGTATAGTTATTACTATACATAATTTTTTGGCCTTCTTCAATTAAGTGTGTCAACAAAATTGGAAATAGGGCTCAAATTGAATTTAAAATAAACAGTGAATCAAGTTTTAGAGGCTATAGTGATACTGCCAACTTTATTCATATATTTTCTTTGGGTCATGCTTACTTGGTGCCTTGGGCTCATGCTAAGTTAAAGTGGTTGGAATTTCACCTTTGTATTCTGTTTAAAATTAGTTTTTCTTTGTTCTGTTTAATTAATATTTTTTTTTCACCCAACTTATTTGAGCTAAAAGCTTCAAAAGTCTCTGTGCCCTAAAGAAATTGAATTGTTTCAAATGAAATGTATGATGATCTTGTTATTTGACTAAACTGTAGGCAGAGAGGAATGAAAACTCATTGGATGCTGTGAAGTTACTTTGTAGTTGGAATATTTCAAGTGATGCTAAAAATGATAACTTCAAACTTCCTTGTGATTATTTGCTGGACTGGGATGATAGTCGTTCAGAGTACCTCAAGAAACCAGAAGTTGATATACCAAATAAATCATCGTCTGAGAATGAAGGTATTTCTTTCTAACTCAGTTAAAAAGCTCACTTAAAAAAAATTGTAACTGCATAGTAAAAAAAAATAATTTTATTTTCTTAAACAGATTCTCCAATTCATGCTAATTCCAAAAGAAAAAGTGAATCACCATCTAAGGTAATTTTACAAATTTAAACAAAACAATAATAATATATTTTATAAATAGAGTACTGTTTACCTTGTGAAATCTTAATATTTGTTGCAAATAAATTTGAATTTTACTTTTTAACATTAGATGAGCTAGAATAATATTTCTGTGGTCAACAGCCATCAAATCTATTGTATCACAAATACAGTGATCAAATACTTAATATTCTCTTTACAATTCCTACCCTTATCTTACACTTAACATGTAAAAAAAAGGTGAATGTTGGAAGTTGGTCAGCTGAAATGTCACACATAGCTAGGTTATGAAGATGATAGAGTGTTGAGCTAATAACCCAATTATATTTGGTTGATCCCATTCATGCTAATTCCAAAAGAAAAAGTGAATCACCATCTAAGGTAATGTCCTCACCCCATACCAACATGGCTTTAGGAAATATAGATCATGTGAAACACAGCTAATAGGACTAATTGATTATTTTTCAAAAGGTTTAGATAATAGTGAACAAATAGATGCTATCTTACTAGATTTTTCCAAGGCTTTTGACAAAGTTCACCACCATAGTTTGCTTAAAAAATTAAAATATTTCGGCATTAACGGTCCACTGCATCAGTGGATTAAAGATTTTCTGATAGGGAGAGAACAAACTGTAATAATAAATGGCTCTAAATCAACACCAGCAAAAACAGTAAACTCAGGTGTACCTCAAGGAACAGTCTTGGGTCCACTACTATTTTTAATTTACATAAATGATTTACCAAATTGCATTAGTTCAGGAACAAAAGTCAGATTATTTGCAGACGATTGCATAATATATAGAACAATAAAAACAAAACAAGACACAGATATTTTACAAAGAGAATTAGATGAATTACAGAAATGGGAATCAAATTGGAGCATGTCTTTCCACCCAGAAAAATGTCAGTTGTTAAGAGTAACAAAAAAACTAAAACAAATTAATTCCACTTATCTTATTCATGGCAAACCAGTAACACAGACTAAAAACTCAAAATATCTAGGTGTTATAATAAATGAAAAACTGTCATGGAATCCACATATTGATGAAACTATTAAAAAATCCAACAAAGCATTAGGGTTTATTAAAAGAAATTTTTATAAATCAAATAAGAACATAAAACTAAAATGTTATTTAACCTTGGTTAGGCCAATAATAGAATATGCATCCACCGTGTGGGACCCCTCAACTCAAGAAAACATTAAGAAACTGGAACAAACACAAAATAGAGCAGTGAGTTTCATAACAAACGAATATTCACATTTGACTAGGGTAACACCATTAGTAAAATCACTAAATTTAGAAAGCCTTCAGGACAGAAGACTCAAAAGTAAAGTAGCAATTATACATAAAACACTGAACCATAATCTTCAAAAACAAAAACAAAATTTAATAAAATACTCTGAAAGACACAAAAATAAAGGCACATTCCTCGTCCCATATGCTAGGACAAATTTGTACAAATAATCCTTCTTCCCTAGTGCTATTAGAGCTAGCCAGAAAAACCAGTGACTTGGCAGAATTTAAGTCATTGGTTAATATGCATGACTAAATGCATGACGCGTAGGACGTAATCATCTTCTTTTTTGAAGTAACGTCTGTATTATATAAGATAAGAAGACCATTTTTTCTGACTTAATGTTGTTTTGATATGCTATTACTAATTTTATTGTATCAGTAGTTATTTTACACAATTTATAGGATCCAAAAGCTATTGCCAGAAATATTCTGATGAAAATACCAGATGCTCCTGGTTTTCTGACTCCAAGTCCCCAGAGTGTTGAGAGGGGAGACATTGAGCCAACACACTCTGGACAAACTTTAGCCAGTAAAATTAATAAGACAAGAAACCCAAGTGGAGGCAGTGGTCAGTTATTTGTTATATTGCTATTTTCTTTTTTTATATCTGCATGTGATGTGATAATGTGTATCATATTAAAACCTGCAGCGCTACAATTTGGAAATATGTGACACTCACTCATCATACTTTCCGTAATTGAGATATCTCTTTTGAATAAATGTGATCTAAATTCATGAAGTTTTGTTTTGAGACTCACACATTGCATTAGCAAAATGGTTATCTATTTGGCCATTGTTGTTCTATTGGAGAAAGTATTGTTAACTGTTTATTAATCTTTTATTACACCCCCAAAATTGCAATTATATTAACAAATCAATAATAACAGTAATCACTTAAATAATGTTATGATTAGCATAATTTTTAAAACCATAGCATAATCTAAATTCAGATGTTAGATTTCTTCATTTTTTTTTTTTTTTTTTTTTTTAATTCTTATACTTTTAAATAAACTACAGCATAAGTTCCTTAATATTTGTATGGTTGAACAATGACTATGCTGTTGGCAAGTTTAATACTTGTTTAAGAATAATTAAAAATAAGAGCATGGAAGAAATGTTTAGGATCTATTAGTAGATTAAAGAAAGGGAATTTGAAAGTGAAAGAAGGTCATATTGAGTCTCTTTATGCCCCATAAAGAGAACAAGATTGAAATGCAATGAGGCATCATAGAAAACAAAATCAAGCAAGAAATGATGTTAGAGATGATCCCTGGCGCCATATATAATGATGTAAATTTATGGCCCATCAAATAATAGACTGGTTTGGATATTTAATAAGAAGTCTCTGGATCATCCAGTTCTTAGAGCATATATCCTCAGTACTCAGGCTGCAGGGCTAAAATCTCCAGGTTACATTAGATTGGTAAATAATTTACAATTATGCTGTTCTATCATCTAATAACTAACTAGGTTACTTGATATTATCATGTTTTTCAGTATCTAACACTGTAATGAAAGATACAGATCTGCAAGAAATTTGTCAAAATCAGTATGATAAGGTTCATGTGACAGATTTTGATAACCTAGCATGGGAAATTGAATGCACAGGTTGTTTTGTTTTTAATCATAATTAGACTAATTGCATTAAAATATTAAATTAAAATTCTTAGAACAACTAAAAAGACATTTAGATGAAATACTACAAATCTAGCAATAAAATATTTTTTTCTAGTAAATTTCTAATTAATGATGCTGAAAAATACCTGTTCATTGAAGTATTGATAATTTATCGTAGCTGTTGTTTCAATCATTAATTAATTTTTTATTGACAGAAACAGTATGGAACTTGTTAAAAAGACTTAAAACACAAGATTCAGACATTGTGTTAAAAGGACAGAAACTGGAAAGAAAAGCAACTGAATGTTTCATTAAACTTTTACTGTTGAAAATCCAGCAGCTAGGAACTGGTGACTGGAGTGGCCTAGAACAGGTTTTCAAAAACAATATATTTTAAACAGTACTTTATATTTGTAGCTTCATTGTGGCCTACATACAACACCCATTGTTATATGCCCTCTCTAACTCTTCCCTCTTCCTACATGGTGTCATTTTTAACCGGTTGTGGCGAATGTCAGGTGGAGGTTTACATCTAAGGGTATGACAAGAAGTGAAAGCACAACCATGTACAGATTTAGGATTGGCCACACCTACATCACTCACTCCTTTGTGCTAAAGATAGAATAGCCCTCACTGTGAGAGTTCTGTTACTCTTATCTCACTGTGGAATATGTCCTCCTTTATTGCCCAAATACCAGGATATTAGACAGAAGTATTTTAGAGCAGACAACTTATAAACACTGGTAATGTCGGCCCTGGGAAAATACTGGGCTTTATTCGGGAGGTGGGGTTTATTTTGAAAATTTGATTTGTGATAGGGCAAAGTAATTGTGAATATATAATATTTAAAACAGATTTTTATTAAATTATAAACATTTTTACTATTTTTACTATTTGAGCTATGAGTGGACCTTATTTTTAATAGCTTTTACTTAGTTATATAACATTTAGATCTTGAGCTATAAAGGGGGAATAACCTTTGAGGGATTTGGGCAATGAATGGCCTAAATTGTGCCGATGTGCCAAAAACCCAAAATATAAAAAATAACTTGGTGTCATTTTTATTTGTGTTTATCCTATAAGCTTGTTTAAAACATTGTGAAGCTGATAGAGAAAAAAATTTACTGCTACCATAAACCTGAAATTATACCAGATTGAAAAGCAGACTTTAAGTAGCTAGTTACATATTTGTTTTGATCTGAGCTGATCTCAGTTCAACAATGCAAGAAGATATTGACAAGTTTATGATTTATCAGACTTCTAGCTTCTTAGTTTCATATTTAAGTTAAAGAAGGATATTAGAGTGTTTAAATTAATCAATAGTAATTTTCTTCTTTACAGGAATTTTTATTGATTTATAGGATTAATTTTTCTACAATGATAAAGTGGAAATGTACAAAGTTGATTAATTTGTAAGCAAAATAATTGGAAAATGGGACCTGATTATTGAGCATTCCTAAAATATTAAACATCATGCTATATTTTAAAAATTTTATTTGAAAAAATTATTTAGAATTTGTTTTTGTGTGTTTTTATTTTAAATGTTACTATAATAATACATTTTATGAGTTAAAAATTTGACTGAGGAAAAAAACACAAAACAAAAAAACTAATAACAAACCTAGAATACATTGAAATTATGTATATTTTTCCTTTTTTTAAAATTATTTTTTTTCAAGGAAATTGACAAAGCTTTATCAAAATATTAAGTATCAGATCTGGCTTGCTTCATTATTCATCTATGTATTATAATCAATATTTTTATTACTATTAAGGACGTTCCATTTATTCTGTCCTAATACTTAAGTGTAAAAACTAAAATATATGTTTGGCAAGGCACATATCTTAACACATCTATCCATTAATCTTGAACAGATATAATTAATTTTAGCATTTTGTGTTGTCTTAAACTCAAAAAGATGTTTTTGTTTTTTATTTTTTGTATGGTTTAAAGAAAAAAAGTACATTTATTGCTTTTTCTGAATTTTTTCTAATGCTTAATATTTAGTAAAAAAAGTTTAAATAAAACAAGGTTTTTAGAAACTTTAAAGAAATAATTATTTTTGTTTTAATTTTTGTGCTAGACCAAAGTAGCTGTATCTGAAGACTCTCTCCAGCTGTTCAAGTTACCCCTACCCATGGAAACCTGCATTCTTTGGGAGTTAGCTGTGGCATTTTCTCATCGCAACAGTGAGGCTCAAGGATCAGTCGATGAAAAGCTTGACCTGGAATGTGGAATGGTTTACTCAGAAGTCATTCGTATTTGGGAAATAGTGCTGGATCCCTCAGATGTCAACTTGGTAGTGGATAAGATCAGCAATTCACATTCTCGAGGACAGCAATGCATTATACAAGTAAGTGTTTACATTAATAATAATGGCAATGTCTTTGATTCCTAAGATTAAGGTTGATTTCAGTGTTTCACATGACGAGCAAACCTAGTTGCGATCTGCATATTTTTCTGCATCTGGTGCAAACAAACTCATTGTCCGCTGGCAGTCTATTGAAGTTTTCTTTCCGTCTCTGCACCTCTCTTCAATAATTGCTTTGTGTGTCCCACAGCCTTTGTGAGTGCTCTCCAACTGTCTTTTTCAGAGGCCATCTACTATTCTCTATGCCAGTGAGGGTAAATGGTGCCTGAGTTGATCTTTATAGCACTTAGGGCGGGCACCTCCTGATACGCTGTCCTCCTTTAAGTGTTTACATTAATGAGGTATTTCACTCACTGTATATGGGATCTGATCTGTTGGTTTTCGGGTAAAGTAACTTAAAAAACTATGGAATATGGTAGACTTTTTATGTAAGAGATTTGAAGTGATATGATCTAAAAATACACACAAATGTCATTTTCAGAAACTCCTTAAAGATTCCAAAGGTGATTTGAAAAAGAAGAGAATAAAAACACTCAATGCCAATGACAACAATCCAAGGAATTTCCTCCTGTGTCCACCCAGTGAGGAGTACAACAAAAAGACAATCCATTGTTACCCTCCTGCGAGTCTAAATAAAAATGAGTTCAATATCCTCAAACTGTACAATTTATCCTCTAGTATGGTCTCAGCCATCCTGAGTGAAGAGGTACTTAAGGTAAATTACATGTGTGCTTATCTTCCTATTTTGTTCACTTTCAGTAGTCGGAATCTCTTCAACAACTATTACAAATTTGATGTTAGCCTTAGAACTTGTTTTTTATTTATTTTACCTTTAAGTAGCAGAAGCATTTGTCTAGATTAATATGAGGCAAGAGTTCTTAGCAACAAAAAAACAACCCAAAACAACACTATTAATAAACTAATGTTGTTATTTTGCGTTCATTTCTGGAAAAGAAAGTTTTTTTTTTAAAGAAACATTAAGGGCTATCTAAATTACTTATTTTGTTTTCAATTAGAATACTTTACAAAAAATAATCATAGATAATATTTATCGCAATACATAACTACCTGCATTTCATCCTACCACTACAGTAACCTACTTACACAATGCTAGTCAATTGAATTTATAAAATCTTATTATACATTTTTTTTCTTTACATTCATTGCAATATTAATATTATTTATCACCACACAATTGTCTGCAGATCAAAAGTTATTATCTTATAGCATAAAGCTTGTTAAGCCTAGATAAGAAGGGCTGCTCTATTTCACTTTTCAACTTTAAATAGTTGTAGAATCTAAATGATATATAGTATATAGATGTTGGAAACTTATTACATAATTATGATAGAATAGAAGAAATTAATTACGCATGGCTGAAAGTTCTTGTTTGCATGTCTTTGACTTGCAGATTGATTTCCCTTTCAAAGTTGCTGAAATTGAACACCAAATTATTAGCTTGAAAAATGAGTCTCCAATATTACTCCTGGGCAGAAGTGGAACAGGAAAGACAACTTGTTGTTTGTATCGTCTGTACAAAGAATTTGAAAACTACTGGAAAAATGCAGATGAAGTTGGAAGACCACTGATACCTAAAGATTTTTCAAGTACCTTTTTTCTTGAAAGTAGATTTAAATAACAATAGGACTTTGAACTTCTATTTAGAAGCATCTTAAGATAAATTCTGAGGAAATTTTACCATACACTTAAGCTTATCTCATGATATTGTCAATATATTAGATAGAAATACACATACTCTATTAGTGAGATACTTCTTTTGTAGGTTTAAATATATCCATAAAGCAGGTGATCAGTTAACTAACAGTATAAAGTTATTAACCACATTTCCTTACTGACAGCTGGTGTCAGGCTTAAAACATTTCTTGAAAGAAAATTTCGATTCCTCCTGCAGACTAAGATTTAAGCCCTTACTAATGTTGGAGGCCTGGTTGCTGAGCGGTAAAGTCCATGGCTTCTGAACCGGGGTCCCAGGTTCAAATCCTGGTGAAGACTTGGATTATTAATTTTGATATCTTTGGGTGCCTTTGAGTCCACCCAGCTCTAATGGGTACCTGACATTATTTGGGGAAAAGTGAAGGCGTTTAGTCATAGTGCTGGCCTCATTACTCCCTTGTTAACCGTAGGCCACTGAAACAGATGACCTTTACATCATCTGCCCTATAGATCACAAGGTTTGAAAGGAGAACTTAATGTTGTGTATGCCAATGGCAAAGTTGAAGTGTTCTCTCCAGCTTTTAAGGTTGAAGCTTTGAATGCAATAAGATGAAAGATTAAAAGGCATTAGGCATGGTGAACTTAACAGTCATGAGCTGTATTAAGAGCTACCCAATCTCACAACATATCCTTGTCTCGTAAAAAAAAAAAGAATTCTTTATTCTTCCCAGCTTTTATGGAAACTTGACTTTCTTAAGTTTGACTTGAATTTCAAGGCCATTATGCTGCTACAATAAATGCACCATGCAGTAAATTGTCATGAAGATAGGTGGAGCTTTAAAACGCTACATCATTCTCTAACAACCTCTATGAGATTTGGAAAAGAAATCATTATTATTTTAATAAAAATGAGATAACTATAAAAGTGCTTAACACTACAACATCTAGTTTTCTATAAGAAAATTTTCACAATACATATCACATATCATTAAATATGTAGGTGTTCTAAATTGTCTTTCTTTGAGTAATTTGATCCTAGACACTAAAAACAAGTCTCTATTATTTACTATATACATTTCTTAAAAAGGTTTTGATAACAAAATATTAAAAAATGTTCAATATTGTTGGTCAGTGATAGAAAACTTGTCGAAAGACGAGGAGATGGATACTGTGGCTGTAGCATCTGGTGAAGATAAAGAAAATGATGAAGATGTAGTATCAGAGGCAGACAGTGATAACTCTAATGACACTCATGACCATCTGCATCAGGTAAAGTCTTGGAAAACTTTTAAACACTATAGCAGTGTGTTACTTGGTTCTGGAGGTTGACACAATCATGGAACCTTGTTTTTATTTTAAAAATATTAAAATAAAAAATTTACAAATATTAATTATTTTCTCCTAATTAAGGGTTAGTTTTGGTCTAATTAGCAGTGTAATGGTAAAGGAAGAAGAAAATAATCTCTCAGTTCAGAAAGGGATCACTGCAGATAAGGTTTTGACTCAAAGCCATTATTTAATAGAGTATTAGTAAAAATATAATTGCCTGTTTGTTTTACAATTTTTGAATGTCCCTTCAGAAATGTTGAAGATCATTACTTCCTAGCTTAGATCTCTTGCAGTGTGGCTGGGAATTAATGCAGGCTGGGTTCTCGTGACAAGAGTCCAGAGCACATACCACCAGGCTGTAAGAGCCGTCTGTTTCTATGATGATAATTTTACAAGCTTGGGCCTAATTTAAAAAAAAATGCTAGATACCATTATGTTAAATGAACTTGCTTATATAATACAGACGTTACTTCAAAAAAGAAGATGATTACGTCCTATGCTTATGTTCTCAAACACTAAGATAAAAATTCTCCTCAACTTGGTTTTCAGATACTATTGAGTGGAACAAACAGATCTAGAAAAAATCCTTTTAAGACAAATAACATTAGTTTTTATATTTCAGATCTTTGTTACAAAAAACCCAGTTTTGTGTGCAGCAGTTGAGAAAAATTTCACCCAATTATGTCAGACTGACACAGATCTTCAGAATCATGTAAAGAACAGGACTAAACCAGCCAATCGTCTTCAGGTTGTTAAATAATTTTTCTACCAGCATTTTGAATGACACTATTTTAGACATACCTCTCTCTCTGTGGCATTTTACATCTCAGGAGACAATCTTTTCCCTTAGCAACTTCTCATGTAACTTAACAGGCCAGTCCTAAATACGCAACAGGGGTCATTATGGGCATCTGTCATCACCATATGCAGTAGCACTTTCACCCTTCTTTTTATTTTTGGTGTGTGGGCCATCAGCAATCAAAGACCCTTTCTTTATGTTGGCTCTCCATATCCAATTCTTCATTTTACCATCTTTTAGTCTCAGTTTTGAAGAGTTTCATGTTGCACTTGCCTACATTGGCATACCTTAAAAATGGGTGACTAACACTCTTGCCTTCATTTTAGACCACCATACAGAATGTCTTGTGGGAATCAACTTTGTAGCATTCTTTGAACATTTCCAAGCCAGCCAAGGCATCTACAGCTGATAACTCACGAGTGTCCTTTTTGCAGCATTTCCCTTATTGGTTATTTTATTTTTAGCCAGTATTATCTTTCATAATCTTAAATTAATCATAATTGTTTAATTACTTATGCATTGAATGTTATTTTTTAAGAGCTAAATTAAATAGTTTACTTGTTACTATTGTATAAAGATACAATGGTATTATGTGGTCAACCCAGTGTTCAACCACCCTCCACATTTCTTTTACCTTTTAAAATTGATTGAATTGATAGCCTCATCTAGAACTAGAATCTACATGTCACTTGGCGGCCAAATGCCATATATCCTGTGGTATGCATGATAACTATTTTATTTCAATGAAAAACGTTCTCTTGAGTTCTTAAGTGTCTACATTTCTCTTTTCTTCTAGACATTATTTGCCTTTCACCAAACTAATTTTATTCCTTCCATTATCTCTCAGGATACAGATGTCGAATCATTCCCTTTGTTTCTCACTTCCAAACATTTGCTGCTTCTGCTGGATGCCTCGGCAGACGGAGATTCCTTTTTCCCCCGTGATGAAGACTTAGAGCCTGAGCATAACATTCCTGGCTGGGAGACTCCAGAGGACATTTTTCATGACATAGGGCATCCGTTACTTGAGAGCCAGATACAAGCTGGAGGTAAGTTGTAATCTGTTTGAACTCATATGTAATTCTATAATAAAAAAAAAGATCCTAGATATCCAATCTAATTGAGACAAAACTATCCAACATGGATTGGTGAAAGAAAGAGCGTTATTTACTTTTATACAAGCATAGAGATAAATAATAATAATAGTAATATTGGATTAATCTGAGTGCAGAATTCTAAGCTATAAGACAAAAGCCTTGATAATAAGGTCATACTGATTTTTTCAGTACTAGGCTTTGTCTTGTTAAGGATAGTAGGCTTTCAAAGAAGCATGTAGATTTCACTCATTGTAGAAGCTAAGATTACATTGATCTATTATCTGTAAATCTAACTGTTGATGGTACAACTATTGAGCTTTCAATTTATAATAGAAATGATAATACAATCATTGCAGGGATTTATTTGATGTTGTAGGCTTCAAAGAATTTCAGTATGAACTAAATCTGATGTTCCAACTATTTGAGTTTGTCAAATAAATATGGCAGATGTAAAAAATTTGTCAAATAAATGTTGAATAATCCAGTTGTAGTTTCCGATAAATGCTAGAGGTTCAAAATAAGTGTGGCTGGTGCTGGAGGTAGCCAAACAATGTTCACACTATCCATTAGACTTTCTCTTTCCAAATGATCATTATGATCATTTGCAGGTTTAAAGATGTCTCTAAAAAACACATTTTGAATACAATTTTGTTGAGTTTAATATCTTTAATTTCAGTTCTACAAACTAATTATTCCAAAATTTACATAAAACATAAATAAAAAATTGTACAAATCATATGAATAGTACAGACTAATTTGACTGACAAATAAAAATACTGATAAATAATGACCTAAATATCTAGCTTTGTTTTACTTTTATCGTCTTCCAAAAGACTTTTCTAGACAGTTACATAAAGACCCTTTCTTCAAAGCTTGTCTCTGTCTTGCCTAATTGTTTACAAAAGCATCCTTTCAAGGACTTAATTAAGAATCTGATAATCTACATACACAAATTATGACCCATATTACCAATCAGGTGGTCACTTGACCTGATCAAGCATGACAGATTTGCTTGATTATATATATTTAGTTTTAATTTTTAAAAGTTTAAGTACCTCTTTCATACCTTGGTATCTATGGGGCAGATTATGTAAAGGTCATCTCTTTGGTCTACTTAACTTGAGTGTCATGTGGCCAGCACAATGACCAACTGCCTTTACTTTTCCCTCATTAATATCAGATACCCAGTAGTATTGGGAATACTCAAGGGCACCCTAAAATCCCAATCATGAATCCTGTTTCTCATCTCCTCCTATCCTTTAATCCAGTGTTTCCCAAACTTCTGACCCATGTATACCCCTTTGGCAATTTTTGTAATGCTGAGTACTCCTTTGTCAGGTGGGTTTCCAGCTTGTTGATTTTAGGGTTAGACATAAGTTCCTTGTACTCCCAGGTTCCCCCCGGCCTTGACAGTAGAAACCAAAAACAAAGAGTATTGGCCTTTAGACTACAGTTTGCTGAACATTGAATACATGTCTTGCAACTGAACAACGATTGTTCAACATGAACAATATTAATGATAACGTAAGTTAACTTATATTAGTTAACAACAAGAGTTTATGTTCAACAATTGAATTAATGAATGAATATTAGATTTATGACATGAATGATGAACAAATATCAATAGTATTTCAAAACAAATACAAACTTTCCATATTTTGCACATGAAATATAGCCACACCTTAATCTCAGTGCCACAGTCAATCAGGGCTCGCAACGCCCACACCCCAACGCCATGGACGATAGTCAAATACCATAACAAAGCCTACAAATCAGACTTGACTCTGGCAGAATCCCAAGCCTGCGTCCCTAAACAAAAAAAATATGCATTCCTTGAGATCGCCATTCACAAGATCATAGGACTAACGAATTTAGAACTACACCGTGAAGAATAAAGTAAAATAAACCTACTTACCCAATACTGGGGAAGAAAACACCAAAGAAACTCCAACAAAAGATCCGCCATCAGCACAACCACAACAGAGGCAAAGAGGCAATGACATCAACAAAGCGCGACCTTAGGAATTAGAGTGCACAAACCATTATGGTGCACAAAAGAGACATCACACAAGAAGCAACTCTAGATGTGCACGACACCCTTGCCCCCCCCCCCCCCCCAACCACACTTTAATTTATTAAGAGAATATAATAAAAAATTGGTGTTTAAAAAAAATCAGCATAGTTAATGATGCTCGACGCCTACCCCCTCCAAAGTCTTCCCATACCCCTGGTGGTTTGCATACCCCACTTTGGGAAACACTGCCTTAATCCATTGGGGCACAATCACGATCTGTCGGCTTCCTCCATTTTTCTCTGTCTTTTGCCTTAAGTAGAATCTCTTTCAGTCCTTTCCACTCTTTATAATTGTTGTCATCCCATCTTTTTCTTTGTATTTTTCTACCGAGCTTAAATTAATTTTTGCGCAGCTATTTTTGATTAACTTAATGTTATAAGCTTTAAATATGTGTGCAATATTTTCAGCCATCCAACATAATGCAATGTTTAAATATTATCCTATTTAAAAAGGTGCTGAAAAAGAAGACATGACCAAGTTGCAGAAGCCTGAGAAAAAGAAAAAAGATTTTAGGCCAGAGTGTACATACGATCTGTTTGAGCATGCCATTTGGCCTAAATTAAAAAATAAAGTATGTTAATACTTCAATTTTAAAATGATTTAGTATATTATTATACTCATCTTAGACAATAAATTAAAGTTTACTGCAAATATTGATTATATCAACAAAAATGGCAGCAAAGATTATGATTAATTAGAAAAATGTCCTCATTTAATGTTAGTAAAAAAGGCCTTGGTGATGTTTTGTCATGTTTTAAGTTTTAATATCACTGCCTGATATGGCAATCTGAACATTAAAAATAAAAATAAACTTCATAGAATCCTAAATGCTGCTGGTAAGGTCATTGGCATAAAACATACTGTTTCAGAAAAAACATTTATAAGAAAACTAAAAATATTTTAGAAATCAAAAATCACCTTTGGGTCAGGATTTTGTGACTTTATCTTCACAAAAAGATACAAGACACTGATAGCAAAGACAAGAGACAAAAACTCTTTTGTCCCCCTAGCTATCAAATCATTAAATAAAATTCAACTATCTGATATCAGCATTTTACATGTAAATTATG
>JAZGLO010006402.1:7500-29747 GCA_036873155.1 Biomphalaria sudanica | reverse complement strand
GTTTTAAAAAAGAAAACGACCAACATTACTTTAATTTTCTTACTAATTTCGCCATAATCGTTTCGAAATTTATATGAATAATCTACTAACGCCAAATAACTGTTTGAAATTCCTATAATAATGTTGTAACTTTAGGTTAGGCACTTAACGAAAAGGCATGCAACTCAACACAGTTTAACAGGAAATAAATAGTTGTGTTTATTCACTAGGGTAAACACATAACATCCTTTAGCTTCCCCAGAGTCTCACTACTAATTATACCAGTCCTTTGCTACTTAACCCGAATGTGGACCAACGACAGCTTTCCCAGTTTCGCTCCAGGTCCCTACTACAACCTTCAGGCAGCACAAAAGTTGGCCTCTTAGTTTCCCAAACATTCAGACTCTTCACAATCCCTTATGCACTGTTATTCTCTCTCTTCTAGTGTCTTCCTGTTTAGGTTCACTAGTGCGCTAATGCGCACCTCAAGCACTGGTGCAAGGCAGGGTTACAACACTATCCCCACCTTAGTCATTTCGTCCCGAAAAGAAACATGTTCACGGTTGGTCAGTGCAGGTGGAAGTCGGTCAGTGGGAGTCACAAATTGAATGCAGCGTGCTCCCCACAAAGCCATCCACACTGCTCTCTGCAGGTGTTGCTTCCTCCTTCTCCAGTTGATCTGCCTTTGGTTAAGGTGGCGTCGTTTTCGTTGTCTGGCCTTTCTCTCAGTCAGCACTGACAGCATCTTCATGGCAGGAATAGAGGCAGTAGATGTCATGGCGGTGGTCATCAAGACCATTGGTCTTACACGTTGCTCCAGCACGCTTCCTCGATGCACCGTAAGCCCCCAGGAGGTCAGGTTGTCAAACACGTCATAACCTTCAAGCGTGTCTGGAAGGCATGTATGTGGGGAACGTGGGCAACGTCCTTTGGGCACAAGTCCATCTGCTGCACCACCATCAGCGCTTCTCTTGCTGTTACTGGTATCAGGACAAACGTCGGTTTGGTCAATACTTTGTTGGCAGGTCTTCCGGTGATCATACTCTCCCCTTGAGGCGGCCCCGTCAGCATAGTTCTTATTGAACGTCTGGGTGCAGGCAGGAATCACGATGATATGATCAGTTCTGTGCTCAGCGCTGTCCAGACAAATGTCGTAGACGCCAAGCTTGCACGGCTCGCTATTACAGTCATAGACAACACTACTATCAACGGCGTCTCCGTTGAGTAGCGGATTGTTTATACCTGTCGACATGGTAGCTATCTGGTCATCGGTCTTGTTCATCACGGTATCAAACGATTCATTAGTCTTGTTAAGTGAGGGAATGGTACCTATCTGTTTAATCATGGTACAGATCTGCTCGTTGACCTCTTTCAGCACGGCACTCATGACCTCTCTGATAACTGGTTCTACCTCAAACAGGTAGGTCTCGGGATCCTACCCTTTATCGACCAGGTTCTGTCTAAGACTGGCTCTCATCTTCTCTTTGTCACAGAAGATCATCAGCTCCCTGGCTCGGAGCTTCTCTTTTAACTGATTACAGCTAAGTTCATCTAGCTTCCTAAGCGTTGTCATTCTTATCCTTTTGTTGAGCTGCCTAAATCCCACTTCTGACACCAATTGTTGTAAATTTAGGTTAGGAACTCAACGAAAAGTATTTGTCAGCTAAACACACACAGTTAACCCTATTGCGTCACGAATAGGGTTACAAAAATATGTATTAGAAATTTTTTAAAGCAGTGTTTCTTAAACTTCGGCTTAAAAAACACAAAAAGACGACGTTTTCTTGCATTATTCAATGCAGAAATGCAATCTTCTGACATCTACAGATCATTATTAAATCTATTGAAAACGTACCCTTTGAATACAATTTTACTTGAAAAATATTCTAATAAGAATTTACAGGCCCTTTACAATGCAAATACAACCGATTTGTTCCTTGAAAAGATAAGATACCCAACATATTGTTATAAACCTGGTGGTGGCACAGATCGGGGTAGTGGTGTGAGTGTAGTCAGCCGGCGCAAATCGCCCCAGGCCAGCGCTAGACGAGCGGTCAACCGTGACGAGTTACGACGGTCGGCCGAGACGAGTGTCAACATGATGGTTCGGGAAGGATCGACGTCGTGAACAGAGCTGAGGAGCGTCACGAGAGTTGTAGTCATCTGACCACCTAGAAACGTCGAGCGGCGTTCTGTCAGGTTCGAGACGGCCAGTAGGGACCCTATATAAGAGCGGAGGTGTCGCAGTCAAGACGGTTCAGAGCCCGGTTCACTACAGTCCGGTTGACTACAGCACAGTTCAGCGGTGTGGTTCTGTACGAAGCATTACGACGGTTCAGTGCGGAGTACTGTCAAGTACAGTTGAGACGACTGGCGTCTTGATCTTGGTCTGCAATCGAGTCCAAAATAACGAGCCTAGTGTGTGAAGTCAGTCCTGAACTGTTGAACCCAGTGCAAGCCCGGAACGAACGGAGAGGCCAGAGCAAGAGTTGATAAGGCGGAACGGTGTTATCGGAGAGATATTTGTACAGTGTATGTGTTGCCAATTGTACAGTATTGGCTGTTATTTATTCAACTATTAAAGTGTTACGTTACTTTGGAGCCCTGAGTTGTCAAGTTTTTTAAGTTGGTTGTGTATGATGCAGTTTGAAGAGAGCCTGGATAGTGAGAATCGTAATAATATTTAGATTAAGACTTTGAAGATCGCCGACAAATAAAAACAACATTCGAAAAATTATAATTTTTTTTAATAAGTTCATTTGCTAGTAATACATTTTGTTCAATAGGCATTTTTGTATCTTTCTTTTTTTTAATGCATCCATCCCAGTGGCGCTACAGCCCATTGAGGGCTCTGGCTTTCTTCAAGACATCATTTCATTCATATCTCTCCTGGGCCTTTCGTCTCTACGCCCTAAACCCAAGCTGTTGCAGATCTGCTTCCACATCATCAATCCAACTTTCTTTTGTTACTGAACTATAATTCAAAGCTCCAAAACAAAAAAAAATTCAGAAGTGGGAGGAGAAATTAAGTGGACTAATTAGATACTACCAAATTATTTTGGCATTTTCAGGATTCAGTCAATTGTGAGTTATAGTCCCAATTTGTTTTATACAATAGAAAAATATCATTGTGGGTAAAGGTTAGAAAAACCTAACTAGGAAAATTATTTTTGGGTTTAGAACTCATCTCAATCTCTACTCTTATAATGAAAAATTTCGTATGAATTCTAAATGTTCAAAATTTTTGTCCAATTACATTATATTCGGCTATTCTGTTTTAAAACTTAATGTTTTTTTTCTGGAAAGGGGAGAGGGCGGTAGAGTTAAAACGTTAATCCTCGAATATTTTTTTATAATTTCTGCCTAATTATTGGATTTGGCATTAAAGAATATATATAATATTTTAATTTATAACATATATAAATTATATTAGTGTAAGTTTTTTTATTTTTTTTTTTTTTTAACTAAAATACAAAATGAAAAATGAATTGGTTTGTCCTATGGGCTGAAGTCGATTGCCTGTATTGCCCCTCTCACATGGTACAATCCTTTATCATTTTATATTTACTACTGATAAAATTTGAGAGTGTATGTGCATAATTTACAAATGGGTTAAAACATCAACATGCGCTCCCCAGACCAGTTGCTGAAAGGGCGAGGAATCTTCAATTTTTCCACTAACTCCAGGAAGAACATATTTTGAGGCGTAATAAACGTCTTTCATAAGAATTAAGGGTCAGAATGTAATAAAGATTAAATATCTACACACACACACACACATACATATTTTTATCTCGGGGGGGGGGAGAAGTTGGGGGGGGGAATCCCCTTAAACCCTTCTCCCCCAAAATAAACCTGGTTATGCCCACGATGTATACTGAAGAGGTATCTTTAGCTTCAAATCCCGCTGAAGAGGGTTTTTAAATACAAAGCCCTCTTGGCTTCGCTCATAAAATCTGGTGACTAATCTATTAAAGAGGGAGTTTAATCGTAAATCTGGAGGGTGTTTTAAAATCAAAATCTTTGAAAGCTATGCTCATAGATTTTTAGGATTGTTGTTTGCATATTTTGGGGGGAGGAGTGTTTTACAGAAGAGGGAGATTTGACTGCTAAACCTTCTGGTAGGGGTCTTTAAACTAAAGACCCCATTGGATGCGCTGGGGCAAAAGATGGTTTAGTATTGAAATCTCAGCTAAGGTAAACAAAATCAAAGCAAAAAATCAGTCACTAACCCCCCTGGCTAGCCCATATATATGTTAAACTTTGCAAATGATGTTTTTAAGTGTTTCTCTTTCGCCACAAAAAAAAAGTAGTGTTGCGAAAATGGGTTTACCCGTTAAACCAATACATTCATATCTATTAACAAGATTACAAAGAGAGTTTGTGTTGCCACACAAACTCAGAGGCGGCCCCCGTGGGAGACGGAACCCTGTCGGATCCGCATATTCGTTGGTTGACTGAGGATGGCATCGAGCAGGGTATGAAACCGAGACCGTAGAGATAATCAGTCCTGCGCGCTAACCGCACGACCAGGCATTGCTCTTAATCTAATGACAAACTGGTTACAAATTAATAACCTACTATTGATAATATACCTACACATTACGGAATGACAACTACGGAATATGTACAATATGTCAGAAGAACGATTATTAGATAATATTTTGGTATTGAGCATTTCATTTAAATGAATTAAGAATGAGGATGTAGATCTACCTTAATTAAACTACTAATTTAGCACTCTCAATATCTATATCTACTAGATCTAGATCTAAAATATATATTTGGGATAATGTAGATGTAATTTAGATAAGATTTATATTAAAAAAAACACTAGATAATCAATTAATAGACTAATTGCAATATGAAATATTAAAATAGTAGATTAGGTTTAGTATTTTATAACATTGCAATATAGACATATTGACAATCTAGACTTTAGAAATAAAAATCTACACATTAAGCCTAGAAATTAAAATTATAGACTTTCATCTAGTCTAAAATCATGACTATCTTATAGTGCGGTTTGCGCGCTGGACTGTCGTTTGGATTTATCGATGGTCCCAGGTAAAAACCCTGCCCGCTCTCACCCCTCGTCGTCCTACGTGTGGTTTGGACTACAACTCTGAAGGAACATCCGAAACATGTAAAACAACAAACATTCTAAGCTAGACCAAGAATTTCTAGATCTAGATTCTATAATGATTTTAATTAAAACTTAAATCTAAATCTAGTTTTAAAAATCTAGCTCTAGTGTGAGAAATAAAATCTAGCTATTATGTCTTTTTTAAAATGCGAGTCACATTATGAGGTTTAATAAACATTACTATACCGAGTTGTTTTAGCATTTAAAGAATTTATTCCATATGACGTCAAAGGAAAAAAAATCCACTATGTCACACGGCCTAGTTAGACTAAAAAATGTCTTCTATACGAGCAGCTTGTCGAGTGTTCATAGACATTGGTGCACCGAGTGAGATATTTTAGCATTTTATTTAAAGAATTAACTCCATATGACGTCAAAGGAAAAAAAATTCCATTACGCCACAAGTCCTAGTTAGACTAAAATGTCTTGTATACGAGCAGCTTCTCGAGGGTTCATCGACATTGGTGCACCGAGTGAGTTCTTTTAGCATTTCATTTAAAGAATTAACTCCATATGACGTCAAAGGAAAAAAATTCCATTACGTCACACGTCCTAATTAGACTAAAAAATGTCATCTATACTAGCAGCTTCTCGAAGGATCATAGACATAGGTGCACCTAGTTTGTTCTTTTAGCATTTCATTTGATGGGCTAATTAGACTTAATATATATATATATATATATATATATATATATATATATATATATATATATATATATATATATATATATATATATATATATATATATATATATATATCCTGACATTACCCGCGGCCTGCGGGTCTAAGTTTGTGTTTACTAATCTTGGGTCTTGGATTTAGATGTATGTTAAACTTAGCTAATGATCCTTTCAAGTTTTTTCTTTTTCGCTTCGAAAATAAAATTAGTTTTGCGAAAATGGGTTTACCCGAAGCCGATACTTCATACCTAAATAAACGAAAAGAGCGATAGCTTTGTTAAATGAATGGGATTATAAAGTGAACAATTAAACGCAATAATTTTTAGGACGCGATTCATGAATGAATATAGATCTAGGCCTATCTCAACTCGGCTCCGCAGCTTTCGTAAACGAATGTAGTCTCTTAAAATGCTTTAGAAAACCAAATTTGAATGTTTATTTGATCAAAATATAAAATGAATGGACTATAATTAATATGTTCATGTGTTAAAGTATAAAACTATCTGTGCGAAGAGAAGTTTTATCATCTTAGAGTTAAATTAGATTTTTAGATCTAGGGATGGGATTATAAAATAAACAATTAAACGAATTAATTTTTAGCACGCGATTCATTACGGTATTGTCTAATGAAAGAATGTTCGCCAGTAAATCTGTAGTCACAGATATCAGTAACTAATTTATGTAAAAAAATGCTTTTGAAACACAAAATTGAAGGTTAATTTTATTAAATAATGAAATCAATGGATCTTCTTTTGTATTTTCATGTGTCAAAGTAAAAAACTATGTGCGCAAAGTGTATTTCTTAAAATTAGATCTAGGTCTAAATCCTTTCGATCTTTTCTCATGTCAACATTGTTAACCATGGCCTAGATCCATAAATACTATAGCTGTAATAGAGTCGGACAACTTTTTTTTTTTTTGAGGGTCTTATGTTTGTTTTAGGGCTACAATACATACACTACGGTCTAAGTTAGTACCTAAGGAACATTCCTGTCTAGTTTTTTCAAGATTGGTCAAGCGGTTTTGATGTCTATAAGTCACATACATACATACATACATACACACATACATACATACATACATACATACATACATACATACATACATACATACATACATACATACATACATACATACATACATACATACATACATACATACATACATACATACATACATACATACATACATACATACATACATACATACATACATACATACATACATACATACGCCTTACATTATACTTAATAGTATAGAAGATAAAAGGATTAAAGACACTTTTTTGTGTTTTGTCTGTCAGTCTTTCTGTCCGTTATGTTTATTGCGAGAAAAAAAAGACTAAAAGCTATTGAAAATCCTATTAAAATGTTTATATATTTATAGTCAGAGAAAATAAGAATTCCAGATTTATCAAATGCCGTTATTTAAATTTGTGGGATGGTCCAAAAAGTAGATGTACCATGGAGATATTTTTTCAAACTATACTTTGGTGTTAGGAAGTTGTTTTCATTTAAAATCGGAGCATAATATTAAAGATAATTAGATTTTCTCACGTTTTAGCTAGAAAGTTAAATGTAGTGTAAGAGAGAAGTGCGATTTTACATAAATAGGATTAAACTATTTTTCATAAAAAATCCGGAACAACCAATTTTCGTAAATGAGAAAATTATTTGTTTTATTTATAAGAAGATGGATTTCAAACATTTATTAGCGTTATTAGATTTTTGATATAAAATTCGGATCATTTTTGGCGTCGATTTGTAAGAAAAGTAAGGTAATGTAGGTCGATTTTTTTTTCGAAACAAAATCCGGAACATTCTTTACCGATTTAAATAACTTTTATTATGTTTCGGCTAGAAAATTAACTGTTAAATAAGTCTAAAAATTTATTTTTTATTATTCGTTTCTAGTAAATTACTTTCTTATTTTAAAATCCTGAATAACCTATAGTCGATATTTTTGAAAAAAATAAAATTATTTGACATAAATTAGTTTTAATTTAAAAATTCGGAACAATTGATATTGATAAATAAACTATAGTGACGTAGTGTCAATGAATATAAGTGTAATATTAGTCAACTTTGCGAATTCAAATAACCATTCGACATAATTTATTTTATATAAAACAATACCCGGAACAACTTTATAGTTAATGAAATATAAATCAGTATAGATATTTTTATTTAGCATTTATCTGGTATTTACATTTAAAAAACCGGAACAATATATTAAAGATCATGTGTTTCTTGCAACGTTTAAGCATGGAAATAAAATCTACTACAACTTTGAAGAGCAGACAAATATTCATTGGCATTGATTTGTTTTTTAACAAAACATCCGGAACAATCTATTATAGATACTAAAAATATTTCTGAATGAAAAATTAAAGGTTAAATCAGATTTACAATAGCCTCAAGTGTTATTTGTTAATCTAATCGTGACGAACAGACCGACCAACAGAGAAAACGCACAAAATAATCTTCTTTTATTCGGATGGGGGCACTAAACAAAAAATAAATAAAATCTGATTTTTTTAAAGGAAACATGTGAGTTTTATCAAATAAGTTTGTTTATTACGGCTTTTCGAGCTTTATGACGACTTGTTAATCCTATTACAAATTTCGAGCAGCATAATGGTTTGTACGTACTAAGATGTTTAACACTGGAGAACAATTTATATTTTTTCTACATAAATATCATTTAGCTTTTAAATAAATATCGACATTTTAATATACAATATAAATTTATATTCCTGTGGTGTTTGTTATGTTATTTAGCATTATGTAATAATATTTTAAGTGGAAAATATGTTCATGACATTCATGACCTCCCCCCCTTTTTTTTTCCTGGCGATGTCTAAATGATCTAGTTCTAAGGTACAGGATCTGACTGATTTGGTCAATGACCATGTCCAAATAAAAAAGCAATAAGCTATAATATCGTGTATGCCAACATTTTCGGGTTCCAATCTATGTTTTGTAAAATGTTTTACATATTTCGGATGTTCCTTCAGAGTTGAAGATAGTTTACTTCCTAGTCCAAACCTCCCGCAGGACGACGGGGGATGGGAGCGGGCAGGGTTTGAACCCTCGATAAATCCGAACGACAGTCCAGCGCGCAAAAAGGGACGACCAGGCAGCCATCCTATTTAGGTTGAGACTGATCTTTAACTTCGTAACCTTTAGGGCGCCCCTTTGTCCATTAAACTTAAAATTGGTATCTTATATTTGTAGGACAAATGTACTGGTGTTTGGTTTATTTTCTGGCCATATACAATCGGTAAGTGTAAGCCACAGAAACATAACGCCTTTGTACTTCTATATCGTAAAACCTTAAGAGTTGCTGGTTTGAAACTTAAAAAAAGACGGATTTTGTTTATAGTCGTACTTAAGTTCACCCAACTCTAAAAAATTATCAAATATTTGTTACGTGAATGTTAAGACATTTTGCCCGTTGTGCTTGTAATATCATACCCTAGTCAATATCGTAGGCCACAAAAACAGATGACCTTTAAATCCTCTTCCTCATTGACCCGTACTCAGAATGTAGACTTTTAACAACTTTTACGTTCTCTTCGTACTTTTTTTTGAACTTCAATTATAGGAATTTAAAGGCACCGAAGATTACAACCAAAGAAAGATTCCGAATAGTGTGGGGGGGGGGGGGGGGCAAATCAGATGAAAAGTGCCCTAGAGGCGGAGTTGTAAAACTGTATAGTGCCCTGCATTTGTTCATGAAAAGCTGAAAGTAATTTCCGTTGGTAATATGAACAGCCTATTATTCCCTTAACGGCAAAGAGACCACTTCTGCTAACACTGTAATAGGACTCGGCAGACATAAGTTTCTATAAAGGAACGTGTTTGTACTTCTTCGCTCTTTCAACCCCTGCAGCTGCTTTCCAAATGTAAGATTATCAAACATCTGATGTTACTTATCTTATCTTATATAATACAGACGTTACTTCAAAAAAGAAGATGATTACGTCCTACGCGTCATGCATTTAGTCATGCATATTAGCCAATGACTTAAATTCTGCCAAGTCACTGGTTTTCCTGGCTAGCTCGGGCAACCAATTCCATGCTCGAATAGCACTAGGGAAGAAGGAGTATTTGTACAAATTTGTCCTTGCATATGGGACGAGGAATGTGCTGTTAGCTTTGTGTCTTTCAGAGTATTTTATTTCATTTTGTTTTAGTATTTGAAGATTATGGTTCAGTGTTTTATGTATAATTGCTACTTTACTTTTGATTCTTCTGTCCTGAAGGCTTTCTAAATTTAGTGATTTTACTAAAGGTGTTACTCTAGTCAAATGTGAATATTCGTTTGTTATGAATTTCACTGCTCTATTTTATGTCTGTTCCAGTTTCTTAATGTTTTCTTGAGTTGAGGGGTCCCAAACGGAGGATGCATATTCTATTATTGGCCTTGGCAAGGTTAAAAAACATTTTAGTTTTATGTTCTTATTTGATTTATAGAAATTTCTTTTAATAAATCTTAATGCTTTTTTTTTTAGTTTCATCAATATTTGGATTCCATGACAGTTTTTTATTTATTATTTCCAAAACAATCACTGATTTTTTTAAAACTTTTTCATTCTATATAAAGTTAACTTATAATTCTATGTAACATTTTGTCAAAACTTTCTAAACATTTCTTTGCCTTGTTGTAACATCAGTTTTAGAACCCCTGTAATATTTGGTGACTAGTAATCACTGAACCATTCCGTGCAATTGCACGAGATTTTGTTTTGGTCGAAAGCTGACCACGAGGTGGACACGGCAGTTGATCTTAGATTCTTGTAGAGAGAGGAGTGTAATGGATATTATTGACAAGTAGAGTAATGTACAAGTATTGAAGTTATTAGAATTGATTTGTATTCAGGACTTATTTTCTTGGATGTATTTTGTGATGGCTGAAGTCGCCAATATCTTTTGTGATTTATTATTTGCGTGTAATAAAAACCTTGTCTGCTACCAGTGAGTCTATTAATTATTATAAATATTGTGGTCAAAGAGTTCAGCATGTTAGTGTTCTCACGCACTAGCAAATCTAGTGCGCGAGTGAAAGTACTTAACTAAGAATACAAAGGAATATTATATCATCTACAAGATCTACATAACACGACATTCGCGTTACCACGCCTACAACAAAAACCAGGCTGTTACATATGGTGGCCAGTAAAGGTGTCTTTAAGACAGTGAACCTACACTTCTCGTGTGGCGCAAGTATATACCTTAGACCGGATTTTTTTTTCTCATGATGGCGTCAAATTAAGCATGGACTAAATCCAGATTGCTCACAAGATCTACAAGGCAATTTAGGGATTTACGAGACATTGCAGTCCTACCTGTAATAAAGTAAGCTATAAAACATCATCACTAGATCTAATAAAGCTAAACGTCTGACATTCTGAAGGACGCAGTACGCCACAGAACACACTTGCCTGACCTCTGTCTAGACAAGATTCCAACATTGTGACACATGTTGAAATTCAGGTCATCTCTAACTAGATCGAAGTCATCAAAAACTAGCTAGACATTAGCACCAGTTACGGCATTACAGACAGACTGAGCCAGTCAAGTATCTATGTTTTAATTTTTTATTTTTTCTATTATAACTGGCATAAACAATAGCCATACATACATAACATTGAGAAATGTTTAAGCTCAAATTATTCCTACATTGAAACATACTTGAGCTAACAAATTTGTGATTAATATTGTTTTGACATATATGCAATTGATTAAATTTGAATATATGACTATTAAGAAAGTTCATTGATCTTATATTAATTTTGTACAAATATATTGCATCATAACACACACATTCTCCCAGTGTAATATTTGTAACATATCTCATTTTTCTGGCAACCATATACTTTGATTGATTTACTTTTTTAACCACTCATTAAACATAAATTGATACATTAAAAATAACCATGGCATCATATTGTTATGACCCTATTGGCGGCGCAAAAGGGTTAACTATAGGCTCAGCTGACACACACGAGAATCACTCAGGTCAGCGGGGCCATGGACAAGGGACAGTACAACGATTACATGATTACACGCAAATATGACCAATGTTATGGTCATGTGATCGAAAGCCTGCGTGTACGAGTGACACAGTGTGTAGAAGAGCGGCAGTTCAAGACCGGAGAGCGTCGAGACCAGGACTGTTAGTCGCCATGAAATCGGTCCTGGTTGAGTCCTCAGGTGTTGATGTACAAGTGGAGAAACAGAGACAGTAGAGTTTAAGTTGTTGATGTACAGAGTGACATTTTAGTTGTTGATGTGTTTGACGCCAATTGTCTAGTATTGGCTGTTATCTACTTATTCACTCATTATTAAAGTACCAGATTATTTGGAGCCTTGTTGTCAAGTTCTTGATGTGTTGATGTATGGTGTTGTGTTTAGCAGTGTTTAGAGAGAAGGCCAGAAAAGGAAGAGAATCGTAACACTGGTGTCAGAAGTGGGATATTTCTGGCTAGAATGTGTTCCATCAAACTTCTTATTGAACTTGACATGAAAGAACTTAGACAAGAGCTTCGAGAAAGAGGTCTACAGCTTAACGGAAATAAGAAAACGCTAACAGCACGTCTCAGACAAGCCCTGTTGGAGGAAGATGAGAATCCGGACACTTGCCAATTTGAAATCAAACCTAATATGACGGAGCTCCTGAGAACTTTGCAATACAAAATGAACTCGGTGAACGAGAGCATTAAGGAGATAGAATCAGAAATCAACACCAGACTTTCTTCATTTCACCAGTTGATCAAAGCCATAAATGAGAATGAACAAATAGCTACCACGCCCAACAAGACAGAAGAACAAACAAATACGATAAAAGATCAAACTAGAATCATGATTAACGAGCTGCTGAACACCCAACATTATCAGATTGAGTCGACAGATAAAAGAGCTACACCATTGATGAACAGCGAACAATTGTCCAACCAAGAATGTGGCGATACAGAAAATTACGATAAAGATGCTGGTGATGGTTGTGCTGTCTGTGACTGTGATAGCAAACCAAACGAATGTGGCCCACAAGAAATGAAAAGAGACGGTAGCTGTTTCTATTTCAACGAAAAGCAGAATGAGAGCGCTGAAGAAACAGGAGAAGAGACCTATAGTTTGACCAAAGCTTTAGCTACAGATATACCTGATATGAGTACCTCAACCAGCCAGACAGATCAAGACAACGTTGGGTCTGCGTCCAAGCCTGTTGCTGTGGGCCTTAAAGACTTCTGTCAATCTGCCAGTGCTGATGAGAGGAACTCAAATCTTAATGGCTGCACCCAGATGTTTGGCAAGAACTTTGTGTGTCGAGCTTTGCAGGGAGAACGCCAACTAAAAGAAACCCATCGGCAAGGTCTGCACCCAACTGACGTTTGTCCTGCTGACGAGACCATAGTGAGAAGCCCTGGTGATGGTCAAGTAAGTGAACTGGAGCCTGATGCTGAAGATGAGGGTCCTTCGCAAGTGGAGTGCTGCCAACTTGCTCCACTAGTTTGCCCTCCGGACAAGCCTGAAGATGATGTGTGCCACATTTTCCCCTCCTGTGGACCTGATACCCATTCCCAAAACCCGTCTCTTGAAAGTCCTATGAAACAACCTGATAGGCCAACGATCTTGGTGACCCCAGTCCTGACATTCTATCCCTCCCCGTGTGTTAAGTGGCTGCCCTCAGTAGTGAGCGACCGAAGAAGGCGACGTTTGCTAAGTCCAAAGTGCATGGCGATGCAACCACGACGTCAGTGCAGCCAGGTGAAGGTCAACTGGAGGAGAAGGAGAAAGAGACATACGCAGACTACAGCACGGATGGCTCCATCGAGATGGCAATTTCAGCCCATTGTCGCCCCCACCGATCGACCCCCACCTGCGTCGATAAACCTCCAACGCCCATGTCGTGAGGTAGATTTTGTCCGGGACGGACAAATCTGAGAAGGGGGCAGTGTTATGACCCTATTGGCGGCGCAAAAGGGTTAACTATAGGCTCAGCTGACACACACGAGAATCACTCAGGTCAGCGGGGCCATGGACAAGGGACAGTACAACGATTACATGATTACACGCAAATATGACCAATGTTATGGTCATGTGATCGAAAGCCTGCGTGTACGAGTGACACAGTGTGTAGAAGAGCGGCAGTTCAAGACCGGAGAGCGTCGAGACCAGGACTGTTAGTCGCCATGAAATCGGTCCTGGTTGAGTCCTCAGGTGTTGATGTACAAGTGGAGAAACAGAGACAGTAGAGTTTAAGTTGTTGATGTACAGAGTGACATTTTAGTTGTTGATGTGTTTGACGCCAATTGTCTAGTATTGGCTGTTATCTACTTATTCACTCATTATTAAAGTACCAGATTATTTGGAGCCTTGTTGTCAAGTTCTTGATGTGTTGATGTATGGTGTTGTGTTTAGCAGTGTTTAGAGAGAAGGCCAGAAAAGGAAGAGAATCGTAACAATATGATAAAATTCTAGAACTTGTGAAAGTGATGGAGCTAACAGGAGATAAAAATGATTTCCCTAGTATACGGGTTCTCACTTGGGCGGATGTTGGGACCAGGAACCAAAGGGGTTCTCGAAGCGAGAGAACTCACTTGGTCCTGTGTTAATTTCAGGCACTCTGCTAGGCTCAGCATAGTGGCCTTAACAGCCCCTTGGCCTGACAGCTTTAGAAGCAAGTTACCTGGGGCGTGGAAAAGTCTTCCATCCAGGTCCTTTTTTTCAATAAAATGTCTTAACTGACATTTTTACAAAGGTTTATCACAAGTAGAGACAGAAAAGAGACGATAACTACACTACAAACTACACAGTACTTTACTACACAATCCTCGCGCCGTCCAGGGACTGAGAGACGGTCAGACGGACAGACATTTCACACAAAACTAATAGCGTCTTTTCCCCTTTTGGGGGCCACTAAAAAAGTAGGTCGACATAAATTATATGCATAAACTATTCTTTTACTTAAGTCAACATTTTCGTGTTCCAAACTAGATGAAGGCGGATCTTAAATTTCAGAATCCTTAAAGCGTCACGTAGTGCACCTATATCCAAGTGGTTACCAAACATTTGTTGACTAAATGTAAAGGCATTAGGTCATTATGTTGGCAACATACACTCAGTAACTATAGACCTATTTATTTCTTCTTGTTTGTAAATGCTCTTAGAGTTAAGTCAAAGACCCTTGAAGACTTTAGGTCTATGGGAGCCTACCTCCATCTGCATGTCCTAACAAACTTCTGTCTGGGTAAGATCCTAACAGTTGCAAATGTGTACATTTCTTTATATATATATATATATATATATATATATATATATATATATATATATATATATATATATATATATATATATATATATATATATATATATATATATATATATATAAAGATATGTAATAAAAACATATATAATGTACTAGGTGCGGATCAACACATAACTGGCTGAGGGCCGCCAAGATTGAAGTGGGAATTAGTTGTTCCATAAGGCGCGAACACCTCTCCAACCGTCAGAGACAACCTTCTGTTATGCCCAGGAGGTGAAAATGTGGCTAAGTTCCTATTTTCTATAAAGTACTCCTAATGACATGCGTCTCAAATAGCCTCTGATTACTAAGTCTAGCACTTGACCTGCTCATTTGTAGATACTAATACTGGTGAAACTACTCTTACTAACAGGTGAGGAGGTTAAGGTGTATACCTGGCGCTACAAAACAGGGAGCTTTGGGCAGATGAAGCTCGTCTACCTAGTTAGACGATTCATCTAGCAGAGTGATACTCTGGCTTCAAACCCCAGTTGCCTTGCAATACTAAGCTTTAGCAGACAAACTCGAGGAAATATCACGAGTAAAGCCCCAACAAAGGCATTCCCTACGGCAGCTTCTGCTTCTAAGTTGGTGCGAAATGGAACGCTAGGCGTTCCTTTGGATTGCATCAGCAAGATTGAAAGTGGTGCCGTGATCCCTTTATCTAAAGCCCATAATATGGCCTCGGAGAGGAAACTCTGGTTTATATAGAAGGACTTCTTATGGTCCAACAGTTGCGCTGGGCAGGGCACGTATCCCGTATAGGAGACGAGCCTATGCCAAAGGCAGTCTTTTTTGGTGAGCTAAAAGGTGGTCGATGTAACAGAGGCGCCCCACGGAAACGTTTCAAAGACCAGCTTAGGCGTCAACATACCTTAGCTGAAATTGCACCTGAAGGCATGCGGCCTCAGAACGAGACAGCTGGAGGTCACTTACAAAGGCCGATGGAATACACATCTGAAACCAAAACAAATTCCGCTGCCGAGGACAAACGCAGACGGCAAAAAGAAAATCTAAATCGACCACTTGCGGACAATGGTTAAGCTTGCCCGTTGTAATGCAAAATATGTACTTTAGAGCTGGGGCTGTGCAGATATGGGAAATACTGCATCCCTCACTAATCTATCTATCTATCTCTCTCTCTCTCTCTCTCTCTCTCTCTATATATATATATATATATATATATATATATATATATATATATATATATATATATATATATATATATATATATATACACAAACATATATATCAAAGATACTAAAAAGGCAAAAATATTCAGAAGTTAAAAACTACAAAATATGAAGAGCCCCAACTGTTTCTCCACAAACCAAGTAGAAGGGACGTGTACGTATTGCCAATACTATTGTTTACTCTTGTATTATTAGTCATCATTAGCATAAAAGTTTAACACTATAAAGCACATCGTCTCCGTTAATATTACATTCTTTCTTGTTTCTAATATACATATTGAATAGGGGTAAACATTACTTTGCTTTTAAAAAAAAAATACTTGCAAAGTTTATTTTTAAAATAAAATTTTCCCTTTTAAAACCTGTAGATTAATTGTAGTGATACTTAGATAATAATACATCTGCATAGGCTTATATCCTTTTAGAATTGTAGATCTAACGCCAAATAATATTTTAAATAAGCACATAGCCTAGTTGACTTAATAAGAGAAACAATTCAATTTGTGTTACATCTAGATCTAATAATAACATAAACTAGATTTAAAATACTTAAAGGCCATAGGAATAACATTATAAATTTTAATTATGTATACAAATATAAGTTCTTGTTAGAATATTAAACTGATATAATGGCAACTTCCTTATCTGAGGATCTAAAGACGATAAAAAAAAACAGCTATTCAGGACGAAATAGATAAACGTAGAAGGGCTAATACGTAGCAGCATATGTAAAACAAGCAGTTGATTTAGAATTGGAACGAAGGAGACAACAATACAAGAAAGAACAAGATTTAGAAAGACAAGAAAAAATCAAAAAGGAAGAAAATGAGAAACAAAAAGAAGAGCTAGAAAGGTAGAAAATAAAATCAGAAAAAAAGAGATGAAATTTTAAGTCAGAATTAGAAAGGAAGAGCAAGACAAGAGAGAGAGAGAGAAAAAGCCAGAGAACATGAAGCTAAAAATGGAAAAGAGGAGACTGGACGCAGATCAAGCTCCATAGTTCAACTTCACACTAAGTTCATTAATTAATAATTTTTTATTACTTCAAAGGAAGTAATCCAATGTTCTTGGCAGAAGTATTATATAATTTAGAGGGGGGGGGGAGTGAAAGCCTATCATTATTATTGTCTCTGTTAGGAATCAGATGTATATATACATAAAATAATTACATTTTGTTAAAATACAATTCATGGATTGGGATAGAGCTCATATGATACATACAATAGTTTTGTTTAAATGATATTGATATGAAAATGTATAACCTAAATCTAGAGATAATAACTATGAGAAAATAACTTGCTTTGAAAAAAAAGTCTTGAGCGTTAAAAAAGTTATTACCTTTGTCTTCACAGAAAGACCCTTCCTGTTAGCAGTAATTAAAAAAAAAAAAAAATTATAAATCTCTTGTAAATTTTTTTAAAAACGTTTGAACTACCTAAAAAAGTAAATTTAGCATTTTCTTCTAATTATATTTGTACTATATGTTTAAAAAAAATAAAATAAATAAATAATAATGCAGGAGAAAAACAAAAATCCAACTTAACCTGGATTTAAATAATATCGCAATGTTAGTTTTCTGTTTGAGATTGCTAATGTCAAGAAAACATAAGAAACTATCATCGTAACATTTTAAATAAATGAATATTTATACATTACTATACTATAACTAGACCTTAAATATAGTTACTAAACCACGGAATACTTCAAGATAGTAGATTGTTAAGAGTAAAACAACAAAGACATATACAGGCCTAACAAAACTGAACCATAACTCACAAATACCAAAACAAAATATAATTAAAAAATACATAGAAGCACAAATAGCAAAAGATACATTTCTTATTATATTTTCTAGGAATAAATCTTATAACTGGTTCTCTTTCTGATATTATTGACTGGAGCCGATTGCCTGAATCTGTCAGGAAAATCATTGATTTTGAAGAGTTAAAATAGAGTTAACATGCAGGAGTATAATGAACATTGCGCCTAATTATTTCCTTCTTTGAAGACATGTTTCTAAATTAATCAAGATGACATTAAAATGTAAGAGACCTTAGAGAAGGTCTTTAAAAGTAATTTAGTGCTTTGTTTCAGAATCTTGGAATACAAAAGTTAGATGCTTTTTAAAAAATCATTATATGAAAATCATTATTTCTCCTTAACACAATTTAAAATTTCACTTATTTTTGCTCTGTTTTAATATTTTTGCACTGCTTTAGGCTAATAAATTTCATACATTAAAAACGGTCTAAGAATGATCTTAATTTAGGAACTTTGATTCATCTTTTAACCAGTGTCGGAAAAGGTCTCAATACTTTGCTTTGATTAGTCTTATTGGAGAAAAATCTTTTGGACTAAAATTAATGTCAAACAATATTAGAATTAAGGCTGTTAATCACACTTTAACTAATTCTATAATGCTATAAATACATGACTCTTTAGTAAATTTGGATGTCTAAGAAAAGAAATTGTTTTGTGTTAAGCCTTAAGTTGATACATAGAAACACAAACAAGAATATCATTTTATACCTTGCGATCTATAGGGCAGTTGATATTAAGGTCATGTGTTTCTTTTGGTAGCATGTGGGAAACACAACGACCTACTGCCTTTACTTTCCCCAATTAAAGTTAGATACTCATTACAGTTGGGTGAACCTATATGTTCTTTAAATATTATCAAAATACATTTAAACAACACTTACTATAGAGAAAAATTCTTCAATAAGTTTTTCTGCTGAAAATCTTTCTACATGATTTATCACAAAAGTTTTTTTTAAGAGCCTTTCCATTCTCTCTGAAATGTTGTCAGGAAGTTTAGGACTTTCACCGTTGTGAAGAGTGAATATTACATTTGCAATGTTCGAACGATCGTGATAAGGTACTTTAGCTGTGATCATCTCTAGAGCTGTACAGCCCACACTCCTTAAATAAAAATAAAAAAAAAACATTCTAATTCATATTTTTTAAATGATTGATTACCTTAATGGTCCTCATATGGGAAGGAGGTAGGCCGGGAGTAATAGCTATTAGCTGTGTATGGTCCGTTTATTTTCTGTCGACCGCCTTTTGAGAGTAGAATGAAAAAAATACAAAAACAAATCCGATTTTACGATGATTTTGAGCCGGTCTACTTTGTAATTGTAAGAAATAATAATAAATAGTTAATGTCCTGCAATATTAAAAAAAAAGCACCTTAAATATCCAGTTTTTTAACTTGTTATTCTTTTGTATATAAATAAATGTCTGCAAGAAGACAATCACGAAAAAAAAAGTATTTTAATTAACAAAATAAAAAACAAAAAACAAAAAAAAAAAACACGAAATTTATATAACTGCAAAATTTACTGCAATATCTCTCATTAATGCAATTTAATCTAAATTTTCTAAATTAAAGTACAGTAATAACTAAGCACTAATTAAAAGAATATTTTAATTGCTTTCTATGATGTCATTTGTAATGAAAAATTATGCATTTTGTAAAATATTTCTTTTAGAATGAAGGGTTTGGGGGAAATAACGTGTATTTGCACCAGACAAACAGATAGACAGACAGGAAACGATGTAATCTTTGTGAAATAAAAAACAACAAATAAATGATATGTAAATAAAAATATAAATAATTTATCATTCTTATTTAACAATCGAATAAAGATAATATAAAGTTACTTGATAAAAAAGAAATTCTATAAAAACATAATTCAGCTCTTTCTTAAAGCACCTACCAAATGTCTGCTTTAAAATTATATGGCTCCGTATCCGGCTTTCTGTTAACAACCTCAGGTGCCATCCATCGACAAGTTCCCAATTCCATTGTATTATCTGAACCATCCATAAATTTAGCAAGTCCGAAATCTGTTATCCTGATATTACTTTCGTCCTCAAGTAAAACATTTGGACCTTAAGCAAAACAAAGTATTTGAGATTAGACCCACGATAATTGCAGAATTTACATCAATTAAAATGTAATAATCTTCACCAGACTTGTAGCACTTAGATAGTGTCATAAACTTGAATGTCCTCTAATTAGCAGATGTGTTGCAATGAATGTTTTAACATATATAAAACCTCAGCCTTTTACCGGAACGTATTCTAGTTTTTGATAGTTCTACACTAGTAAGTTAAGGATTAGATATTGTTGGATCAATATTTATTTTCTGTAATGCAGTGTACACCAATCATATTAAGCTATATTTTAAATTAAGCATTTTGTATCAAGTATAAAACATATATACATATATATATATATACATGAAATAGAAAGTAAGGCGTATGTTTTTGACAGGTTAGTGAGTGTGACGTGTGTTTGGCGTGTTTAAAGTCTAGGAGATGATTATTTTTAAAATTATCACACACCAACCTATCAGCATATAAAGTGGGAGCAGGCACGCAACGAGACAAGCCATGAAAGAAAGATACACAGTTGAAAATGGAGAATATTTATTTACATAAATATTTACATAGAAGAATAAAATGGGGGGGGGTGGTTGCATCTATCTCTAATCAATAATGTATTTAAACATCACTCTTGCACTTAATAAGTGAGTATGTCACTTTGTCTTCTAAACGTAGCTGGTTGTTCTGCTTGAGTTGCAGCTGGCTGTGTCCTGGTTTGACGTTCTGCAGCTGAAGATGACGCTCTAGCGGGTAGAGGGACGCCGGTGATATAGTTCTTGTGGAGTCTCAATCCAAAATTCTGGTATCTGTAGTGGGCACAGTAGGGCTGGTGGCCGGCTACCGTGGGCACAAGGATACTGCGGGCAGAGCGGATCTGCCGTGGGCAGTGTAGTTAACAGGAAAAATCCAGTGAGTTACAAAGTTCAGGCTGAGCTATGACGTCTCGCACATACTCTGGGTCAATAGGGACGACGTGACTAATGGGTTGACAAGTGGACTGTCAAATAGGCAGGCAAGTAGAGCCGATAGCACCAAGTAAATCGTTGAGTAGATCCAAGTAGGCAGAAGATGATACTCAATAACAAGTAGGCAGTAGAGCAGTGCTAAATAGCACTAAGTACAAGGGCAATGTGCAGTTGATTAGGCAGACAATGCCAAATAAATAGGCAGGTAAATAAGCAGACACCTGAGGGATGCTGCGGATAAACAAAGACAAGTTAGGACATGTCTCTCATGCATCTTATTGATGCCCTCGACTGAGGTGCATTCGTCAGATTGGTGAAATTGCTTTAGAGCACAATGAGGAGATGCTGACAAATGGGTAATGGAAAAATAGATAGCTGATAGTAGCAATATAAATGTGCAACCAATTGAGTAACCTAGCATTATTAGATTAATGCAATACATAAATGCATACATATGCCATGTTTATGTTTTCTACTTACGACAGTGAGAAATAAACAATGCACTAATTAAATATAAATGAAATAATAAAACACATGATAATATTCAGTGAGAAATATACACAGAGTAACTAAGATGGAACTGTGATTAAGTTCGGCTTACCACCAGGTATTCCTCTAAGAGTAAGAATAAATGAAATAGTCCAGACTAGATTGCCAACGATAGAGAAATGAGCGGGTCTGGTCTGATTTAATTTGCCTTATAAAGGCCGGGAAATATGGGCGGAAACAGGAAATGCCCTAGGCTAAGAATTATCTTACACGTGGGTGAATCCGACAAGAGTCGCACCTTGGAGTGTCACGAGGCGTGTTGATCCGAGTAATCTCTTTGATCAAAGAGAGTCGTAGGAGAAAGGGGGGGGGGAAAGATTGTCTTGCATTCAACCCAAGGTGGTGTCAACTGCGGCCGTCAGACATCCGGCAGGTAAGACCAAAGAGATTTTGTGTTATTCTCTCCCCGATCAAGGGCAGATAAATGAAAAGAGGCGGCCTAGCTATCTCCAAGGTGGTAGACTGAGTCTAGCCGGGAGAGGAAAAGGTGGGGCAGGTAAAGAAATTGGGGATAGAAAGGGGAAATAA
>JAZGLO010006401.1:0-63099 GCA_036873155.1 Biomphalaria sudanica | reverse complement strand
TGTACAAACACTAGTGCCCTGCATTCATTTTGTGTTAATATGTACAGTTAAGCTGATGTAGTGCCATTGATTTGGAACATTATTTTGAAGAAAACACTTAATATTAACTTCTACTTAATTTGAACAGAATTCCACAACCTCTTATTTACTTCGCCATCACATGGCGGTTCACTAACAGGGGTTAGAAAATTTCTTAAAATGTTTGCGAAGCCTGTTCCTGTCACTACACACTTTAATCATAAATATTTATTCATGTAAATGATTTCCTAATTATATCTAGTTCCATCAAAACAATTTTGTTTAAAATGATTTTATAAAAACAATCCTACAATTTTTATGACAATTCTTTTCTATTTAAACAAACATTTTGTAGTCTGAAGATAAAGGAATCCAAAAAAAATCCTATAGAGTGTTAGAAGAAATCAGCAAGAGTGAATCCAGCAATTGTAAAGAGATAGTGTTATGTAACTTACAACAAATTAATGAAACCATTTTAAAGTCCTTGTCCAAGTCTAGTCCTGCTGCTAAAGCTGTAAGTACAAGACATTTAGTCATTAGTAGTCCTTGTAGAAGTTAATAGGATTTCATCAAGCTCAAAGATTGTCAAATGTTTGTTTTATTTCTCTGTGCAGCCACGTCTGAGATGTTTGATCCATCTGTACAGAAATTTGCAAGATAAAAGTTTGGATTTCTTTCTGTCAACATTGCCTGAGGTAAGAGCACTTTGTTCTTGGTTACAAAATTAAAAGTTTGTTGAAAAGAATTTGGATGTAATGTTGACTACCTATTTCAGGCTATCTTGTGTACTAAAGAGATTGGATCCAAAGCAAAGGCTGTTGCCTTTGACCTTTTGGTTGTCATGGCAGAGACATACATGAGGTGGAATCCAGAGCATTCTGAAAATGGTATTGTGCATTGTTTTGTGTGTGTTTTAAATGTTAATATTGAAGTCAGGGACAAGACAGGATTTTTTTTTAAAAAGTAAATCTACATTGATTGTCTGCTGCTTGCATCATTAAAGGATTATTTGAGACTATTTTTAGTAGACCTGCAACATCCAACCTGTGTAAACTGCTCACAGGTTGTGACATCGCACATCCGTGTTCAGGTCATTAAATAGTACACTTTCATTCATTATTTGTTGTTACTTATTTAATTATTTAATTTAATAAAAAAGATATAATATACATTTTTAAGGTTATTGGTAAAAAGTGATTAGCTGCTTATAGCAGTCTTACTATGGTTTAGGTTTTAAAGTAGTTGAACGTATTCTAAATTTTGCATAAAGCATTTTTTTTATACAAATTAAAAAATTAGAGCATAATTCATTGTATATAAATTACATTTTTCATTTTATTTGTCAGAAAATCTTTCAGCTTTTGTGCAGCAAGTGATGGCAGGTCTAGCTGGTTCTGTACACATGGTTAGTGCTACAATCTTAGCGCTGTCACACATAGTCTTTAAATTCAAAGGTAAGAGTATAGAGGGCTCTCACTCTCACACACATAGATTACAGGTAGGTCTTGTAAGACTACCACTCTCACACATATAGATGACTGGTAGGTCTTGTAAGACTACCACTCTCACACATATAGATTACAGTTAGGTCTTGTAAGACTATCATTCTCACACATGTAGATGACTGATAGGTCTTGTAAGTCTTCCATTGTCACACACATACAGTTTCATAATGTGTAGGTAAATGATTCTAAATTTAAAAGCAAGTCTTCTAGCTCTTTCACACATTGGCTCTTCAGTTAATACCTCATTGGCTTGCTGTTTCACACATACTAGTTAAGTTAAACTGTTCCTGAGCTGCTAGAGCTGAAAACCTCTATGGTTAAATTGTTTAACTTTAAGCCTTAAATTTATATTTTATTTGTTTTAAGTCATATATTAATAAAATTATCATTAACTTTTTGTAAGTGTTTGTGTCACATACAAGAGTGTGTGGGTGAGCTAGTACTTGATCATTTCATTATCTCTGTTTAGATTTTAGACAATATTGTTTGAGTACCCTTTTGTTTGATTGCACTGAAGGCTTATTTGAATAAATTGTGTGTGTATTCTTCCCCAGGAAAGTTGACTGGCCCAATATTAGACAATCTAATAGACAATGCTTGCTTATTGTTGTCATCTAAAACCAAAGAAGTCTCCAAAGCAGCTGTAGGATTTATCAAAGTCCTGCTGTCTGTCTATGAAAACACTGTCATAGCTTCTCATCTTAAACAATTGGTAATCATAGCATAGGCTTACATTAATAAAAATTACCCATAAACACCCATTTTATGCAAATTCACATGGTCCTAACAAAATGTTAATTAGAATGAAAAAATATACAAATATATATATATATATATATAAAACTTAAATAAGGGAAAGTACTGTTACTGTGCAGTCACTGGCCACTGCAAGATTTACTTCCCCTTTTCTATATAGAACAACAAATTAATTACTTTTTATTGGTTAGTTTGATTCATGTATTGTCTTTGACAAGGAATAATTGTGCAAAGTTTTAAATTGATCAGAGAACGGGAAGTAGGAGAAAACCATATAAAAGCTTAGTTAAAAAAAAATACCTAGCCATCTGATAGTTTCATGGCAGCTTGACAACTAAATGTTCCTGAGAACTCAAGATTGCAATCCCTTTGACTGTGTAGAGCAGTCAGAATAGTGTTTAAGCTGTATACATTGACAAGTGAAATTATTAACATCAGGGATGCAAAATTTTTTAATAGGGTTTCAAAAATAGTTTATCAATAACCATTCTGACAATACTTGTAGCTTTTTCTTTGACAATCAATTACTTCTTACCTTGCAGTTAAATAGCCTCCATGATGTTGCTGTGAAAGGTAGCATGAAGAGATTTATTAAAATCATCTATGCCAAGTTTATAAAAAAATTTGGGTAAGTCTCTCAAACCATGCATTTTTATTTGCTAGAAATTATGGATTATTTAAATACTGAAGATTAATTTAATTTCTTGATTTGTCTTTTTCTTCTTGTAGCTATGAGTTGATCTTATCCATGACCAAACCCAGTGTTCACAAACTGTTGAAGAATCTTCACAAAGCTCAAGAGAGAGCTAAAAGGAAGAAAAATGGCAAAGAAAACTCTGAGGATGACAGTGAGAGTGAAAGTGATGATGACAAGTTTACAGCTCAGCCTGAGAGGTGGGTTTGTTTTGTTTTGTTGCTTCTTCTTAACTAACTATTCAGTACTTTTAGCTTTGGACAATTGTTTTTATCAGTTTAGAATTCAATTATGAACTGTATCTAAATGTTTGACGTAGTAAAAAAAAATGACTTCCAATGTTTTCAGCATTGATGATTTGTTACAAGATACAGACTCTGAACTAGATGAGGAAGGTGTGAGCAAAAAGACAAGTAAAAGAAAACGTGGTAATGATGCTTGGTTGATGGAGTCTGGAGATAATATAGTTGACTTTATGGATCCAGGAGCATCAAAACAAGTTTTAGGTAGTTTTTTTTTTTTTATCTTATTGCATGTTCAGTGTTTCTATTTTTCTTTCCTTTTTATCGTTACTTCATTTCACATGTTCATTGTTGCAAAACCGTTTATTTTGTTTAGTTTCCTATAAAAGAGATTCTTTGATTCTTTTAAAAAAAATAAACTCTAAATATTTGTTGACATTTTATTAGCATAGTTTTGCTTAAATTGTGCCGATGTGCCCAAAATCAAAATCAATGAAGTAAGACTTTTGTCATTTGTATTAGTGTTGAGTCATTGGTGCATATAGTCAAAAATCTTTCAATTTTATTTGAATTAATGTTTAGTCATAGGGTATTGGTGCATATAGTACGATCTGTATTTTTGTCCTCAGCTACGAAACCTGAAACTGGTGTTAAAGAGAAAAAATCTGATCAAGAAAGAGGCTTTAAATTATCTTCTGATGGTCGACTTATAATTACAAAAGATGAGGAAGAAAACAAAAAAGGTGATTAGTCTGAAAGTTGAGTGTCATGTAGAGTCCTCACATTGTATTGAATGTAGTTAGGTCCTAAATAATACAAAATATCTTTCAACATCTTTACTTGCAGATAAATCTAATAAAAAAGTAAAAGATATTGATGCTGAAGATGATGATTTGAATGATAGTCTAGGTCTATATGTAGAGAATATTAAGGTAAGTGAATGATGTAAGCATGATGTCAAGCACTTTGTTAATCTTTATTATATTTTTGTTTTTTTCAAATATTTCGGGAGGCATCAAGACATTTCAGTCTGTAATGCATTCATTTTAGGCAGAGCCCATGCAGGTATTGTTTTTGGACTAGCTTAGGGTATTGACTAATAAATGTAAGAGTGGTTGAGGACATTAAGTGTACATTGATCAACTCAAAGATTTTCTTTTTAAAATCATAGGCATAGTGAAGAAGAGCTTCTAAAGCCTTTCTACAATCTAATGAGTTTATTTTTTTCTACATGTGGCTTAGTTATTAATAAACATTTCTATACTTATTTTGAACAGACAATGAACAGAAAAAGAAAATTAACAACTGAGCTAGATGATGAAGAGGATATTCCCCCAGCTTCTAAATACAAAGGTAATACTTTGTTAGTTCAGTTTTCTCCAGTGTTTGTTGTTGGAAAGTCAAGAGTGTATAAGAAATATGTTTTACATTTTTCAGTATTTATTTTGTTGGCAATTATCTAATATAAAATATCACACCTTTTCTCAACATTCATTTATTCCAGCTGGTGGCAGTGGTATCCATAGACCTGTTAAGAATACTGTTAAAGAGAAAATAGAAATAGGACAGGAGTACAGATCTAAGGTCAGTGTAATCTTTGTGATTGTGTTTAAAGAAAACTGGCCAAATATGCTGTTTTCTTATATGAATTTTAAGAATGCCATTTTAGACCATCTATTTTGAACTTGAATACAATGTCTTAGAACTACCAGTTGAATACAATGTCTTAGAACTACCAGTTGAATACAATGTCTTAGAACTACCAGTTGAATACAATGTCTTAGAACTACCAGTTGAATACAATGTCTTAGAACTACCAGTTGAATACAATGTCTTAGAACTACCAGTTGAATACAATGTCTTAGAACTACCAGTTGAATACAATGTCTTAGAACTACCAGTTGAATACAATGTCTTAGAACTACCAGTTGAATACAATGTCTTAGAACTACCAGTTGAATACAATGTCTTAGAACTACCAGACTGCTGTATCTTTTTTTTCTGTAATTACCAAAATGGTACTATGCTGCTGTACTTATTATTTTTCAGTACTTGCCTGTTTCATAAAAAAAATTTTTATTAGTCAGCAACTATAGCAATCATTTTGTAATAAAACCCCATGTGTTTACAATGTATTTGTGTGGTTTTACAAGAACAATTTTTGAAAATTTGTAATATACATGAAAGGTATGTGAAAGGTAGGTCTAGGCTTGTTGATCAATGTCATGACTTGTATTGGAGGGTAGTATTGTCTCCCAAACCATATGACGTGAGCTCGAAGGTGCTTCTATCTATGCCTTTACTTAACTGCATGGTGTGCTGTTAAAGTGTTAAGTGTGACAATCAATTTATTGGTTGATTTAGACTGAATTTGAAGAAATGGTTTAGACTGTTAGGTGTCTGAATTTGAAGAATTGATTTAGACTGTTAGGTGTCTGCATTTGTTTTTACTTAATTGAGACTGAGAGTTTGATTGCTAAGAAAAAATAATAATTTTAAAAGATAGTAAGTAAAGGATCATGTACCACAGGAGCTCAGGTGTAGGAAACAGTTTCAGGGCTAAGGGCTGGTAGGGTTAATACTACTACTAAACAACTTTTTCTGTATATTATAAAATTAAACGAGAACATCCATGTAAATATGTTCCATTAATACCAATACAATTTCAAAAGAGTAATTGGAAATCATGTTTTCCTTTAATTTTTTGGTTATGGGTGTTTTGTTTTTTCTCATTAATTAATTAATTTGGGAAAAAAAAAACATAAGGTTTGACATGTAAAATGAAATTATACTTCAACATTGTATTTTGATAAATGATTCTAAATTTACTCCAAAGTAAACCCAGACATGCCTACAGTCCCGCATTATGCGGAGCCGTTCCGCATTCACGATTTTTTGTTCCGCCAAGTCTGAATTCCGACACACACAAAAATCGCCGATTTTTCATTATTTATTAATAATGCGAAATGAAAATACTGAATGCAAAATAAAATATATCTAGGTCTGTGTTTATTGTTTACATTTCATCTCCTATCTCCGGGCCCGTGTGTCCTAAATTAACAAAGTTATGGTTGAGCTAGATCTACATCTAGATCTAGTACTCTAGGTCTAGATACTAGATCTATTCTTAGAATCTAGTAAGTGCTAATAAACCTAATTTTCCATTCAAATCCCATTCTTTTCCCGACAGGCGCTATTCTAACACTAACGTGACTAACTCAACTGGTTTCTTAGGTTTCTATTCTAAGAAAAGGATTTTTTTTCAAATAGGTTATTAGAGTTCTAGACCTAGAGCTAAAAGTAATTAATTAACTTAGACACAGTAAGGCTAAGGCCTAGATCTAAATAATATCTAAATCTACTTATTACATAGTCTAAATTAGTATCTACTAGATCTAGCACTAGATTTTACTAGATGATACTAAATCACTAGATCTATCTTAGTATCTAAAGAAATAGACTTAGAAGGTGATAGATCTCTAGATTTCTATGTATCATTATCATATGTAATAAATTTAGTTCTCAATAAGTCCATAGATCTAGACATAAATATTTAGATCTTTAATATAATTATTATAATCTGTGTTCTAAGACTTAGAGGACTTATTAGATGTAGGTCTAGTTCTAGACTAGTAGACAGACTCTTAAATTATTTTAGATCTAGCACTAGAGACAACTTCTAGAGTGACTAGAGTAGAGCCCTAGAAAAGGATAGATAATCAAGTAGATCTAGAATAATCACATAGGAGTTAAAACTATTGATTTCAAACAAAGGACATAATTATGAATTAAAGGTTTTCTTACTTTTAATTATATTATACTATTTACATCTAATTAATAAGAAGCAAACTAGTATTGTTATTAAATATAATTGAAGTTTTATTTATATTGCGTACAGTATGGCTGACAAACATAAACGCGTTTATGTTCCACATTGGGGCCCAAAATTCCACATTTTCAACCTGAGTGTTCCACATTCTGGGTCTTGGGGGTAGGCATGTCTGTAAACCCTACTACTTGTCAATAAAGACAATTGAACAAGTAGGACATTGAAAATCTTTGTAACAATTATTTAAAAATAAACATGAAAGTTTGACTTATCACATTTTTTTTTTTTTTTTGTCTGCACATGCAGAAAGCTTTGGGAGATGTCAAAAAGAAAGGAAAGCCTGATCCATATGCATATGTTCCATTCAACTTTAATCATTTAAATAAAAGGTAAGTTAAGATCTTGTATACAAACTCATTTATTCAATTTTAAAGATTTTACTAACACACATAATTTGTAGTGTTTCTTATACAACTAGATAGCATAATTAGCTCTAGGCATTCTTTCACTCCTTTACTCATTTATTCTTATCATTGTATTTATTTTTGTATTGTGCCCCATTGAGGTAAGTTACATGTTCATTGACTTTAACACTGATGGTGGGAGACAAACATACACACAATATCATCAGGTTGCATGTTATTGTAGAGACTCAACAATATTGACCAATTGTTTTAAATTACAGGAAACAGATGAAAGTAAAAGGTACATTCAGTAATTTGGTGAAAGGAGCCAAGAGAGGTGCTGCCAAGGGAAATAAATCTAGAGTACACCAAAAAAGGAAAAAATAAAATTACTGTTTACTATAGACTAGATTACTTAATGTTATTCATTTTTAATTCCTCAGTGACTGTGTCATTTTGTTAAATTTATCAGAACTTTCTCCTTGGTGGTAATATTCTGTTATAAATTGTATCTGGCTGTGGGCTTGCCACATGGTCTGATTTGTTCCTAGTATCAAGTACTTTATCTGGTTGAAATGTCAGCTACCCATGTATATAGTTAGGGTTAAGCTTGTCAGTATTTAGAGGGAAATATTTGGTCATAGGGCTAAGTGATCATATCTGATAAATGTAAAGAAATTTCACTTTTGTATATAGTAAAATAATGTTTGTTTCATTAACATGTATGAGCATTTTCTCTCTATTATTGTCAATCTATCCTGTGTATCATCATGTGATAAGTCATTATGGAAGTGTTCATAACTAACTAACTTGAGAGAACAAATTCAATGATAGACCTATCACCTAAATTTTGTTTACAAATTACTTGTGAATTCATGAACTTGTATTTATTGTGTTTCTATTTGAAATTGAAAAGACTTCATGTTTGAACATTAAAAGTTCAAGATAGACGCACATTGTTTGTTTAGTGTTCAAAGATAGACGCAGCACATTGTTTGTTTAGTGTTCAAAGATAGATGCACATTGTTTGTTTAGTGTTCAAAGATAGACGCAGCACATTGTTTGTTTAGTGTTCAAAGATAGCTGCACATTTTGTTCTTCAACACCAGCATGAAATAAGAACTTTCAAACTAGCTGCTTCCTTTCTCCTCAACAAATGTAATGACCTTTGTACAGAAATGAAATCATTCCCTAATTTTTGTTGGCCACTGGGGCAGGTGGAGAAAACAAAATTAAAACCATCTTTCTTTCAACTAACAGACAAAGAATGCAGCAGTATACAGTGCAACAACATAGTCTTTTATAACATAGTCTTTTATAGTTAAATTCCTTATTAAATAGCATCAATGTACATTTATCTTACATACACATGTTGAAGACTTGTTGCTCATTTCATTATTTACTAGTATTAAAATGTGATTGTCTAGTTTGACCCCCACCCCCCCACCCAGGCATGTAATCCTAGATTTGTTGTTTTCAAGTTTTGACTAGTCTTATGACAAGTGCCTCTGTGTTGAGTTATTCTGGGCCTGGGATGGTACAAAACATCAATATGGGCCTAATGTTAAAAGAGAAGAGTAATAAAACAAAACACAATGATTTGATTATCCATTTCCATTGGATAGAGAACAATCACACTCTCGCACATTAAAGTTAGCTTCTTCACTTTCTTTTTTTCAGTTGTATAGCTGCAATTATTGAATGCCTTAGTTTCCTCTAAGTATGTGATTCTCATTTGAATCAGGAATACAACTTTTTGTATATTGTTTTTTGTCAACAAAATTCATTTTAACAACTGAGAAATGTGTCTGACCATGCTGTGCCACATATGAATGACCAAGATGAAAATATGGTAGTGACTAGAAATAGAAACCGAAATAAATAATATGTATAAAATATACTCGAAACAATATTCTGTAGCATTTGACTAAAACCTAGCTTGATGGTTGGCAAACACTTGTGAGATAGAAACCTACATAGGTCTCTCTTTGTTTCAATTGACAAGTCAGCTCCTACTAGATACACCTGACACCTGCTGGTAATTGATGTGAGCATGAGGAGATCCAGCCTTCAATATCACAGGCGTCAAGTCTGGTTTCATTTCCTGTACAAGACACTTTGCTGAGCCAAGCTGATTGGGCACCGCCTTCCCAGCGTCCTATGTCTATTTCTCTCCCATCTAGGAAACCCATTTGCTTGCAGGCCACTTGGGCAGAGAAACCAGTCCAGCCTTCATTACATATAGGTAGCCACAAGCCCTAGAACAGAACAAGCATATAGAGTGAGCTGTGGGGAGACAACTGTTTCAAACAAGTAGTAAACTGTCAAACAAGATGAATTAGTACAAACCCTGTGGTGAATTTCTAAGCGCCCAGCTTTAAGGTTTCTCGATCCCACAAATGGAACAATTCGTAACATATGATCTGAAAATAAAATAATGTTCCAAACCTAACATTTTAGTACAAACAAGCAGATTATTAAAATTGTGACATTATTTCTTTTTATCGGTGATATTGATTGATCATAGTTAGATTGTGCTTCTGCAATCAGAGAGATACCAATCGGTGAGTTATTTTCTTTATTTCAATCCCACGTCTTAACAATATCAAGTATTTACTTTAAAAATTTCCTGCTTTTCATAGATATATCAAAATCTTATACAAGCAATTGAATTCTCTTTTTTTCTCCATCCTGCCAAGTAAACGATATACACATTCTAGAACAACTGTTATAAAAATACGAAGTTACTTATGCCTGACATCTATCTCACGATTTAGGTAAATCCATTGATCTAACCCAGTGGTCTTCAACCTTTTTTGACCTACCGCCCCTTTTCGTATTTTTTCTTTAAAAAAAAAACCTCCAGCGCCCCCTTTAAGAAAAACACTTATAAAGAAGCGTGAGAAGGCAAAGTTGAACAAAATGTCATTTATCCATTCATTTTGATGCTGTCAATAACACTTATCCCGCATGGGAGACGACCGCATGCCAAAGGCGATCTTCTTTTGCAAGCTTAGAGGAGGAAGGCGTAACAGAAGTGCCCCCCTTTAGCGCTATAACGATGAACTCAGGCGCCATTTCGTCCTCACTGGCAAAGAGGAAAGTACCTGGCAGCAGACGGCCTCTGAGAGAGACAGTTGAAGAGCTCTCACAAAAGCTGCGGGACAAACATTTGAGACTCAAAGAAAAGCCATTATTGAAGACAGGCGCAGAAAACATAATAGACCGCCAGTGGACAACGGCTTTGTCTGCACAAAAATCGGGAAAATATGCAGTTCGCAACTGCGTTAGCGTAGTTATCTGAAACACTGCACTCAGCCTTAATCCTCGGAATCGAAGACATTGCCATTATTATTATTATTATACAAAAATTATGTCATGATTACACACAAAAATTAATCACATTGTCATGGCTGTCTTTCAAATCCCAATAAAGTCCCTTTTTAAATTATTGAATATTAGGGCCTACTGTTTTTAGGTTTAATTGTAAATTTAGTTTTATTTTTAACATAGGCTTTATTATTGCTGAAATTCACTACAAAATAAATAAAGCTTATGAGAACCTTGTGCCTACAGCAGTTTTGACAATATTAGAAATATCAAGCTTTAAATTAGCCAAAGCAAGGCGATCTCCTCTAATGGCTACATCCAGTCAATTTTCTTTGCTTATTCATGAAGTTTATTACGCACTAAATCTCTAGCTTAATCACGTATGTTGATGGAAAAGCTAAAAATAATTCCATTTTCGACCACAGTTTTTGCCCCCGTTGAAGACCACTGATCTAATCACATCTTACTTTTTTAGGTAGGAAACCAGTTGATCTTACCACGTGTAATTTTTTGGGGAAACCAGTTGATCTTACAACAACTTACTTTTTAGGAAACCAGTTTATTTTACTGCATCTTACTTTAAAGGTAAACCAGTTTATTTACATCTTACTTTAAAGTTAAACCAGTTTATTTACATCTTATTTTAAAGGTAAACCAATTGTTTGGAAGTAAAGCCAAGATAACTTACCACATCTAACAGCTGCTGCCATCTCATGATTACAGTGAGCAGTTGACTGGGTATAATTCACAGCCTCACACTCTGAGCTGTCCAAACATGTGGCATTGAAAGTCCAGGCAATACCAGTGCCTGCTCCAAAATGGCCAGCACCTGCTGAAATTCCACCTCGAAAGCCAAGATGGCGACATATGATGTCTGCTTCAGAATGTGTAAGGTTATTGTGACAAAGGATACCCCAATGCCCTTTATAATAGATTTCTACTCTTCCTTGATCGGCTCGTCCACCTCCAACAAGAGAAATGAGCGGATCTGAAATGAAGTTTACATTGTTTTAGTATATAGGACAACATTTTATATAAAACTATTACCAACATAAAGGCCTAATGCTGAAATACCTCAATTTTTATGATAAAGGAACAAATAAATGTCAAGTTTATTCACTACAAAAACAGGACTCAAGAACTAATTATTTGACCTAATAATATGATGGGTAATGTGCAGTTCAATGGCGCCTGCTATGAAAGTTTCAGCATAAACAGCAAAGTTTAACAAGGATGTGCCCTAGCCCCAACTCTTTTCGGAATATTCTTTTCACTGCTAATGCACCACGCGTTTGACAAATCCACCGAAAGGAAGCTATCTCAATTTCAGATGCGACGGCAAACTTTTGAATATTTCCAGACTGAGGACGAAAATCAGAACCACCATTGTAAGAGAAATTCTATTTGCGGATGACGCAACAGTAGTGGCACTCACACATAAGGAGCTTCAGTCACTAATGGCCCGCTTCTCTCAGGCCTGTAAAGAGTATGGGCTAACTATTAGCAAGAATAAAACAAACGTGATGGGTCCTCAACACCATCCTCCATCTTCATTGAGGAAAACAAACTAGAAACCGTTTACGAATTCAGAGATAGCTGGGATCCAAAATTCAAGATGACCTTTCCCTAGAAAAGATTAAAAAGAAAAAACGCCGCGACGACCTTTGCTAGACTCAGACAAAGAGTTTAGGAAAACTGAAAGCTCACTACAATGACCACAATGGAGGTCAACAAGGCATGTGTTTTAAGCAGACTACTGTACGGCAGTAAGTGATGGACTATCTATGCAAAGCAAGAGAGAATCCCATGGCAAGAAAGCGTGTGTACCACTGAGCTACCTGCTCGAACAAGTCTTCCCAGCATCTTTACAATACTCAGATAACGCCGCCGGTATTTGCTTGCTTATGTCGCCGGATGGAAGACAATCGTATCCCGAAAGCAGGGCCAGTCTTAGGAAATTGAAGACCTTCAGCAAAGTATATTTGGTGGCCCCTTTTAAAATTTAACAAACAACGCCGAAAAAAATAAAATTACGTAATTTATTAAAACTTACCTGTTTAAATACCAATTAAAAAAAAAAAAACAACGGAAATTCATATCGCGCAGTTTCCGTAGCGTTCCAGTAGCGCGCCGTTGTAATACACCTTCAATAAGCTGTCTCAAATCTTTCATTTTTTATTTTCAATAAATGTGGTTTTTTTTTATTCCTGTGTGAGGCCCCCATCAATCGGAGGCCCTAGACAGCTGCCTAGTTTGCCTATGCCTAAGGCCGGCCCTACCGAAAGTGGCTATTGATGCTAACTACTGGGAAGACATAGCACACACTATGTGGAGAAGGGGACTAGGAACGCGATGGATGTGAAGTCTGCTCTGGGAGGGAGAAAAGTGTGCCAAAGACAAAAATGGCTGGTTCCTCTAGCCACCAAAGAGATTGCCACCTTTACCTGCCATACGAACGGAAGTATCTCTCCAGAACATGCCTTCAAAGTCACATGAAAGAGTGAACAATGAGATGAACCATTTATAGGTCTATGTGAACCACATTTGAGTTAAAACTATGACCAACATAAAGGCCTAAGGAGGATAAACAAATGTCCTTCATTGTCAATGATAAAGGAACAAATAATCTCAAGTTTATTTATTTGTTTCTGTTCTGTTGTTTTTATATGGAAAAAAAGTCCTAGTAATCGCAACTAATTTCCATAAGGATCAATAAAGCGGTCTTAGTCTTAAGACTCAAGAAATACTTATTTAGCCTTATAATACAACATTGCTATTATATAAATTATAATTTAACAGACCACAAACAATCATTCATTTTTTCTACTCAAATTTAATTTGTTTAATGAATATGAACCATCAATTCTTTGATTGAATAATAAGCCGCCTTATACTGACTACTATATCAGCTGTAGCAGGAGTCTAGATATCTATATAGTTTTAGTCTGTCACTCTTGAAACAAAAAAGGACGGCTTTTTTTTTTTGTAGCAGTGTATTTTCACTTCTCTTTCAAGACACCCTACATGTAAAGACACCCTACATGTAAAGACACCCTACATGTAAAGACACCCTACATGTAAAGACACCCTACATGTAAAGACACCCTACATGTAAAGACACCCTACATGTAAAGACACCCTACATGTAAAGACACCCTACATGTAAAGACAACCTACATGTAAAGACAACCTACATGTAAAGACACCCTACATGTAAAGACACCCTACACGTAAAGACAACCTACACGTAAAGACAACCTACACGTAAAGACACCCTACATGTAAAGACACCCTACATGTAAAGACACCCTACATGTAAAGACAACCTACATGTAAAGACACCCTACATGTAAAGACACCCTACATGTAAAGACACCCTACATGTAAAGACAACCTACATGTAAAGACACCCTACATGTAAAGACACCCTACATGTAAAGACACCCTACATGTAAAGACACCCTACATGTAAAGACAACCTACATGTAAAGACAACCTACATGTAAAGACAACCTACATGTAAAGACAACCTACATGTAAAGACAACCTACATGTAAAGACACCCTACATGTAAAGACACCCTACATGTAAAGACACCCTACATGTAAAGACACCCTACATGTAAAGACACCCTACATGTAAAGACACCCTACACGTAAAGACAACCTACACGTAAAGACAACCTACACGTAAAGACACCCTACATGTAAAGACACCCTACATGTAAAGACACCCTACATGTAAAGACAACCTACATGTAAAGACACCCTACATGTAAAGACACCCTACATGTAAAGACACCCTACATGTAAAGACAACCTACATGTAAAGACACCCTACATGTAAAGACACCCTACATGTAAAGACACCCTACATGTAAAGACACCCTACATGTAAAGACACCCTACATGTAAAAACACCCTACATGTAAAGACACCCTACATGTAAAGACAACCTACATGTAAAGACAACCTACATGTAAAGACACCCTACATGTAAAGACACCCTACATGTAAAGACACCCTACATGTAAAGACACCCTACATGTAAAGACACCCTACATGTAAAGACACCCTACATGTAAAGACACCCTACATGTAAAGACACCCTACATGTAAAGACACCCTACATGTAAAGACACCCTACATGTAAAGACACCTACATGTAAAGACAACCTACATGTAAAGACAACCTACATGTAAAGACACCCTACATGTAAAGACAACCTACATGTAAAGACAACCTACATATAAAGACAACCTACATGTAAAGACACCCTACATGTAAAGACACCCTACATGTAAAGGCACCCTACATGTAAAGGCACCCTACACGTAAAGGCACCCTACACGTAAAGGCACCCTACACGTAAAGGCACCCTACACGTAAAGGCACCCTACACGTAAAGGCACCCTACACGTAAAGGCACCCTACACGTAAAGACAACCTACACGTAAAGACAACCTACATGTAAAGACACCCTACATGTAAAGACACCCTACATGTAAAGACACCCTACATGTAAAGACACCCTACATGTAAAGACAACCTACATGTAAAGACACCCTACATGTAAAGACAACCTACACGTAAAGACAACCTACACGTAAAGACACCCTACACGTAAAGACAACCTACACGTAAAGACAACCTACACGTAAAGACAACTTACACGTAAAGACAACCTACACGTAAAGACACCCTACATGTAAAGACACCCTACATGTAAAGACACCCTACATGTAAAGACACCCTACATGTAAAGACAACCTACATGTAAAGACAACCTACATGTAAAGACAACCTACATGTAAAGACAACCTACATGTAAAGACAACCTACATGTAAAGACACCCTACATGTAAAGACACCCTACATGTAAAGACAACCTACATGTAAAGACAAACCAACATGTAAAGACAACCTACATGTAAAGACAACCTACATGTAAAGACAACCTACATGTAAAGACAACCTACATGTAAAGACAACATACATGTAAAGACAACATACATGTAAAGACAACCTACATGTAAAGACAAACCAACATGTAAAGACACCCTACATGTAAAGACACCCTACATGTAAAGACACCCTACATGTAAAGACAACCTACACGTAAAGACAACCTACATGTAAAGACAACCTACATGTAAAGACAACCTACATGTAAAGACAACCTACACGTAAAGACAACCTACATGTAAAGACACCCTATATTTAAGGACACCTTACATACAATGCCTGTTTTAAGATATTGAGTTCAAATAAGACAATAGGAAATATTTATCAATTTTCATTTCAAGGAATTGGTTGAATGTGTTAGTACTAAGTAAAAAAGAGAACATTCTGATGACTTGATCTGGTATCTAAAAAATGAAAGTGATAAAATAAAATTCATGGAGGATTGGATAATATATGGGAATTACAAATTTAGTATAGTTTTCTCCCTTTTTTCCTGTTAAAATGAAAGTTTAGGTTTTGCACTTAATTTGGTGATAAGAGAGAGAGCAAGAGGGAGAGAGAGAGAGAAAAACTAAAACTAATATTAAATGTAATTGTGTAACTCTGATGCATGTGCTATCATTACAGTTCTTTTAGTTAAGATTTACAATTCTTAAACATTTCAAATACTGGTACAATATAAGTTTAGAGTGGACTTGAATTCCAATTGACTAGATTAGTTATCAGATAAACATTGAGAGCCTATATATTCTTCCCATGTTAGAAATATTATTGAAATTTATGCAATTCAGCAGCAAAGTATATGTTCAAGAATAATGAGGGGGGGGGGGGATATAGCCTCCTTTATGAATGTGAGTATAGTCTATACATAGGAAGAATCTGATATACTTACCAGGTTCTGCTAGAAGTTTAGTTAATGCTGGCATTATACGGTTTAGTTGCAAACTTGTACTGTATATAGTTTCAAAGGATTCCTTATCAAGTCCTCTTTCTTCTTTAGTGATGTTACTACTTTTTGTGGCTTGTCGAAAACTTTGAGAACCTTTCTGGTTTGATGCTGACTCTGAAGTACTCTCTTCATTTTTTTTTGTTTTACTTTGCAAAGTTTGAAAAAATAAATTATAGTTTCTGTTCACCATAAATAAAGATCGATTGGTTAAGACTTCCACATTTTGTATGTTTTTATAGATGGAGGGAAGCCAGCCAGTATTTGTAGCTACAGATTCTAGCAGCTTGATTATTTGATTTGTGCTGTTGATGACTGTTGGCATAGAGTCCTCTTCAGAAGTCCTGGCTAAGAATGTTCTAAGTCCTTCCATTCTTCTGATCTCATCATGCAAAGAATTGGTCGCTTGAGTCAAAGAGACGGAGCTCAACTGAGCCAAATCTGAAAGCACCTAATGGATCACAAGTTTTCAAGTTAAATAAAAGGAAATTGAATGTCAATGTCAATATAGTTTTTAAAATAACAGAAATAATATTACAATAATTGATTTGATGTCAAACAATTTCGTTGAATTTGAAATGTTGTTATTTCAAGGTTTCATAGGTTTGAACTTACCTCCAGCAGTTGACTGCCATTTTGAAGTATGTTTGCAAATTTCCAAGCTAAATCTTTAGAAAATGGTTGCCAGGCTGTCTGAGAAAATTGATTGTGGCCCTCATTAGAGACAGATCCAGGTATTGTATTAAAGACTTCAAACTCATCATTTTGAGGTTGCCTTGGTAGCTGGAGTGACTTACATTTCTGAGTGATTTCCGTCTGTGAGCTAGCAATGAGATCTGTATTTGAGACTATCCTCTCTAAAAGTTCTCCTGTATTTCTCAAAAAACTAGTTGCCTGAAGAACCATATCTGTCATATTGGTTAAAGCACTCATCACTTGTTTATCCATTTCACTTTCTTCTTTACTAATGCCACTTTCATCTGATTTGTCCCTTACATTTTTGCTAGTTTTAAAAGCTTCAAATTTAGTTTCAACAGTGTCTTTTAGTTCTGCTAACTCTGCCAACTCTGATTTTTCTTCACTTTCAACATTTTTAATTTTCTTAGGTGTTGATTCCTTTAAATTCTGTTTAGTTATCTCCATATCATCTAGTTTGGCATCAAAATATTGAGTTATGCCAGTCAAATCTACAGTACAGTTGCGCTGCTCTAACTGAGAATAGAAAGTACATTTCAATCAAAGCAAATAAAAATAGATATGCATGACTAAATGCATGACGTGTAGGACGTAATCATCTTCTTTTTTTAAGTAACGTCTGTATTATATAAGATAAGATAAGATGTTGATGTTAGCTCATAGAAGACTATTGAAACTAGTAAAATATAATTAGAATGCGATTAACTTGAAATATCAAATCTAAAATTAGGTTAAATGTTGTGGCCCTAAATTAGGAATTGACAATAAATCAAGTTAAACCATTATAATTAAACTAGATCTGGATTATAATCTTTAATTAATTCAATTAATTAATCTTCAAGTTAGAACCACGTGTTAGCCATATTTTTGTAATAGAAAAATTAATAAACAGATAAATGTAGCCACATTTTTGTTAAAAATGGTAAATCTCTGATGTTGTTTTTTTTTTTAGAAATTTTCATAAATGAGATTAAGTATTGTCAGAATGAAAGAACTAAGTTACTGATGTTTTTTTCTTTCATTTTTTGCACGGAACAAGAAATCAACATTTAGTTTTCTTTTTGTTTTGTGTTTTGTTTTGTTTGATTTTTTTTTTCAAACAAATGCTGCATACATAGTTTAATCCAATCAATATCTATCGACTGACCTCTTTTTGAGTGAAGTCTGTAAAATTTTCATATTGTTTACTTATTATCTGATAGGTCTCGTGGGACAATTTGGCAACAGTGTCATCTACTAAAGTCTTGACATAATTGATTTGTTTATCTATGTTCTCATTGATGAATGCCACACTTGACTCTAGCTCTGTCACAATACTTGAACTACTTGTCTTTAACTCTGTCATATCTCGACTGAGTAAACTTAAAGATATCTTCATTGCTTGTCCACCCACTTCTAACTGGCCTACCTGTCATCAAGAAAATAGAATGTAGTCTTTTATCAAAGGCAAACAATTATTCAATAAATCAAATAAAAAAAATTCAAACAATTTGTACATAATCAAAGAGTAAACATTTGTTTAAAAATCATTTAAAAGTTGGCGTATGAATGGATTTATAATTATAGTACAATCAGTTATTTGTGGAAAGTGGACACATATTATGGTATAGACAAATATATACACACATTGATTAAGATAAATTTAGATCTATGTGAATGTCATTAATTTATTACTTGTAAAAACTTTTTTTTTTTAGAATACTTTTAAAAGTTCCTTGTATAAGTCTACCTATAAATGAGATTTTGTTTTGGTTTCTTGTAATTATTTAGATTTAATTAAAGCATTATTAAAAGATTGAAAATTAATGCTATAAATATTTTTTTCATTTTTGTAGTTAACAAAAAAGTAAAGACATCTCTCCCCCTCTCTCTTACCCGTCACTAAATAGCAGAGCAGGACCTAACCATTGTGACCAAGAATTCATGGAAAGAAACAAGTAATCTACTATGTATTCACCAGTCACTAAATAGCAGAGCAGGACCTAACCATTGTGACCAAGAATTCATGGAAAGAAACAAGTAATCTACTATGTATTCACCAGTCACTAAATAGCAGAGCAGGACCTAACCATTGTGACCAAGAATTCATGGAAAGAAACAAGTAATCTACTATGTATTCACCAGTCACTAAATAGCAGAGCAGGACCTAACCATTGTGACCAAGAATTCATGGAAAGAAACAAGTAATCTACTATGTATTCACCAGTCACTAAATAGCAGGCCTGGACGAAACCATTGTGGGGCCCAATGAGAAATGGATTTCGCGGGGCCCAGTTTGGGTAGGGATACGGATATTAAGTGAAAATTAAGAGTTTGTATTAGAAAATATATTCGTCTTTGCATTTTATTCATTCTTTACTACGCGCAGAATTACTACACGCGCCTTGCGTGTAGCAAAGTCATACAGTATATCATAAAAATTCTGTTTCCTACATAGATCACGCTCAATAGCAAGAATTACCAAAATATTTCAATCTATCTTTGAGAATTGTTGACCTCAAGTGATTCTTCATTAGTTTGATGCGCGAGAAGCTTCTTTCACTAGATTCCACAATTACGGGTATTGCATAATGTCGTTTTTTTATCGCGCGTAGGATTGGCCTTTTCCATATTGAATGACACCCCAAAATGACAATTTTGTCTATATATTTCAGGAGATTCGCATGAGTTTTCAAAAGATTTAAATAATTTCCGGATATTTCCAGGACTTTTTCGTGTGTTTTGCAATTTCAGGAGCTCCTGGTAAATCAGGAGACCGCGGGAAATCTGTTATAAGTTATAAAATGGTTTAATTTAATAATTTATACACCTAGAATTAGCGCGGGTCCTATGATAGTGCGGGGCACACTGCGGACGCATAGGCCCTGCAAATAGCTGCGTAAGCTACGTCGCCGGTCGACTAGTGTTTTAAAATAAACTATAACTATAAAGTATTAAGTGATATTACTTTTAGATCTTATAAAGTTAGATTTATAGCAGCCTATATTTGTCCACGTTTCTAAACAACTTGATTATTAAAATGGAAGCTACTCTGTATAAAAGAAAAAACAATACTAGATTTAGGCCTACCTGTTTAGAAAGTGCATCTTGTCCATTTTCACTATTCTGTAGACGGCCATTAATTTGTCTAAATTGTCTTATGGAATAAAACTGGAGGTTGGAAACTGCTCTTTCTAGGGATGTAATTCTTGTTGTAAGTGTATCAAATTTGTTATCTACAATCCTCAACATATCTGTGACCACAGTATCCTCCAACTTTTTAGCCAGGGGCACGCCATCTGTGGTTTCACCTTGGCCGACTACATTGGCAGCCAAACAGAATAGCGTCAAGAGGAAGGGACTGCAATGTATGTTCCAGAGCCCACTATAAGCCATGTTTAGACAACAATGTGTTGCGGAAACACAAAAATCTGGACACTTTGTTCACTTTTGCTTCACATAATAGAGACTGAAACGAATAAATTCTAATAGTTAGTAGCCTACTATAGAGTTAAGGCTTAGGCCTAAACATTTATTTTTATAAAATTTTGTTTTATTTGAATGATACGATCAACCTTGATTTAAGGCACGTGAACGGTTTCTTCAACTGTCAGAGATTGTAGCTACCACAGAGATGAATTTCTCAGATTTGTATCTCAAGGGAAGTTCAATACAAATATCATCTCACCATTATGGTAGGCTATTGGATTACATGTATTTTGAATTGTACCCTTTTTAAAAAAAATCTTTGGTCTAATTAATAATAATTCCTTCAAAATATGTTTTGTTGTCAGGGGGCGGACTGGCTATATGGGTATTCGGGCACCGGTGGGCCGGTGAATGAGCCGCATGGATGCCATTAAAACTTGTATTAAATTGTCAAAAGATTTTTAAATATTCTTTTAAAAAGGAGCACTCAGGGTGTCGTGATTTACAGACTCCACACTGTTTTAGGATTAGAAAGCTAACGTATTTTCCGAAATAATGTACAAAACCTACAACCGTATACAGTGCTATTTATAGGCTTCATCCCTTATAGGGACCTACGCACTAAGCGATTAACAAGTAACAATGCCTATATTTCTTATAAACTTCGTTGGTGTCAATATATTCGGATGAGTCTATAAAGGGACCAATCACAACGCTGCCAGTCTTATCGGTGGAATATCCAGTTGTTATCGTTATGGTTATCGCATGCCCTTGAGATGCCCTTCAGGATTACACAATTATTATCTTGAGCAGTGTAACAAAGATGTGAACTCGCAAACAGGACTTTACAAGATTTATTAAGAAAGCAGCAAATGACCTTGTGATGTGGCCGGACAAAATAATTGAGAATGAAGAGTTGGATTTCTACATTTAGTTCCATAGTCCCGACTCCCGAGAACATGGCTAGGAGTGAAGCCGATGCCTAGGAGAACTTGCACATGAAGCGATAGTTGCTGTTATAGATACCGGGTACATAATTTTGTATTTTGTAAGGAGCTTATTACAGAAGTGTCAAGACTAGGCTGAGAAGTATCAAGACACAAGTCACTTTCATAGTACAGATGTGTCAAGACTAGACTGAGAAGTATCAAGACACAAGTCCCTACATAGTACAGATGTGTCAAGACTAGACTGAGAAGTATCAAGACACAAGTCCCTACATAGTACAGATGTGTCAAGACTAGACTGAGAAGTATCAAGACACAAGTCCCTACATAGTACAGATGTGTCAAGACTAGACTGAGAAGTATCAAGACACAAGTAACTTTCATAGTACAGATGTGATAAGACTAGACTGAGAAGTATCAAGACACAAGTCCCTACATAGTACAGATGTGTCAAGACAAGACTGAGAAGTATCAAGACACAAGTCCCTACATAGTACAGATGTGTCAAGACTAGACTGAGAAGTATCAAGACACAAGTCCCTACATAGTACAGATGTGTCAAGACTAGACTGAGAAGTATCAAGACACAAGTCCCTACAAAGTACAGATGTGTCAAGACTAGGCTGTGAAGTATCAAGACACAAGTCCCTACATAGTACAGATGTGTCAAGACTAGGCTGAGAAGTATTAAGACACAAGTCCCTACATAGTACAGATGTGTCAAGACTAGGCTGAGAAGTATTAAGACACAAGTCCCTACATAGTACAGATGTGTCAAGACTAGGCTGAGTAGTATCAAGACACAAGTCCCTACATTGTACAGATGTGTCAAGACTAGGCTGAGTAGTATCAAGACACAAGTCCCTACATAGTACAGATGTGTCAAGACTAGGCTGAGAAGTATTAAGACACAAGTCACTTTCATAGTACAGATGTGTCAAGACTAGGCTGAGAAGTATCAAGACACAAGTCACTTTCATTGTACAGATGTGTCAAGACTAGGCTGAGAAGTATCAAGACACAAGTCCCTACATAGTACAGATGTGTTAAGACTAGGCTGAGAAGTATCAAGACACAAGTCCCAACATATTACAGATGTGTCAAGACTAGACTGAGAAGTATCAAGACACAAGTCACTTTCATAGTACAGATGTGTCAAGACTAGGCTGAGAAGTATCTAGACACAAGTCCCTACATAGTACAGATGTGTCAAGACTAGACTGAGAAGTATCAAGACACAAGTCACTTTCATAGTACAAATGTGTCAAGACTAGGCTGAGAAGTATCAAGACACAAGTCCCTACATATTACAGATGTGTCAAGACTAGACTGAGAAGTATCAAGACACAAGTCCCTACATAGTGCAGATGTGTTAAGACTAGGCTGAGAAGTATCAAGACACAAGTCCCTACATAGTACAGATGTGTCAAGACTAGACTGAGAAGTATCAAGACACAAGTCCCTACATAGTACAGATGTGTCAAGACTAGACTGAGAAGTATCAAGACACAAGTCACTTTCATAGTACAGATGTGTCAAGACTAGGCTGAGAAGTATCAAGACACAAGTCCCTACATAGTACAGATGTGTCAAGACTAGACTGAGAAGTATCAAGACACAAGTCCCTACATAGTACAGATGTGTCAAGACTAGGCTGAGAAGTATCAAGACACAAGTCCCTACATAGTACAGATGTGTCAAGACTAGACTGAGAAGTATCAAGACACAAGTTTCTACATAGTACAGATGTGTTAAGACTAGGCTGAGAAGTATGAAGACACAAGTCCCTACATAGTACAGATGTGTCAAGACTAGACTGAGAAGTATCAAGACACAAGTCCCTACATAGTACAGATGTGTCAAGACTAGACTGAGAAGTATCAAGACACAAGTCCCTACATAGTACAGATGTGTCAAGACTAGACTGAGAAGTATCAAGACACAAGTCCCTACATAGTACAGATGTGTCAAGACTAGACTGAGAAGTATCAAGACACAAGTCACTACATAATACAGATGTGTCAAGACTAGACTGAGAAGTATCAAGACACAAGTCCCTACATAGTACAGATGTGTCAAGACTAGACTGAGAAGTATCAAGACACAAGTCACTACATAATACAGATGTGTCAAGACTAGACTGAGAAGTATCCAGACACAAGTCCCTACATAGTACAGATGTGTTAAGACTAGGCTGAGAAGTATCAAGACACAAATCCCAACATATTACAGATGTGTCAAGACTAGACTGAGAAGTATCAAGACACAAGTCACTTTCATAGTACAGATGTGTCAAGACTAGGCTGAGAAGTATCTAGACACAAGTCCCTACATAGTACAGATGTGTCAAGACTAGACTGAGAAGTATCAAGACACAAGTCACTTTCATAGTACAGATGTGTCAAGACTAGGCTGAGAAGTATCAAGACACAAGTCCCTACATATTACAGATGTGTCAAGACTAGACTGAAAAGTATCAAGACACAAGTCACTTTCATAGTACAGATGTGTCAAGACTAGACTGAGAAGTATCAAGACACAAGTCCCTACATAGTACAGATGTGTCAAGACAAGACTGAGAAGTATCAAGACACAAGTCCCTACATAGTACAGATGTGTCAAGACTAGACTGAGAAGTATCAAGACACAAGTCCCTACATAGTACAGATGTGTCAAGACTAGACTGAGAAGTATCAAGACACAAGTCCCTACATAGTACAGATGTGTCAAGACTAGACTGAGAAGTATCAAGACACAAGTCACTACATAATACAGATGTGTCAAGACTAGACTGAGAAGTATCAAGACACAAGTCCCTACATAGTACAGATGTGTAAAGACTAGGCTGAGAAGTATCAAGACACAAGTCCCTACATATTATAGATGTGTCAAGACTAGGCTGAGAAGTATCAAGACACAAGTCCCTACATAGTACAGATGTGTCAAGACTAGGCTGAGTAGTATCAAGACACAAGTCCCTACATAGTACAGATGTGTCAAGACTAGGCTGAGTAGTATCAAGACACAAGTCCCTACATAGTACAGATGTGTCAAGACTAGGCTGAGAAGTATTAAGACACAAGTCACTTTCATAGTACAGATGTGTCAAGACTAGACTGAGAAGTATCAAGACACAAGTCCCTACATAGTACAGATGTGTAAAGACTAGGCTGAGAAGTATCAAGACACAAGTCCCTACATATTATAGATGTGTCAAGACTAGGCTGAGAAGTATCAAGACACAAGTCCCTACATAGTACAGATGTGTCAAGACTAGGCTGAGTAGTATCAAGACACAAGTCCCTACATAGTACAGATGTGTCAAGACTAGGCTGAGTAGTATCAAGACACAAGTCCCTACAAAGTACAGATGTGTCAAGACTAGGCTGAGAAGTATTAAGACACAAGTCACTTTCATAGTACAGATGTGTCAAGACTAGGCTGAGAAGTATCAAGACACAAGTCACTTTCATAGTACAGATGTGTCAAGACTAGGCTGAGAAGTATCAAGACACAAGTCCCTACATAGTACAGATGTGTCAAGACTAGACTGAGAAGTATCAAGACACAAGTCCCTACATAGTGCAGATGTGTTAAGACTAGGCTGAGAAGTATCAAGACACAAGTCCCTACATAGTACAGATGTGTCAAGACTAGACTGAGAAGTATCAAGACACAAGTCCCTACATAGTACAGATGTGTCAAGACTAGACTGAGAAGTATCAAGACACAAGTCACTTTCATAGTACAGATGTGTCAAGACTAGGCTGAGAAGTATCAAGACACAAGTCCCTACATAGTACAGATGTGTCAAGACTAGACTGAGAAGTATCAAGACACAAGTCCCTACATAGTACAGATGTGTCAAGACTAGGCTGAGAAGTATGAAGACACAAGTTCCTACATAGTACAGATGTGTCAAGACTAGACTGAGAAGTATCAAGACACAAGTCCCTACATAGTACAGATGTGTCAAGACTAGACTGAGAAGTATCAAGACACAAGTCCCTACATAGTACAGATGTGTCAAGACTAGACTGAGAAGTATCAAGACACAAGTCCCTACATAGTACAGATGTGTCAAGACTAGACTGAGAAGTATCAAGACACAAGTCACTACATAATACAGATGTGTCAAGACTAGACTGAGAAGTATCAAGACACAAGTCCCTACATAGTACAGATGTGTCAAGACTAGACTGAGAAGTATCAAGACACAAGTCACTACATAATACAGATGTGTCAAGACTAGACTGAGAAGTATCCAGACACAAGTCCCTACATAGTACAGATGTGTTAAGACTAGGCTGAGAAGTATCAAGACACAAATCCCAACATATTACAGATGTGTCAAGACTAGACTGAGAAGTATCAAGACACAAGTCACTTTCATAGTACAGATGTGTCAAGACTAGGCTGAGAAGTATCTAGACACAAGTCCCTACATAGTACAGATGTGTCAAGACTAGACTGAGAAGTATCAAGACACAAGTCACTTTCATAGTACAGATGTGTCAAGACTAGGCTGAGAAGTATCAAGACACAAGTCCCTACATATTACAGATGTGTCAAGACTAGACTGAGAAGTATCAAGACACAAGTCACTTTCATAGTACAGATGTGTCAAGACTAGACTGAGAAGTATCAAGACACAAGTCCCTACATAGTACAGATGTGTCAAGACAAGACTGAGAAGTATCAAGACACAAGTCCCTACATAGTACAGATGTGTCAAGACTAGACTGAGAAGTATCAAGACACAAGTCCCTACATAGTACAGATGTGTCAAGACTAGACTGAGAAGTATCAAGACACAAGTCCCTACATAGTACAGATGTGTCAAGACTAGACTGAGAAGTATCAAGACACAAGTCACTACATAATATAGATGTGTCAAGACTAGACTGAGAAGTATCAAGACACAAGTCCCTACATAGTACAGATGTGTAAAGACTAGGCTGAGAAGTATCAAGACACAAGTCCCTACATATTATAGATGTGTCAAGACTAGGCTGAGAAGTATCAAGACACAAGTCCCTACATAGTACAGATGTGTCAAGACTAGGCTGAGTAGTATCAAGACACAAGTCCCTACATAGTACAGATGTGTCAAGACTAGGCTGAGTAGTATCAAGACACAAGTCCCTACATAGTACAGATGTGTCAAGACTAGGCTGAGTAGTATCAAGACACAAGTCCCTACATAGTACAGATGTGTCAAGACTAGGCTGAGAAGTATTAAGACACAAGTCACTTTCATAGGACAGATGTGTAAAGACTAGGCTGAGAAGTATCAAGACACAAGTCCCTACATATTATAGATGTGTCAAGACTAGGCTGAGAAGTATCAAGACACAAGTCCCTACATAGTACAGATGTGTCAAGACTAGGCTGAGTAGTATCAAGACACAAGTCCCTACATAGTACAGATGTGTCAAGACTAGGCTGAGTAGTATCAAGACACAAGTCCCTACATAGTACAGATGTGTCAAGACTAGGCTGAGAAGTATTAAGACACAAGTCACTTTCATAGTACAGATGTGTCAAGACTAGGCTGAGAAGTATCAAGACACAAGTCACTTTCATAGTACAGATGTGTCAAGACTAGGCTGAGAAGTATCAAGACACAAGTCCCTACATAGTACAGATGTGTCAAGACTAGACTGAGAAGTATCAAGACACAAGTCCCTACATAGTAGGAGATGTGTTAAGACTAGGCTGAGAAGTATCAAGACACAAGTCCCTACATATTACAGATGTGTCAAGACTAGACTGAGAAGTATCAAGACACAAGTCACTTTCATAGTACAGATGTGTCAAGACTAGGCTGAGAAGTATCTAGACACAAGTCCCTACATATTACAGATGTGTCAAGACTAGACTGAGAAGTATCAAGACACAAGTCACTTTCATAGTACAGATGTGTCAAGACTAGACTGAGAAGTATCAAGACACAAGTCCCTACATAGTACAGATGTGTCAAGACTAGACTGAGAAGTATCAAGACACAAGTCACTTTCATAGTACAGATGTGTCAAGACTAGGCTGAGAAGTATCAAGACACAAGTCCCTACATATTACAGATGTGTCAAGACTAGACTGAGAAGTATCAAGACACAAGTCACTTTCATAGTACAGATGTGTCAAGACTAGACTGAGAAGTATCAAGACACAAGTCCCTACATAGTACAGATGTGTCAAGACAAGACTGAGAAGTATCAAGACACAAGTCACTTTCATAGTACAGATGTGTCAAGACTAGGCTGAGAAGTATCAAGACACAAGTCCCTACATAGTACAGATGTGTCAAGACTAGACTGAGAAGTATCAAGACACAAGTCACTTTCATAGTACAGATGTGTCAAGACTAGGCTGAGAAGTATCAAGACACAAGTCCCTACATAGTACAGATGTGTAAAGACTAGGCTGAGAAGTATCAAGACACAAGTCCCTACATATTATAGATGTGTCAAGACTAGGCTGAGAAGTATCAAGACACAAGTCCCTACATAGTACAGATGTGTCAAGACTAGGCTGAGTAGTATCAAGACACAAGTCCCTACATAGTACAGATGTGTCAAGACTAGGCTGAGTAGTATCAAGACACAAGTCCCTACATAGTACAGATGTGTCAAGACTAGGCTGAGTAGTATCAAGACACAAGTCCCTACATAATACAGATGTGTCAAGACTAGGCTGAGAAGTATTAAGACACAAGTCACTTTCATAGTACAGATGTGTCAAGACTAGACTGAGAAGTATCAAGACACAAGTCCCTACATAGTACAGATGTGTAAAGACTTGGCTGAGAAGTATCAAGACACAAGTCCCTACATATTATAGATGTGTCAAGACTAGGCTGAGAAGTATCAAGACACAAGTCCCTACATAGTACAGATGTGTCAAGACTAGGCTGAGTAGTATCAAGACACAAGTCCCTACATAGTACAGATGTGTCAAGACTAGGCTGAGTAGTATCAAGACACAAGTCCCTACATAGTACAGATGTGTCAAGACTAGGCTGAGAAGTATTAAGACACAAGTCACTTTCATAGTACAGATGTGTCAAGACTAGGCTGAGAAGTATCAAGACACAAGTCACTTTCATAGTACAGATGTGTCAAGACTAGGCTGAGAAGTATCAAGACACAAGTCCCTACATAGTACAGATGTGTCAAGACTAGACTGAGAAGTATCAAGACACAAGTCCCTACATAGTACAGATGTGTTAAGACTAGGCTGAGAAGTATCAAGACACAAGTCCCTACATATTACAGATGTGTCAAGACTAGACTGAGAAGTATCAAGACACAAGTCACTTTCATAGTACAGATGTGTCAAGACTAGGCTGAGAAGTATCTAGACACAAGTCCCTACATATTGCAGATGTGTCAAGACTAGACTGAGAAGTATCAAGACACAAGTCACTTTCATAGTACAGATGTGTCAAGACTAGACTGAGAAGTATCAAGACACAAGTCCCTACATAGTACAGATGTGTCAAGACTAGACTGAGAAGTATCAAGACACAAGTCACTTTCATAGTACAGATGTGTCAAGACTAGGCTGAGAAGTATCAAGACACAAGTCCCTACATATTACAGATGTGTCAAGACTAGACTGAGAAGTATCAAGACACAAGTCACTTTCATAGTACAGATATGTCAAGACTAGACTGAGAAGTATCAAGACACAAGTCCCTACATAGTACAGATGTGTCAAGACAAGATTGAGAAGTATCAAGACACAAGTCCCTACATAGTACAGATGTGTCAAGACTAGACTGAGAAGTATCAAGACACAAGTCCCTACATAGTACAGATGTGTCAAGACTAGACTGAGAAGTATCAAGACACAAGTCCCTACATAGTACAGATGTGTCAAGACTAGACTGAGAAGTATCAAGACACAAGTCACTACATAATACAGATGTGTCAAGACTAGACTGAGAAGTATCAAGACACAAGTCCCTACATAGTACAGATGTGTAAAGACTAGGCTGAGAAGTATCAAGACACAAGTCCCTACATATTATAGATGTGTCAAGACTAGGCTGAGAAGTATCAAGACACAAGTCCCTACATAGTACAGATGTGTCAAGACTAGGCTAAGTAGTATCAAGACACAAGTCCCTACATAGTACAGATGTGTCAAGACTAGGCTGAGTAGTATCAAGACACAAGTCCCTACATAGTACAGATGTGTCAAGACTAGGCTGAGAAGTATTAAGACACAAGTCACTTTCATAGTACAGATGTGTCAAGACTAGACTGAGAAGTATCAAGACACAAGTCCCTACATAGTACAGATGTGTAAAGACTAGGCTGAGAAGTATCAAGACACAAGTCCCTACATATTATAGATGTGTCAAGACTAGGCTGAGAAGTATCAAGACACAAGTCCCTACATAGTACAGATGTGTCAAGACTAGGCTGAGTAGTATCAAGACACAAGTCCCTACATAGTACAGATGTGTCAAGACTAGGCTGAGTAGTATCAAGACACAAGTCCCTACATAGTACAGATGTGTCAAGACTAGGCTGAGAAGTATTAAGACACAAGTCACTTTCATAGGACAGATGTGTCAAGACTAGGCTGAGAAGTATCAAGATACAAGTCACTTTCATAGTACAGATGTGTCAAGACTAGGCTGAGAAGTATCAAGACACAAGTCCCTACATAGTACAGATGTGTCAAGACTAGACTGAGAAGTATCAAGACACAAGTCCCTACATAGTACAGATGTGTTAAGACTAGGCTGAGAAGTATCAAGACACAAGTCCCTACATATTACAGATGTGTCAAGACTAGACTGAGAAGTATCAAGACACAAGTCACTTTCATAGTACAGATGTGTCAAGACTAGGCTGAGAAGTATCTAGACACAAGTGCCTACATATTACAGATGTGTCAAGACTAGACTGAGAAGTATCAAGACACAAGTCACTTTCATAGTACAGATGTGTCAAGACTAGGCTGAGAAGTATCAAGACACAAGTCCCTACATAGTACAGATGTGTCAAGACTAGACTGAGAAGTATCAAGACACAAGTCCCTACATAGTACAGATGTGTTAAGACTAGGCTGAGAAGTATCAAGACACAAGTCCCTACATAGTACAGATGTGTCAAGACTAGACTGAGAAGTATCAAGACACAAGTCCCTACATAGTACAGATGTGTCAAGACTAGACTGAGAAGTATCAAGACACAAGTCACTTTCATAGTACAGATGTGTCAAGACTAGGCTGAGAAGTATCAAGACACAAGTCCCTACATAGTACAGATGTGTCAAGACTAGACTGAGAAGTATCAAGACACAAGTCCCTACATAGTACAGATGTGTCAAGACTAGGCTGAGAAGTATGAAGACACAAGTCCCTACATAGTACAGATGTGTCAAGACTAGACTGAGAAGTATCAAGACACAAGTCCCTACATAGTACAGATGTGTCAAGACTAGACTGAGAAGTATCAAGACACAAGTCCCTACATAGTACAGATGTGTTAAGACTAGGCTGAGAAGTATGAAGACACAAGTCCCTACATAGTACAGATGTGTCAAGACTAGACTGAGAAGTATCAAGACACAAGTCCCTACATAGTACAGATGTGTCAAGACTAGACTGAGAAGTATCAAGACACAAGTCCCTACATATTACAGATGTGTCAAGACTAGACTGAGAAGTATCAAGACACAAGTCCCTACATAGTACAGATGTGTCAAGACTAGACTGAGAAGTATCAAGACACAAGTCACTACATAATACAGATGTGTCAAGACTAGACTGAGAAGTATCAAGACACAAGTCACTACATAATACAGATGTGTCAAGACTAGACTGAGAAGTATCAAGACACAAGTCACTTTCATAGTACAGATGTGTCAAGACTAGGCTGAGAAGTATCTAGACACAAGTCACTACATATTACAGATGTGTCAAGACTAGACTGAGAAGTATGAAGACACAAGTCACTTTCATAGTACAGATGGTGTCGAATCCGGAGTCACAGGTTCGAGCCTCGGTCGGCGCATGCCCTTATTTGCGTAGCATTTTAATTCACTACTTTCTCTCTTAAAAACTTGGTCCCTTGTGCTGTTATTCATTTATGTCTAATATATGTATGTATCATTTGTTTCAGCACCTAGCTTCAACTCTATGTTTACATTTACAGCATTATTGCTCGTACCCACTGAAGCTTCTATATGTAATGTGTTTATGTTGTCCACTTGTCTTTGTGAGAGATATACAATTAGATAGAGCCATCGTTTGTCTAATACATGCCTAACGGCTGTCTGTGTAGGCTCTATCGAAATTGTTAGTGAACGGATGCTGCGAGGGTGGGGGAGGGGCTAGCTGGGGCTTGTGACCTTTGACCACTGGGGTGGTAATTTGCATAGAAATTGCATAGAAATGCCCGGCCGATTTATCACCCAGTCTGTCCCTGTTTATTGCTCTTTACCTAAAGATTTCATTTCATTTTTCTTGGAGTCACCCCCCCCCCCCCCAAACTAGTATGAGGAGAAAGCGGATTTAGTTTCAACAGCGCAGGTCTATCTCTTAGGTCTATCCCTTAAGTGGGGTATGCGTACCAACAGGGATACGGGAATACCTTAAAGGGGGTAAGCGTTCACGTCATTAACTCTGTGGCATTTTACGTCTCGAGAGACGATCTTTTCCCTTTGCAACTTCTTGTGTGACTAAAGAGGCCAATCCTTGATACACAGCTGCGATCGCAGGTTGGGCATATATAATCACCAGGCGCCATTGCATTTTCACCCTTCTTTCTGCTTCTGTTGTGTATGGCATCTGCAATCTTTGACCCTTCCTTTATGCTCTCTCTCCATGAGGATCTGTCCAGTGCCACCTCTTCCCAGTTGCCAGTGTCGATTTTGAAGAGCTTCATGTCGCGTTTGCATACATCCGTATAACGTAAAAGTGGGCGACCAGCGGCTCTCCTGCCTTCTATTAGATCGCCATCCAGGATGTCCTGTGGAAGTCGACCTTCTGGCATTCTATGAACGTGGCCAAGCTAGCCAAGGCGTCTGCTGCTGATAACAGAGCGGATGTCCTGGCACCCTGCTCTTTGTAGCACTTCCTCATTGGTTATCTTATCTTGCCACCTTATTTTAAAGATCCGCCTTAGGCATCGGAGGTGGAAAACATTCAGCTTTTTTTCCTGCCATGAGTAGGTTGACCATGTTTCACTTCCGTACAGCAAGGTGCTCAACACACAGGTCCGGTAGACTAGGGCTTTAGTACTGTTAGTCAGCAATATGTTGTCCCAGACTCTTTTCTGCAGCCGTGACATGGTGGCCATTGCCTTGGCTATCCTGTTGTTTATGTCTTTATCCAGTAGAGTGTTGTTGGATATGATGGAGCCAAGGTAACAAAAGTGATCAACAATTTCTAGTGGTTGGCCATTAATGCTTACTTGAGGTGCAGTGTTTGTGTTTTGGACAAGTATCTTAGTCTTGCTTTGACTGATGTTTAAGCCGAACTTCTGGCAAGCAGCAGATAATTTGTCAACCAGGCACTATAGCTGAATATCAGAATCAGCCACAATAGCTGCATCATCAGCATACAGGAGTTCCCTGACGAGTTACCTTGGTTTTTGCCCGCAGCCTTGATACATTAAATAGTTTTCCAGAGGATCTTGTATGGAGAAACACACCTTCGTTTATGTCGTTGTACGCATAATGCAGTAGACAGGAGAAGAATATGCCAAACAGAGTAGGTGCGAGCACACATCCCTGCTTGACACCACTGCAAACCTCAAAAGGTGCTGATTGGGCTCCATACAGTGGATCTACCACTCCTGAATCTACACTGAGACTCTGGGTAGACTCTAGAAGCTATCACTTGCAGCCTGGATAGTGCCACTCTAGCAAAGATCTTGCAGTTAATTGCTTTTTTAAGGTCACTAAGTCTCGGAAGATCATCTAGGCATTCCAGTACTGGAAGATCTGGTAGAGAAGCCAGGGCGACATCGTCTACTGTGTTCTGTGTGGCATAGACTTCGAGGTAGTGTTCTGTCCAACGTTCTAGCTGCTTGGTTTGATCTGTAATTTTTTCTCCTGATTTGGATAGAAGGGGGGCAGGCTTAGACACTGTTGGACCCAGGGCCGCTTTAATGCCATCAAATAGAGCTTTGCTATTTCCTGAGTGGAGACTGTCTTAGATTCTGTTGCAGGTATCCCTCCAAAAGTTGTTAGCACATTTTCTAGCCATTTGTTTCGCCTCTTTATTAGCACTTTTGAAGGCCTCCAAAAATCTTGGACTTGGCTTTGTCTTGAGAGCGAGGTGTGCAGATCGCTTTTTCTCGATGCAAGGTTCCATTTGTGCTAGATTCGCCTCAAACCAGTCTACATTTTTGTGTTTTTGAGACCCAAAGGCGGTGATTGCCGAACTGTAGATTACATCTCTTAATTTCTCCCATCTGATAGAGATGTCTTCTTCATCACTTAACGAGGGGATTGAACTGTTCAATAGCTCGCCAAAGAGTGCACACTTCTCTGGTTCACCTACATGGTTGACGTTAATTCGCCTAGTTCTGGGTTGAGTGGAAGTATAAGCCATCTTGAGAAGTAGTTTGATTTTGCTTAGCACTAGTGAATGGTCTGAGTTGCAGTCCGCACTATGGTATGAACGGGTGTGGATGGCACTTTTCAGATCCATCCTTCGGGTGATGCAGAGGTCAAGCTGGTGCCACCTTTTTGAGCGTGGGTGCTGCCAAGAGACTTTATGGCGTTCCTTGCCAGAGAAGAATGTATTTGTTACACACAGTTCATGAGAGCTACAGAACTCGAGTAGCCTTTGGCCATTGTCATTGATTTTGCCAACACCATGAGGTCCCAAGCATTGTGGCCATGCATCATTTCCATCACCAACACGGGCATTAAAGTCTCCATTTATATAGAGGTGCTCGGATTTTGGAATACTTTTAATTACGTCCTCTAGAGCTTGATAGAATCTGTCTTTGTCCTCTTCCGGTGCAGCAAGGGTTGGTGAGTAAGCACAGATTATATTTACTTTGCCTTGCGGTGATGCAAATTTCATGTGAGCTACTCTTTCATTGCCAATGGGAAACATCGCGATGCAGGGGACGAGACAGTTTCTTACTGCGAATCCGACGCCATGTATTCTAGGGCTTTGTTCTGGTTTTCCTTGCCAGTAGAATGTATAGTTGCTTTCTGTAAGAGATCCGCTGTCTGCCAGTCTGGTTTCTTGCAGGCAGGCCACATCAATGTTTAGTCTGCTGAGTTCTCTGTCGATGATAGCTGTTTGACGCATGTCGGTGACGAGTTCAGGGTCAGTATTGAAGCCAGGACACATTGTCCGTATGTTCCAGCTTGCTAAACGCATTAATGTTGAGGGTTTTCTTTTGATTGTATTTGCAGGTGCGGGTGAGCAGCTTGCTTTTTGATTTTGTCTTAGCACCAAGCACCCAGTGGTGCGGCAAGCTGTGGCGGGATAGCACTTTACTGTCCGAGGGCTGCTCGGCTTAAGGCAGGCAGTAGCTATCCAGTGAGGCTAAAAAGCCCCTCCTACCGTCAAGAGTGGTCCCTGGCGTTCCAGCTTACGCCAATCAGCTAGGAACTTATCACCGGTAACTACCACTCCCCGTGTTTTTCCAAAGATATTACTGTCAGAGATGGAGTGACCTCTCCATTGCTGGGGGAAAGCCTGGGCGGTAAATTTGCGAGTGCTGGGCTGCCCACACGTCAGCACACGCCTCTCTTCCATACTGACCGGGTCCAAAGGGATGGCGAGCCATCACAATTTGGGGACAGGTGGCTGCAGGAGTTTGCCAGAGAGCAGTAGTCTTACTACTGTCCCCCCGCCTACGGGGCTCCAGGACCGGATTTTCTGTTAGGGTTTACTCCCTTAGCCTTAGACCTTACAGGGACACACACACAAGGCAGTGCGGCTATTGACCTATAGCTAGGGGTTTGGTTTGTGGGCAACAGGGCGTGTCCGCACGCCGACGGGCCATGCCTGCCTCACATCTTGGGGCCATCTTGACGTCATTAACTATGCTGATTTTTAACTACCTATGTATTACATTCTGTTAATAAATTAAAATCAAGTAGGGGTAATAACTTTTAATTCACATTCTTTAATATTCTTTGATTTTATATTTGTACAAACGTATAAGTGCATCTTAAAAATAAATTTGACAGAAAAGAAATGAGGATGTTTTAATTTCCTCAACATCAATCTGGAATGCTACATGTTATAATCCGATTTTAACAGAAATAGTTCTGAAATGTATCTTGACTTTTCCAACTTTATATTTATATTTCCAACTTTATATTTATGTGAAGTTGTCTCTTTTTGTTTAGCATTTGTAGACATAAAAAAAGCACACACAGATTTGGACATTGATCTCAGATTAAAATTAACGGTCAGGGAATCCAATTTTATGATCTGACATCTCAGCACAAACAATTTTCTATCTTCTCATAGATGCAAGTACATTGAGAGGGGGGGGGACGAGGGGTATTCAGCATTACAAATATTATAAAAGGGGTACACTTATGCCTCAAGTTTGGGAACCACTGCCTTAGGTCTATCTGTACAAAGTGTCCACACAATTTAACATTGAGTGTGAAGCGATTCTTCTAATGTATAATGTAAGATCTCTTAGTTCATCTTGACTGATCTCAAGTCACCCTTTATCTAGTTCATTTGTGAGCTGCCAGGAATTCGACCAAACCGAAGCTGAGTCATGCTGAGTGATACTGCACACAAATGTTTATCTCTTTTTTTAATTAGCCGACTACACTCTTTAAAAAATATTTTGTATTTATTAATTTCATGAATTGGTTTCTGATAATCTGGTCAATCAGCAACCTATAAGCGCGAGACAACGCTGTCTAGTAGTTAAAAATAGAAGCAAGCCTTAGTACTTAATACATAGGCCATTACTCATTCATCAAAGGATCAACGATTATTTATTTGTTAAATGAGTGTATAGGCCTACTATATACGATAGGTGAAAGGTCGAACTGAACGTGATTGTAACACAAGTCATTGATATTGTTTCACTTATATAGCCTATGTGCTAAAGCATATTTTTTTTCTGGTAAAGGGAATTTACAGACATCTTCTAAACTTAGATCTACACTGTATGTTTACATTAATGCCGATCTTTATCTCCCCCCCCCCCACCACACACACAGACAGACACACACACATAGTTCCCTTCACAATAAAATATATTAGTCTCAAGAGATATTTATATAATTGTTTCATACTATTGTTTCTCACAGCATATAGTTTGTTGTTGATCTTACATAAGATCTCATGTGTTTGAACGTAGCTCGCCGATGTAGACATGAAACAATTAACTTACGTTTAGACTGAAATAGCAACCAATCAAAGAAAAGAAAACATTCTAGTTAGACCATTCATAAAAGTATTCCTAATATATCAGAAAGTTCACAACCACTTCACACACAGCACACAAAGTCACGAAGGACTTTTGCCTACCCAGAGTAAATATTCTGTGCTTCTTCACTTTAAGTACCTTTCTTATCGTAGACTTACCCCCACGTCAGGAAGCAGCTGTTTAATCAATTTAATGACATGATTCACAAGTTGCCTATGCTGGAAACTGTCAACAAGCCTTCGTGAAAATTAGCATTTGTTTTTTTAAATATGTGAATATATTTAAGTTGATCATTTAAAACACTTTATTCCATTATTTAAATGATAAGAAAAAACTAAACTTTTCGTAGTTTTATTAATGTATGGTAACTTTTTTTTTTTGGACACTATCTAAAGAGTTCTCAGTAAGAATTAGAACATTAAATGTGATACTAGCTGGTTGCCAGTCTGGAATTCACATGTGTCAGCTATTTAAACGGGTATAGTCTGTTTAACAACAAAATGGAATGATAGCCCGCAGACTTACCGCAACAGTTGCAAGCTATCTGTAGTCTAACGTGTGAATCAAAGATAAGAGGAGCCCTGTGACCCCTGACCTCGCACCCAGAACTGCTCACTTCTCAAGTGCATACCTTCACAGCGTACAGGAAATAAATGAATGAGCAAGATCTTGATGTTGTATTTATTTAGTCAACACTATTTAGGCTCCGTCCTTTTATTTTAGAACGGAATTTTAGCTTCAAAGTGTGTCTCTAGAATAGAAAGAATTAAAAATAGACTGTAAATATATATGTGTGTGTCTATCAATATATGTGTGTAAGTGTGTGTGTGTATGTCACTATATATATATATATATGTGTGTGTGTGTGTGTGTATCACTATATTTGCTAAACCAAATTTTCTTATGAAATAACGTTCTTAATTGTATGTTTTGATAATGGATCTATTTTTTGATAGCGAACTTACACTTAAACAGTTTAGCTTTTATAGTGAATGTCTCATATTAAAACAGACGCATGAATACATTGAAACAAAAACACATAAGATTCACAGCGTGAAAGACTAGATACTCATTCCCAAAGGCTGTGTGGTGGGTAACAAAGACAACTATGATCACCCAGTAAATGAAGACATAAAGTAACTGGTCGTATTTAAATCTCCAGGGAATTACTTGGTATCTTGATTGAGAAAATGTGATTTAGTTCACCACCAATAGACTTACCAGACACACACACACACACACACACACACACACACACACTAACGGTGGGCGTCAAGAAGAACGGGATTGTGGACACAAAGAAGAAAAAAAGACAATTGATGAATCATAATAATGACAATGATTTGACAGATACCTTCAAGGCCCTTTAACATTCCTAAGAAGATTCTCGTTGCCTGTCAGAGGGCGGTACTGCTGCTGACCTGCCACATCACCAGACAATTCCTCAGTCGACACTGATAAAGGGACTACAATGAATTTTGTTTCCAGATAACGAAATTCGCCCCGGCTGCATTCGTTTCTAACATAATAAGCATTTAATTTATAAGAACCTGTTAACAATCATATACTGTAGGCTCAAGGCGCTGAAATAACATTGCAAACATAAACATGAGAACCAAAATGACAAACTCATCTAAAAAAAAGCTTTAAACAGATAGGTCTTAATGTTCTTCTTGAATGTAGTGAAGCATGTTGACTGTCTGAGATCAATGGGGAATGAGTTCCAAACTTTTGGTCCGTTCACTGAAAAAGCCCGCAGACCGTATTTTTTGAGGGAGAAACGTGCCATCAACAGAAGCGTCCATTGAGCGCTGGTCTAGAGTTGCTGATAAAGACATGAACAATATCATAAAGAACAAGCCCCCCCCCCCCCCCCTAAGTTTCAGCCCATTCTTTCTGTTCTGTGCTTAATGCGTTGTTCCTTTGGAAGTTTTAAACGAAGTTTTAATTCTCGCTGATCTCCAAACTACAGCTAAATAAACACAGATATCATACATTACAAACGTTCATTCCTAACAGAAGATACACACATAATTGGTGTACATTTATTAAACATTGAAAAGGTATTCAGTTCCCAGGATTTATTAACAAACGATCCATTAACACACAGTAACAACTCTCACTATCCAGGCTCTCTGCAAATAACCGACAAAGAATTTGACAACTCAAGCTCCAAAGTAACGTAACATTTTAATGTTTGACAAATCACAGCCAATACTGTACGATTGGCAAACTGTAACACTGACTGTGTCCAAATGCTTCACCCTTAATAACAGTACAGCCGTATCAAACTCAACTGGCCTCTCCGCCTCGTCCCGGACTTGCATCACTGGGTTTGAACTGTTCCAAATTGACTTCACACACTGAGCTCTCGCTGTACCGAACTTGATCGTGACTTCGTCTAGTACTCACCAGGTGTCTCCCCCATCTACTTCGAACCTAACCGTCGTAATGCGCCGTACAGAACCACTCTACACTGAGCTGCACTGAACTGAATCGAGCTCTCACTCTTTTATAGGCTCCCCGAAGGCCTTCTAGAAACCGATGGAACATCACTCGACCCTTCTGGAGGGTCAAATGACTATATCCGACGTGACTGGCCTGAGTACTGTTCACAACACAGATCTTTCTCGAACGTAGCCATGTCGCCACTTGTCACCGTTGACCGCTCGTCTAGCGCTGGCCTGTGTAAGTTGTGTTAGCTGGCTACAGACACATTCACACACACACACACACACAATTACCCCTATCTGCATCACCTCAAGAGTTATAACAATACATTTAATCTGCAGCTTTTCCTGACAATTCCCCCGGAACACCAGTTCTGTACAACCGTTCTGTAAGAGCTTCCGAACAACACGTTGGGGAACTACACTTCTGGATGTATACAAACATACAAACACACAAACACTCCATACGCACTATGAACAGTACTTGTGCACGTCGTCGTTATTAAGATTGTGTTGTGTCACGTGTTGTGTCATGTGTTGTGTCACGTGTGTGCGTGTTACGTAGTGAGCGGGCAGAAGTAATAGGAAGATAAAATATATTGTGAAATATGGGCATTATAGAGAGGGCATAGAGGCAGTAGGTATTTATAGTTCTTAATTTTTATACACTATTATACGTATATGGTGTGATTATAATCAGAAATGATTATTATTATTATATTGTTATAACTTTGGTGACAAAGCGGGTCGAGGTAATAGTGTGTACATTGAGCCTAAGTCCAACATTAGGCGAGTGGTGAGGGACAACGCTTCAAAAACCTACTGCTGTTTTTCTGAGATCAATACTCATGCAATTCAAGCATGCCATGGTCATGTGGTCATCCATAAGGAACTGGCAATGATCTATCACTTTCAATTAGGCATTCGAGGATCCTATATAAAGAGCGAAGGTTTCAGAGTCAAGACTCCTCACGATTCAGATGCAGTCCGGTACAGTGATGTCAGTGTGGCCGGTCTGTATTGTAATTGGTCAACACATGGTTATCACAAAGTCTGGAACTTAACTAGTTTAGTTTATTTGTAGATGTATCATCTTTGCTCAACTTGTGTCCTATACTCGTGCACCCTCATTGAATTAAATGACAATCTTTATCGAGTCCATCTAAATGGAGACAAAACATTGATCAATGATCATGTGACTGTCACAGCCATGACATGGCAAAAGATTATCAAGCCAGCTAATGTGATTCACGTTCGTTTCAGCAGCACAATAGGGCGTACTAAAACCTCATTTCTTTTCAGAACACAAATGTCATTTTGTAAGCTATTACATTGGGGGTTCTCACATTTAAATAGTAGCACAGAATGTTAGGCCTTGTGGTCCAGACATTGTGTAAGTTTTACGTGTAAACAGTTTTTTTTTGTATCGAGCTTTTATAAGACAATTGTAACGTCACTCTCTCACACTTTGTGTGTGTGTGTGTGTGTGTCTTGTCTGTCAAAGTTACATTGAACATTTCACGTTATTTCAAGGAAGATAAAACTCTTGCTGCCCTTTACTCCCCGCCACCAGCTAGACTCTTACAATGGGGAGATCGAAAAAACAATGTTTCTACATAAAGTATTCGCTTGCTTCCTTGGAACCTAGTTCTCAATACGTAGCAGTTGAAGCGTTCTCATATTGGATAGATGAAAGTATAAGAAATTCAATTCAAAATTTCTAAAAATGAACAAAACTTGAGAACCTTCTTTTTTTTTATTCCACACTGTGCTAAGTAAGTGATGTAAGATCTCAAGAACTGCGACACATACATGGCTAGAGTAACAGTCCAAGTAACAAGCTGAAGTAACAGGTACAAGCTGAAGTAACAGGTACAAGCAGAAGTAACAGGCACAAGTAGAAGTAACTGGCAAAAGTAGCGGACCGGTACCAGGCAGATTCTCCTGAGATTTTTATCTTAAAGTGCGTAAAATTTTGTTAGGTCTGTGAGAAATTATTTTAATCTATAAGAAAGTATACACAAAATATTTACATGCTGTAAAGTTTTGGATTGGTGGCAGTACAAAAAACAACAACAACCCTCATTTGCCTCCCTTATTCTAACTTACAAAATGTGACACTAATCGGTTTAATACTTTTCATTTTTTGTCAATACACGAACAATGTCTGCACTAGATATCTACCACTAAAAGATATAAACTATCTCTTAAGAGAAACAACTTAAGATTGATTGGAAAATGTTATCAAATATCTTGAGCGAAGAAAACAAAAGAAGTGAGAGCTCTTCATGAAGCCACTGTTTAGGAAGGGTCACTTCTATCACTATGGAACTCCTTGTCAAGAAGAACTGTCCGGAGAAAGTTACATGATTGCATTCATTATACTCAGTCATATACCAGAATTATTAAACAAAGGATTTTTTATTGGATTGTCAGAATCAAAACTTTCATAGTTCATGATCTTTATTCTTTTGTATTGGATTGTCAGAATCAAAACTTTCATAGTTCATGATCTTTATTCTTTTGTATTGGATTGTCAGAATCAAAACTTTCATAGTTCATGATCTTTATTCTTTTGTATTGGATTGTCAGAATCAAAACTTTCATAGTTCATGATCTTCATTCTTTTGTATTGGATTGTCAGAATCAAAACTTTCATAGTTCATGATCTTCATTCTTTTGTTTGTTTGTTGTTTTTCCCACCGGTTCTGACATTGTAATCTGTGTATCTTTTGTTAGAGTGTGTGTGTGATTTGGGATAACCTTTGAGCTCAACATAGACCTAATTATAATGAATCGTCGTAGGTTTATCCAAAAAGTAGTTTTAATAGTTGACCCAAGAATAGCATCTTAAGATAGTGTGGGAAAAACCCAGCGCTTGTTATAGTTCATAAAGTACTTGTAGGGTGAGAAAGCTGTTGTTTTGAACTTGGCATTGTTTAAGGGATCTACTGCTTGTTGTAATCTCAACAAAACAAAGACTTAATCCAACATGTGAAGTTAATCTCAACAAAACAAAGACTTAATCCAACATGTGAAGTTAATCTCAACAAAACAAAGACTTAATCCAACATGTCAAGTTAATCTCATGCAATAAATGAAGCTAATGCAGAGCCAACACAAAAGACATGCCCCATACATGATCAAGTGTGTTTCATCTTTTCATATGTTCCTAGAAGTTAACAAAAAAACAATACGAAGAAAGCTATAAAAGGATTAACAGAAAAAAAACACACACAACTCATTAATATTCAAGAGAAGTTGATTAAAGAAAGTTTGCTTTAATATCTTATTAGGGAAAAAAAACACCCACACACAACAGCATGCACACATACAATAGCATGCACACATACAATAGCATACCCACATACACAGCATGCACACACACAACAGCATACACATACAACAGAACACACATACAACAGCATACACACACACACCAACCTGCACACATACAACAACATGCACACACACAACAGCATACATATGCAACAGCACACACACAACAGCATGCACACATACAACAGCATACACATACAACAGCACACACATACAACAGCATACACACACAACAATATGCACACACAGCAACAACATGCACACACACACAACAGCATGCACACATACAACAACATACACACATACAATAGCATGCACACATACACACAACAACATGCACACATACAACAACATGCACACATCAACAGCATACAGATACAACAGCACACACACAACAGCATACACACATACAACAGCATACACACTCAACAACATGCACACATACAACAGCATACACACATACACACAACAGCATGCACACATACACACAACAGCATGCACACACACAACAGCATGCACACATACAACAACAGCATGCACACATACAACAGCATGCACACATGCAACAGCATACACACATACAACAACAGCATGCACACATACAACAGCATGCACACATACACAACAATAGCATGCACACATACAACAGCATGCACACACACAACAGCATGCACACATACAACAATAGCATGCACACATACAACAGCATGCACACATATAACAGCATGCACACATACAAAAGCATGCACACATACACAACAACAGCCTGCACACATACAACAGCATACACACACACAACAACATGCACACACACAACAGCATTCACACACAATAACAACATGCACACACTTAACAGCCTTCACACATACAACAACAACATGCACACACACAACAACAGCATGCACACATACAACAGCATACACACATCAACAGCATGCACACATACAACAACAGCATGCACACATACAACAGCATGCACACATACAACAACAGCATACACACATACAACAGCATGCACACTAACAACAACAGCAAACACACATACAACAACAGCATGCACACATACAGCAACAGCATGCACAAATACAACAACAGCATGCACACATACAACAGCATGCACACATACAACAACAGCATGCACACATACAACAGCATGCACACATACAACAACAGCATGCACGCATACAACAGCATGCACACTAACAACAACAGCAAACACACATACAACAACAGCATGCACACATACAGCAACAGCATGCACACATACAACAACATCATGCACACACACAACAGCACACACACACACACAACAACATGCACACACACAGCATGTACACACACAACATCATGCACACATACACAACAGCATGCACACACACACAACAGCATACACACCCACACAACAACCGCATGCACAAACACACTATATGCACACCCACACAACAACACCATGCTCTCATACACACAACAATATTTAGACCTCTACAATAGCAGCATGCACACATACAGCAAAACTATGCCCCACCACACAACCATAGTATGCACCACCACACAACCACAGCATGCACACATAACAACAGCATGCACACACATAACAACACACAGAAGTCTATAGCCATTAATTAAGATCTTTCCATTTCTCCAGCCAGCTGACAGTGTGGCGATGCAAACGGTGGATGTGGACTATCTGGCGGGAAGACAATGTTATAATTCAACAAATTGCCATGAGTCTAAAAATTCAACAACTTTTAAAGCATTAGTTCCTTATGTTGTAGTGAAAAGAAACTTTGGTTCTATTGATATAAAATATAAATATAATATATGTTTAATTGAAATAGTTTTTTACAAGTGAAAAAAAAAGTGAAAATATATTCTCTCTGTTGGGAAACTCTTTAATCAAGAAAATGTTGGAAAATGAACTGATATTTCCTCCTCCCCACACCCAATTCAAAGAAAAGCTTAGCAACTCTTTCATATGTTACAACTGTTAATGAATAACATTATTTTTATCTTTTAATTTTGAGACTCTCTAGAATAGAATCCGCTCCAATATGTATAAAATAGTACACCAGTACTAAATTTAAAATTACTAATAAAAACAAAACAACAATTAAAAATTCAAAAAATGAATATTGAGTATACTTGCTGAATTTCCAAATTCAACTCGTATACAAATTCTTTCATTTCAAACATGGAACAAGTTATTAGTAAATCAGGAACATGGAACAAGTTGCTAGTCAATCAGGAACATGGAACAAGTTGTTAGTCAATCAGGAACACGAAACACATTGTCTATCAATCAGGAACATGGAACCCATTGTCTATCAATCAGGAACATGGAACACATTGTCTATAAATCAGGAACATGGAACACATTGTCTATCAATCAGGAACATGGAACACGTTTTTATCAATTAGGAAAATCAATGACATAGAAAAATTTTAATTTGTAAAAAACAAAACGACTGAATAGTGATTATTATTCCTAAGAGAGGAGATAAACATTTAAACTCAAATTTAATTTAAAAATGTCTTTACTTTTGAAATGCTCACTTGACAAAACTAGGGGAGATTTAACAGACATTTCAGTGCAATTATTTCTTTGAAGAAATCAATCCAAGCAATACTTTCTCTCTTCTCTCTGTTTGCTGTTAGACTTACCAAGTCAAATAAACAAAAATTGAACAAAATAGAATGTCTATTGTTATTATCAAGTGTCATTATCTTTGTCCTAGTCTCATATCACGTGACTATTGGTGAAGCAAGCACAAGGTGATAGTGCAATCTACCAGTCACAAGACGCTGACCTATATAAAGTCCCAAACATAAACATTAGTTACTCTGTGGCGTCTACCTTGAGATCGCAATCACAATGAAAGTCTTTCTCTTAGTCAGCTTGTCTCTAGTCTTCCTGTACACTGTGTCAGCCAGGAAGAACTGGGCTCTGCTCATTGCTGGATCTGCTGGCTATGAAAACTACCGCCATCAGGCTGACATATGCCATGCCTACCAGATTCTCCACAAGGCTGGCATTCCAGACGAGCAGATTGTGGTCATGATGTACGATGACATAGCCCATAATTCCGAGAATCCAGTCAAAGGCAACATCATCAACAAACCAAACGGACCCAATGTGTATCCCGGAGTATTGAAAGATTACACGGAGAAAAATGTCAACGCCAAGACGTTCCTGGCAGTTTTACAGGGAGATAAGGCAAGTGACTTTTGCTCGTTGGAGTGTATTAGACTAGAGTTAACTCATCTTAGAGTTACCCAAGGCTCACGTTGAGTTTGGTTTAGGATGTTACTTCAAAAGCTGATCGGGATGGCGACGGGCAAGGATCAAACCTGGGACTACAACGTTACTGTTAGACTACACTGACTTGTGCCCACAATGTAAATGTTAGACTACACTGACTTGTGCCCACAATGTTTACTGTTAGACTACACTGACTTGTGCCCACAACGTTTACTGTTAGACTACACTGATTTGTGCCCACAATGTTTACTGTTAGACTACACTGACTTGTGCCCACAACGTTACTGTTAGACTACACTGACTTGTGCCCACAATGTTTACTGTTAGACTACACTGACTTGTGCCCACAACGTTACTGTTAGACTACACTGACTTGTGCCCACAATGTTTACTGTTAGACTACACTCTATGTTTTAGAAATTGCGTCATTTTTTTTCGCTATTTATTTTTATTTTTTATTTCATTTGGGGCCACTAAATTCCCCCTGCCTAGTTCTTCCAATGATCTATTTTATTGAAATATGGATTGGGGTCTATACCTTTTACAGTTTATGTAATATAGATAGGTAGATATATAGAATGTTTTATTATAAGTACAGTAAAATTATCATATGTAAGAGATTTAATCGTGATAACAACAAAAGTTGTATCTCGTCTTCGGTTCCTGCTAAAGATTGTTATTATTTTCTCTCTCTTCCATTTAGCAGACACTAAAGATGCACATTTAACCTAGGAAAGTCACGCCACTTTAGATGTAGCTGCACATAAAACAAGATCGACAATTAAAGCACAGTAAATTAAAAACTAGTTAATATGAGTTATTGCCCTCTAATCTTTCCAAATTCTATTTAATGCAGAAAAAGCATCATTATTTGCTGATCGCTCTGTTGATCAAAATTTAAAAAAAATTAATTCACGAACAAGCCTTAAAAATAAGGGAAAACATAATTGTATTACACGACCTTAAAATAATGTATGTTATGCACGCATGTTGAAAAACCTAGCAATATATAAACTTTTGGATTGCCAAGACTGACAGGGAAACTACTATTTTTACTTGACTCAATAGAGAGCAGGCCTACTTCTTCTTCCCTTGCGCCATTAGATTTTAGAATGACCAGGAAAACCAAGGACTAAGCAGAACTTCAGCTCCTAATAAGATGCACCATTAGATTGACACACGGCGGACGTAATTATCTTCTCTCAACGTCTGTAATTTTTAAGAGTTACAAAAAATGAAACAATTATTGTTTGTTGACCGCCCCTTGGTTCATAGGCCTACCATAGACTCTGCCATATTGTAATGTAGTTCATTGATAACAGTAGCTCTAGACCTATATTGTAATGTAGTTCATTGATAACAGTAGCTCTAGACCTATATTCTAATGTAGTTCATTGATAACAGTAGCTCTAGACCTATATTCTAATGTAGTTCATTGATAACAGTAACTCTAGACCTATATTGTAATGTAGTTCATTGATAACAGTAGCTCTAGACCTATATTCTAATGTAGTTCATTGATAACAGTAGCTCTAGACCTATATTGTAATGTAGTTCATTGATAACAGTAGCTCTAGACCTATATTGTAATGTAGTTCATTGATAACAGTAGCTCTAGACCTATATTCTAATGTAGTTCATTGATAACAGTAGCTCTAGACCTATATTCTAATGTAGTTCATTGATAACAGTAACTCTAGACCTATATTGTAATGTAGTTCATTGATAACAGTAGCTCTAGACCTATATTCTAATGTAGTTCATTGATAACAGTAGCTCTAGACCTATATTGTAATGTAGTTCATTGATAACAGTAGCTCTAGACCTATATTGTAATGTAGTTCATTGATAACAGTAGCTCTAGACCTATATTCTAATGTAGTTCATTGATAACAGTAGCTCTAGACCTATATTCTAATGTAGTTCATTGATAACAGTAGCTCTAGACCTATATTCTAATGTAGTTCATTGATAACAGTAGCTCTAGACCTATATTGTAATGTAGTTCATTGATAACAGTAGCTCTAGACCTATATTGTAATGTAGTTCATTGATAACAGTAGCTCTAGACCTATATTGTAATGTAGTTCATTGATAACAGTAGCTCTAGACCTATATTGTAATGTAGTTCATTGATAACAGTAGCTCTAGACCTATATTGTAATGTAGTTCATTGATAACAGTAGCTCTAGACCTATATTGTAATGTAGTTCATTGGTAACAGTAGCTCTAGACCTATATTGTAATGTAGTTCATTGGTAACAGTAGCTCTAGACCTATATTGTAATGTAGTTCATTGGTAACAGTAGCTCTAGACCTATATTGTTATGTAGTTCATTGATAACAGTAGCTCTAGACCTATATTGTAATGTAGTTCATTGATAACAGTAGCTCTAGACCTATATTGTAATGTAGTTCATTGATAACAGTAGCTCTAGACCTATATTGTAATGTAGTTCATTGATAACAGTAGCTCTAGACCTATATTGTAATGTAGTTCATTGATAACAGTAGCTCTAGACCTATATTGTAATGTAGTTCATTGGTAACAGTAGCTCTAGACCTATATTGTAATGTAGTTCATTGGTAACAGTAGCTCTAGACCTATATTGTTATGTAGTTCATTGATAACAGTAGCTCTAGACCTATATTGTAATGTAGTTCATTGATAACAGTAGCTCTAGACCTATATTGTAATGTAGTTCATTGATAACAGTAACTCTAGACCTATATTGTAATGTAGTTCATTGATAACAGTAACTCTAGACCTATATTGTAATGTAGTTCATTGATAACAGTAGCTCTAGACCTATATTGTAATGTAGTTCATTGATAACAGTAACTCTAGACCTATATTGTAATGTAGTTCATTGATAACAGTAACTCTAGACCTATATTGTAATGTAGTTCATTGATAACAGTAACTCTAGACCTATATTGTAATGTAGTTCATTGATAACAGTAGCTCTAGACCTATATTGTAATGTAGTTCATTGATAACAGTAGCTCTAGACCTATATTGTAAATGAAAAATGTATGAAGTTAGGTTATTAAATCATGTATGATAATTTCTTGCATTTGTCAATAACATTTTGGATGCTTACTGTTTATTTTAATTCGCTGTTAATTAATTGACTTTTAAGAGATCAAGTTGTTGTTTTTAAAGTCTAGAACAAGACTTTTAAGTTGTTTTTTTTTAGTCATTTTTTTTTCTATAACATTTCGAAATTAAGAAAAACAAAAACAAACACCGAAGTCTGTCTATTGTGATATAATATTCTAGATAGAGCTTTCTAAGGGAGAGAACACAGCTAGAAAGTGTTCTATTACTTAACTGATGAAGTGGCCTTCTAGTAGCTGGAGCCTGAGGCAGCCATGCCAGTTTTGGGAACAATTTATCGGAGATTGATATTTGATTGACTTGTATAAATATGACCTGAATATCTCTTGACATTTTATGTGTCACAGAAATGACTCTATCTATCTATCTATCTATCTATCTATCTATCTATCTATCTATCTATCTATCTATCTATCTATCTATCTATCTATCTATCTATCTATCTATCTATCTATCTATCTATCTGTCTGTCTGTCTGTCTGTCTGTCTGTCTGTCTGACTAAAAAATCTTAAAAGTCTTGATCTTAACTTGGTCGCTTAAATGTTGTTTTTTTTAAGAGCGAAAATTTTATTGAAAATTCAAAGAAATTTATATTCATAGAAATAGAAAGATGATATAATAATTGAATAGCATTAAGTTTTCTTTAAAGCCTTTGTTTTTAATGTAGAATGTCTGTGGTCAATGAACCGTGGAGTGACCAAGGGAGACCAACAACAAATAATAGTCTTTATTAAGAAGAAGAAAATTACGTCCTAAGCTTAGCCATGTGTCAAATAGTTGTGTGCATCTCTTAATTAGACACTTTCACTTGTGTCAAATAGTTGTGTGCATCTCTTAATTAGACACTCTCCCTTGTGTTAAATAGTTGTGTGCATCTCTTAATTAGACACTCTCACTTGTCTCAAATAGTTGTGTGCATCTCTTAATTAGACACTTTCACTTGTCTCAAATAGTTGTGTGCATCTCTTAATTAGACACTTTCACTTGTCTCAAATAGTTGTGCATCTCTTAATTAGACACTTTCACTTGTCTCAAATAGTTGTGTGCATCTCTTAATTAGACACTTTCACTTGTCTCAAATAGTTGTGCATCTCCTAATTAGACACTTTCACTTGGGTCAAATAGTTGTGTGCATCTCTTAATTAGACACTCTCACTTGTCTCAAATAGTTGTGTGCATCTCTTAATTAGACACTTTCACTTGTCTCAAATAGTTGTGCATCTCTTAATTAGACACTTTCACTTGTGTCAAATAGTTGTGCATCTCTTAATTAGACACTTTCACTTGTCTCAAATAGTTGTGTGCATCTCTTAATTAGACACTTTCACTTGTCTCAAATAGTTGTGCATCTCTTAATTAGACACTTTCACTTGTGTCAAATAGTTGTGCATCTCTTAATTAGACACTTTCACTTGTCTCAAATAGTTGTGCATCTCTTAATTAGACACTCACTTGTCTCAAATAGTTGTGTGCATCTCTTAATTAGACACTTTCACTTGTATCAAATAGTTGTGTGCATCTCTTAATTAGACACTTTCACTTGTCTCAAATAGTTGTGTGCATCTCTTAATTAGACACTTTCACTTGTCTCAAATAGTTGTGTGCATCTCTTAATTAGACACTTTCACTTGTCTCAAATAGTTGTGTGCATCTCTTAATTAGACACTTTCACTTGTGTCAAATAGTTGTGTGCATCTCTTAATTAGACACTTTCACTTGTCTCAAATAGTTGTGTGCATCTCTTAATTAGACACTTTCACTTGTCTCAAATAGTTGTGTGCATCTCTTAATTAGACACTTTCACTTGTCTCAAATAGTTGTGCATCTCTTAATTAGACACTTTCACTTGTCTCAAATAGTTGTGCATCTCCTAATTAGACACTCTCACTTGTGTCAAATAGTTGTGCATCTCTTAATTAGACACTTTCACTTGTGTCAAATAGTTGTGTGCATCTCTTTATTAGACACTTTCACTTGTCTCAAATAGTTGTGCATCTCTTAATTAGACACTTTCACTTGTCTCAAATAGTTGTGTGCATCTCTTAATTAGACACTTTCACTTGTCTCAAATAGTTGTGTGCATCTCTTAATTAGACACTCTCACTTGTCTCAAATAGTTGTGTGCATCTCTTAATTAGACACTTTCACTTTTTTCTTATAGTTATTATTACTGATGCATGGACTAAATGATGCATTGAATTAATCAAATTTCTTCTGTCTGCAACTCTCAGCAAGCTATTCGTGAACTGACAGGCAAAGATGGTAAAGTGATTGAGTCTGGGCCAGAAGATTACATTTTTGTTAACTTCGCTGACCACGGAGCACCAGGTATCCTGGGCATGCCAACTGAGCCCTACCTTAAGGCCCGACAGCTGAATACAGCCCTGAAAAACATGTACGACAAGAAGAAGTTCGCCAAGCTTCTCTTTTACGTTGAGGCCTGTGAGTCCGGCTCCATCTTCAACAAACTTCTGCCTGACAACATCAACGTGTTCGCCACAACAGCAGCCAACCCAACAGAGTCCAGCTGGGGCTGTTACTGGGACAGTAAGAGGAATGCTTACCTGGGAGACACATACAGGTCAGTAGAGTAACCTTTACCTCAGAGACAGTTACATGTCAATAATATTTAAGACAATATAGTAACTTTTACCCCTGAGACATTGAACCCACTTTTGATATAGTAACTTTTACCTCAGAGACACAGACAGGTCAGTAGAGTAACTTTTACCTCATAGACACAGACAGATCAGTACAGTAACTTTTACCTCAGAGACACACACAGGCCAGTTGAGTAATATTTACCTCAGAGACACAGACAGTGTCTCTGAGAGAACCTAAACCTCCCATTTAATATAGTTACCTTCACCTCTGAGACACAGACAAACATATACCTCCACTATAGCTACTGTCACAAAGAGGCTACTGTCACAGAGAGTCTAATGTCACAAAGAGGCTACTGTCACAGAGAGTCTAATGTCACAAAGAGGCTTCTGTATTCCAGTCTTACCGTTAGGGTTATGATTGTTCATTTCCGAGACTTGTTTACAAATCAGCTTTTCTGCCATTTGACTCTCACCTGGTCTTCTTAACTAAATGGACTTATGTGTTGTTTTGTTTCATCAGAAGGTACACTCTCTCAAACTTCTTAGTTCACTTTTTTAAAGAATATAAGGTGTGTGTGTGTAGGTTAAGGGCTTTATAGGCCTTCAGACTCAGCTTACTGAGATCTATTTCCAGTGTAAACTGGATGCTTCAGACTCAGCTTACTGAGATCTATTTCCAGTGTAAACTGGATGCTTCAGACTCAGCTTACTGACATCTATTTCCAGTGTAAACTGGATGCTTCAGACTCAGCTTACTGACATCTATTTCCAGTGTAAACTGGATGGAAGACACAGATGTTGCTGTACTGTCGAAGGAAACTATAGAACAACAATATGAAAAGGTCAAGGCCAAGACTAACCAAAGTCATGTGATGCAATATGGAGCCCTCCCAATTGATGCTTTTACACTCAACAAATTTTTTGGTAACAATCAAGAAGTAAGTTGCATTATAGTTTCATTAGAACAGAATTGTAGTTTCATCATCTCTGTACACAGAGAGCAAGTAGGTCCCAGTAACAACAGAAATACTTTTTTTTATCGTATTAAGCTCAAAGTCCTTTAAGTTTAAATCGAGATCTAACAGGTTCAAGGAGAATTTTTCTTACAGGTACTTGTGTTGATAATCTAGATTATAGTTCAGGGTCTAGGTTTATGTGGAGATTATTCAATAAAAAAATGTACAAAAAATGAAGAAGCCAGATAGGATATTTAAAGAAAACAAAATAAATCAACGAAGAGAGAGAAAGACAGTGTAAATGAAGGAGAGAGAGGGAGGAGGGTTGAAGGATGTAGAGATGTGTACAGATAGAGAGACAACGTTGAATGATGCAGAGATGTGTACAGATAGAGAGACAACGTCCAGTGATGTAGAGATGTGTACAGATAGAGAGACAACGTTGAATGATGTAGAGATGTGTACAGAGAGACAACGTTGAATGATGTAGAGATGTGTACAGATAGAGAGACAACGTCCAGTGATATAGAATAACGTGAAGAATAAATTGAAAGAGATAGGAATTGGACAATACATGAGTGAGAGAAAAAGTGGCCCAGGAAGGAAGAGAGAAAGTGTGAAAGAAAGAGTGGCCCAGGAAGGAAGAGAGAAAGTGTGAAAGAAAGAGTGGCCCAGGAAGGAAGAGAGAAAGTGTGAAAGAAAGAGTGGCCCAGGAAGAAAAAAAGTAAGAAAGAAAGAGTGGCCCAGGAAGAGAGAAAGTGTGAAAGAAAGAGTGGCCCAGGAAGGAAGAAAGAAAGTGTGAAAGAAAGAGTGGCCCAGGAAGGAAGAGAGAAAGTGTGAAAGAAAGAGTGGCCCAGGAAGGAAGAGAGAACGTGTGAAAGAAAGAGTGGCCCAGGAAGGAAGAAAGAAAGTGTGAAAGAAAGAGTGGCCCAGGAAGGAAGAGAGAAAGTGTGAAAGAAAGAGTGGCCCAGGAAGGAAGAGAGAAAGTGTGAAAGAAAGAGTGGCCCAGGAAGGAAGAAAGAAAGTGTGAAAGAAAGAGTGGCCCAGGAAGGAAGAGAGAAAGTGTGAAAGAAAGAGTGGCCCAGGAAGGAAGAGAGAAAGTGTGAAAGAAAGAGTGGCCCAGGAAGAAAAAAAGTAAGAAAGAAAGAGTGGCCCAGGAAGAGAGAAAGTGTGAAAGAAAGAGTGGCCCAGGAAGGAAGAAAGAAAGTGTGAAAGAAAGAGTGGCCCAGGAAGGAAGAGAGAAAGTGTGAAAGAAAGAGTGGCCCAGGAAGGAAGAGAGAACGTGTGAAAGAAAGAGTGGCCCAGGAAGGAAGAGAGAACGTGTGAAAGAAAGAGTGGCCCAGGAAGGAAGAAAGAAAGTGTGAAAGAAAGAGTGGCCCAGGAAGGAAGAGAGAAAGTGTGAAAGAAAGAGTGGCCCAGGAAGGAAGAGAGAAAGTGTGAAAGAAAGAGTGGCCCAGGAAGGAAGAAAGAAAGTGTGAAAGAAAGAGTGGCCCAGGAAGGAAGAGAGAAAGTGTGAAAGAAAGAGTGGCCCAGGAAGGAAGAGAGAAAGTGTGAAAGAAAGAGTGGCCCAGGAAGAAAAAAAGTAAGAAAGAAAGAGTGGCCCAGGAAGAGAGAAAGTGTGAAAGAAAGAGTGGCCCAGGAAGGAAGAAAGAAAGTGTGAAAGAAAGAGTGGCCCAGGAAGGAAGAGAGAAAGTGTGAAAGAAAGAGTGGCCCAGGAAGGAAGAGAGAACGTGTGAAAGAAAGAGTGGCCCAGGAAGGAAGAAAGAAAGTGTGAAAGAAAGAGTGGCCCAGGAAGGAAGAGAGAAAGTGTGAAAGAAAGAGTGGCCCAGGAAGGAAGAGAGAAAGTGTGAAAGAAAGAGTGGCCCAGGAAGGAAGAAAGAAAGTGTGAAAGAAAGAGTGGCCCAGGAAGGAAGAGAGAAAGTGTGAAAGAAAGAGTGGCCCAGGAAGAAAAAAAGTAAGAAAGAAAGAGTGGCCCAGGAAGAGAGAAAGTGTGAAAGAAAGAGTGGCCCAGGAAGGAAGAAAGAAAGTGTGAAAGAAAGAGTGGCCCAGGAAGGAAGAGAGAAAGTGTGAAAGAAAGAGTGGCCCAGGAAGGAAGAGAGAACGTGTGAAAGAAAGAGTGGCCCAGGAAGGAAGAAAGAAAGTGTGAAAGAAAGAGTGGCCCAGGAAGGAAGAGAGAAAGTGTGAAAGAAAGAGTGGCCCAGGAAGGAAGAGAGAAAGTGTGAAAGAAAGAGTGGCCCAGGAAGAAAAAAAGTAAGAAAGAAAGAGTGGCCCAGGAAGAGAGAAAGTGTGAAAGAAAGAGTGGCCCAGGAAGGAAGAAAGAAAGTGTGAAAGAAAGAGTGGCCCAGGAAGGAAGAGAGAAAGTGTGAAAGAAAGAGTGGCCCAGGAAGGAAGAGAGAACGTGTGAAAGAAAGAGTGGCCCAGGAAGGAAGAAAGAAAGTGTGAAAGAAAGAGTGGCCCAGGAAGAAAAAAAGTAAGAAAGAAAGAGTGGCCCAGGAATAGAGAAAGTGTGAAAGAAAGAGTGGCCCAGGAAGGAAGAAAGAAAGTGTGAAAGAAAGAGTGGCCCAGGAAGGAAGAGAGAAAGTGTGAAAGAAAGAGTGGCCCAGGAAGGAAGAGAGAACGTGTGAAAGAAAGAGTGGCCCAGGAAGGAAGAAAGAAAGTGTGAAAGAAAGAGTGGCCCAGGAAGGAAGAGAGAAAGTGTGAAAGAAAGAGTGGCCCAGGAAGGAAGAGAGAAAGTGTGAAAGAAAGAGTGGCCCAGGAAGGAAGAGAGAAAGTGTGAAAGAAAGAGTGGCCCAGGAAGGAAGAGAGAAAGTGTGAAAGAAAGAGTGGCCCAGGAAGAAAAAAAGTAAGAAAGAAAGAGTGGCCCAGGAAGAGAGAAAGTGTGAAAGAAAGAGTGGCCCAGGAAGGAAGAAAGAAAGTGTGAAAGAAAGAGTGGCCCAGGAAGGAAGAGAGAAAGTGTGAAAGAAAGAGTGGCCCAGGAAGGAAGAGAGAACGTGTGAAAGAAAGAGTGGCCCAGGAAGGAAGAAAGAAAGTGTGAAAGAAAGAGTGGCCCAGGAAGGAAGAGAGAAAGTGTGAAAGAAAGAGTGGCCCAGGAAGGAAGAGAGAAAGTGTGAAAGAAAGAGTGGCCCAGGAAGGAAGAAAGAAAGTGTGAAAGAAAGAGTGGCCCAGGAAGGAAGAGAGAAAGTGTGAAAGAAAGAGTGGCCCAGGAAGAAAAAAAGTAAGAAAGAAAGAGTGGCCCAGGAAGAGAGAAAGTGTGAAAGAAAGAGTGGCCCAGGAAGGAAGAAAGAAAGTGTGAAAGAAAGAGTGGCCCAGGAAGGAAGAGAGAAAGTGTGAAAGAAAGAGTGGCCCAGGAAGGAAGAGAGAACGTGTGAAAGAAAGAGTGGCCCAGGAAGGAAGAAAGAAAGTGTGAAAGAAAGAGTGGCCCAGGAAGGAAGAGAGAAAGTGTGAAAGAAAGAGTGGCCCAGGAAGGAAGAGAGAAAGTGTGAAAGAAAGAGTGGCCCAGGAAGAAAAAAAGTAAGAAAGAAAGAGTGGCCCAGGAAGAGAGAAAGTGTGAAAGAAAGAGTGGCCCAGGAAGGAAGAAAGAAAGTGTGAAAGAAAGAGTGGCCCAGGAAGGAAGAGAGAAAGTGTGAAAGAAAGAGTGGCCCAGGAAGGAAGAGAGAACGTGTGAAAGAAAGAGTGGCCCAGGAAGGAAGAAAGAAAGTGTGAAAGAAAGAGTGGCCCAGGAAGAAAAAAAGTAAGAAAGAAAGAGTGGCCCAGGAAGAGAGAAAGTGTGAAAGAAAGAGTGGCCCAGGAAGGAAGAAAGAAAGTGTGAAAGAAAGAGTGGCCCAGGAAGGAAGAGAGAAAGTGTGAAAGAAAGAGTGGCCCAGGAAGGAAGAGAGAACGTGTGAAAGAAAGAGTGGCCCAGGAAGGAAGAGAGAACGTGTGAAAGAAAGAGTGGCCCAGGAAGGAAGAGAGAACGTGTGAAAGAAAGAGTGGCCCAGGAAGGAAGAGAGAACGTGTGAAAGAAAGAGTGGCCCAGGAAGGAAGAGAGAAAGTGTGAAAGAAAGAGTGGCCCAGGAAGGAAGAGAGAAAGTGTGAAAGAAAGAGTGGCCCAGGAAGGAAGAGAGAAAGTGTGAAAGAAAGAGTGGCCCAGGAAGGAAGAGAGAAAGTGTGAAAGAAAGAGTGGCCCAGGAAGGAAGAGAGAAAGTGTGAAAGAAAGAGTGGCCCAGGAAGGAAGAGAGAAAGTGTGAAAGAAAGAGTGGCCCAGGAAGGAAGAGAGAAAGTGTGAAAGAAAGAGTGGCCCAGGAAGGAAGAGAGAAAGTGTGAAAGAAAGAGTGGCCCAGGAAGGAAGAGAGAAAGTGTGAAAGAAAGAGTGGCCCAGGAAGGAAGAGAGAAAGTGTGAAAGAAAGAGTGGCCCAGGAAGGAAGAGAGAAAGTGTGAAAGAAAGAGTGGCCCAGGAAGGAAGAGAGAAAGTGTGAAAGAAAGAGTGGCCCAGGAAGGAAGAGAGAAAGTGTGAAAGAAAGAGTGGCCCAGGAAGGAAGAGAGAAAGTGTGAAAGAAAGAGTGGCCCAGGAAGGAAGAGAGAAAGTGTGAAAGAAAGAGTGGCCCAGGAAGGAAGAGAGAAAGTGTGAAAGAAAGAGTGGCCCAGGAAGGAAGAGAGAAAGTGTGAAAGAAAGAGTGGCCCAGGAAGGAAGAGAGAAAGTGTGAAAGAAAGAGTGGCCCAGGAAGGAAGAGAGAAAGTGTGAAAGAAAGAGTGGCCCAGGAAGGAAGAGAGAAAGTGTGAAAGAAAGAGTGGCCCAGGAAGGAAGAGAGAAAGTGTGAAAGAAAGAGTGGCCCAGGAAGGAAGAGAGAAAGTGTGAAAGAAAGAGTGGCCCAGGAAGGAAGAGAGAAAGTGTGAAAGAAAGAGTGGCCCAGGAAGGAAGAGAGAAAGTGTGAAAGAAAGAGTGGCCCAGGAAGGAAGAGAGAAAGTGTGAAAGAAAGAGTGGCCCAGGAAGGAAGAGAGAAAGTGTGAAAGAAAGAGTGGCCCAGGAAGGAAGAGAGAAAGTGTGAAAGAAAGAGTGGCCCAGGAAGGAAGAGAGAAAGTGTGAAAGAAAGAGTGGCCCAGGAAGGAAGAGAGAAAGTGTGAAAGAAAGAGTGGCCCAGGAAGGAAGAGAGAAAGTGTGAAAGAAAGAGTGGCCCAGGAAGGAAGAGAGAAAGTGTGAAAGAAAGAGTGGCCCAGGAAGGAAGAGAGAAAGTGTGAAAGAAAGAGTGGCCCAGGAAGGAAGAGAGAAAGTGTGAAAGAAAGAGTGGCCCAGGAAGGAAGAGAGAAAGTGTGAAAGAAAGAGTGGCCCAGGAAGGAAGAGAGAAAGTGTGAAAGAAAGAGTGGCCCAGGAAGGAAGAGAGAAAGTGTGAAAGAAAGAGTGGCCCAGGAAGGAAGAGAGAAAGTGTGAAAGAAAGAGTGGCCCAGGAAGGAAGAGAGAAAGTGTGAAAGAAAGAGTGGCCCAGGAAGGAAGAGAGAAAGTGTGAAAGAAAGAGTGGCCCAGGAAGGAAGAGAGAAAGTGTGAAAGAAAGAGTGGCCCAGGAAGGAAGAGAGAAAGTGTGAAAGAAAGAGTGGCCCAGGAAGGAAGAGAGAAAGTGTGAAAGAAAGAGTGGCCCAGGAAGGAAGAGAGAAAGTGTGAAAGAAAGAGTGGCCCAGGAAGGAAGAGAGAAAGTGTGAAAGAAAGAGTGGCCCAGGAAGGAAGAGAGAAAGTGTGAAAGAAAGAGTGGCCCAGGAAGGAAGAGAGAAAGTGTGAAAGAAAGAGTGGCCCAGGAAGGAAGAGAGAAAGTGTGAAAGAAAGAGTGGCCCAGGAAGGAAGAGAGAAAGTGTGAAAGAAAGAGTGGCCCAGGAAGGAAGAGAGAAAGTGTGAAAGAAAGAGTGGCCCAGGAAGGAAGAGAGAAAGTGTGAAAGAAAGAGTGGCCCAGGAAGGAAGAGAGAAAGTGTGAAAGAAAGAGTGGCCCAGGAAGGAAGAGAGAAAGTGTGAAAGAAAGAGTGGCCCAGGAAGGAAGAGAGAAAGTGTGAAAGAAAGAGTGGCCCAGGAAGGAAGAGAGAAAGTGTGAAAGAAAGAGTGGCCCAGGAAGGAAGAGAGAAAGTGTGAAAGAAAGAGTGGCCCAGGAAGGAAGAGAGAAAGTGTGAAAGAAAGAGTGGCCCAGGAAGGAAGAGAGAAAGTGTGAAAGAAAGAGTGGCCCAGGAAGGAAGAGAGAAAGTGTGAAAGAAAGAGTGGCCCAGGAAGGAAGAGAGAAAGTGTGAAAGAAAGAGTGGCCCAGGAAGGAAGAGAGAAAGTGTGAAAGAAAGAGTGGCCCAGGAAGGAAGAGAGAAAGTGTGAAAGAAAGAGTGGCCCAGGAAGGAAGAGAGAAAGTGTGAAAGAAAGAGTGGCCCAGGAAGGAAGAGAGAAAGTGTGAAAGAAAGAGTGGCCCAGGAAGGAAGAGAGAAAGTGTGAAAGAAAGAGTGGCCCAGGAAGGAAGAGAGAAAGTGTGAAAGAAAGAGTGGCCCAGGAAGGAAGAGAGAAAGTGTGAAAGAAAGAGTGGCCCAGGAAGGAAGAGAGAAAGTGTGAAAGAAAGAGTGGCCCAGGAAGGAAGAGAGAAAGTGTGAAAGAAAGAGTGGCCCAGGAAGGAAGAGAGAAAGTGTGAAAGAAAGAGTGGCCCAGGAAGGAAGAGAGAAAGTGTGAAAGAAAGAGTGGCCCAGGAAGGAAGAGAGAAAGTGTGAAAGAAAGAGTGGCCCAGGAAGGAAGAGAGAAAGTGTGAAAGAAAGAGTGGCCCAGGAAGGAAGAGAGAAAGTGTGAAAGAAAGAGTGGCCCAGGAAGGAAGAGAGAAAGTGTGAAAGAAAGAGTGGCCCAGGAAGGAAGAGAGAAAGTGTGAAAGAAAGAGTGGCCCAGGAAGGAAGAGAGAAAGTGTGAAAGAAAGAGTGGCCCAGGAAGGAAGAGAGAAAGTGTGAAAGAAAGAGTGGCCCAGGAAGGAAGAGAGAAAGTGTGAAAGAAAGAGTGGCCCAGGAAGGAAGAGAGAAAGTGTGAAAGAAAGAGTGGCCCAGGAAGGAAGAGAGAAAGTGTGAAAGAAAGAGTGGCCCAGGAAGGAAGAGAGAAAGTGTGAAAGAAAGAGTGGCCCAGGAAGGAAGAGAGAAAGTGTGAAAGAAAGAGTGGCCCAGGAAGGAAGAGAGAAAGTGTGAAAGAAAGAGTGGCACGTTCCAGAGGGCTATAAATAGCTGAAGTCCTCCCTACATAGCCCTCCACATTGTCAATCGATCAAAAGCACAACAATGTCCCAAACGTGGAGGGAAAAAAAAACCAAGATAAAAAAAAAAAAAGGTCCAGGCCTCTACTCCCCCACCACATCCAAACCAAAGCCTGCTGTTAATTGTAACACTCTGGGATGATTTCATAGCTCCACTAGACTAACAGGATGAAATGGATTAGGCCTACCACTTCAGCATGAACTTGAACTTGAGCATGAATCTGTACACGAACATGAACTTGTATATGGTTATGAACATGTACATGAACCTATATATATGTACCTCTACATGAACTTGTACCTAAACTTGTACATAGACATGTCCATGGACTAGTTCATATGGAAGCAGGTTGCGCACTTCACCTTTCCATTAGTGACTTATTCTGTTGAACCGTTGGGGCACCACACATGATGTCCAATTATAGAGATTGTTAATAAAATTGTTAATAGCTTCCGCGGTGATGAGTACTTGAAATAGGAGCAGACTCCAATGGAGGTAACACCGAACTCAATGCTGGAACAGGAACACCGACGAAAGGCCAACAATCGATAAAGGGAGACGACTCTAGTGTTGAACAACAAACACTTTTAATACTCAAAAAGGGAACCGTCGAATGTCATCTACTACTACCGTCTAAATAGTTCTTCTTATTCCTACTGTGATAAGAAAAGCGTCTTGTTTATAGCGTCTCCTAAACTGTTTCTACTTTTTAAAGGTCTATTACGTCATCGTCACTAAGTAAAAACTTTCCCCTGTTCCCGAAACAGATAACTAATTCCTAATCGTATCATAACAAAATACATTCATTTTCCTTCTTACCTTAGGTTTTGAGTGTTTAGAAGTGACATTATAGTGAGTAGGGGCGCGGTGGCTGAGGTGTTAAGCGCTTGGCTTCCGAACCTGGAGATCCTGGGTTCGCATCTCGCTGAAGACTGAGGTTTTGAATTTTGGGATTTTTAAGGCACCCCTGAGTCCACCCAACTCTAATGGGTACCTGACTGTAGTTGGGGAAAGGTGTTTGGTCGTTGTGGGGGCTACATGACACCCTGCTCGTTAACTGTTGGCCAAAGAAATAGATGACCTAACATCATCTGCTCTATAGACCGCATAGTCTGAAAGGGAACTTTACTGTTTAAATTTTACTTTATTGTGACTAAAAAAAATATATTTATTGCCCTCTTGTCCACTGTAAACAATAACTTCGACCTGAATACATTCTCTTTGTTGAGTCTGCTTATATTTTTCTTCTAGAAGGTCATCATGTCATGAGCCTACACAAATTGTTTCAATGTTTTAAAAAGCTTTTCTGTTTTGTGAAAATATCCATCTCTCTTTCAATACACTCTAATTTATGTTAATAGCATTTTCTAGTGGACATTTTCATACATGCTATAAAGAGCAAGCTTTTTGGTGTATCCGGTGTACAAAAAAATACAGAAAGTGTTGATAAGCCAGGTTTTTTAAGTTATATTGTCGTGTGGTAATGCTTCTCAGCTCTGCAGAATGAACTCTTCTGCCATGTCACTTTTATTTCGTTGGTAACATTAAAGTTTACTTTAGCGTCCTTGACATTGTGAAAATCTCCAATATTCTTTACACTGATATATTTTTGTCACTTTCCAATGATAGCCATTCCAGCTTCTGTAAACCTATAATAAAAATAATTTTCAATGGTCTATTGATTTCGTAAAAAAATGTGGCTACTTATTTTAATTGGAAATTATCCAAAAGACTGGTACTGAGTAGGTCTCAAATTGTTTCAATAAAAACCCAGACATTTTAGTTGTGTCTCAAAATAGTCTAAAATGTGTCTGTGTGTTCGTCTAGCCAATCATTTTACCAGAAAAGACAGAAAGAACCATTCCAACAGATCAAGTGCCCAGTGAAATGGTTGTTCTCAAGACACTTGAAAACAGATTGGCTGCAGCGGCTGACTCCCTTGAAAGATCTCGTTTGGAGGAAAAGTTAAATCAATTGAAACAAACCATGTCTCATACCAATCAGCTGTTCAATCAAATAGTTAGTACAGTTTACAGGTAGGAAAGAAATTGTTGTGGGGAATAGCTCCTTTTAAATTAGCTGTAGAGTAAAAAAGCAAACAACCTAAAACAAATTTAAAATTTATTTATTTGGTTCTGCATATTTTCTCTACACTCATGTATTATAGGGGGGGGGGGAATCCATTTAGAGCCAGAATGGCAATCAGATAGAGAGAAATCCAAACTATTTCCATTTTGAAGCCCCCAACCCATTTCTTGCCCCTATAGTCCACGCGACACCTCTTATTTCCTGGCTTTGTCTTTTATTTTAGTGGAGTTAATGATCTGGTTATAATGTAGCATAGCATTCTAAGTCATTCTTAAGAGGCTTTTACAATTTACAATACTACACCTGTAACTATTTATTTGTGACCTGCGACACTATTGTCTCTATAGTATTGCTACATATGACTACATTACGATGTGTCTAAGTTTGCTTGTTTGTCTGTGACACTATTGTCTCTATCGTATTGCTACATATGACTACATTACGATGTGTCTAAGTTTGCTTGTTTGTCTGTGACACTATTGTCTCTATCGTATTGCTACATATCACTACATAACGATGTGCCTAAGTTTGCTTGTTTGTCTGTGTCACTATTGTGTCTAACGTATTGCTACATATCACTACATAACGATGTGTCTAAGTTTGCTTGTTTGTCTGTGACACTATTGTCTCTATAGTATTGCTACATATGACTACATTACGATGTGTCTAAGTTTGCTTGTTTGTCTGTGACACTATTGTCTCTAACGTATTGCTACATATGACTACATTACGATGTGTCTAAGTTTGCTTGTTTGTCTGTGTCACTATTGTGTCTAACATATTGCTACATATGACTACATTACGATGTGTCTAAGTTTGCTTGTTTGTCTGTGACACTATTGTCTCTAACGTATTGCTACATATGACTACATTACGATGTGTCTAAGTCTGCTTGTTTGTCTGTGACACTATTGTCTCTAACGTAT
>JAZGLO010006400.1:0-47874 GCA_036873155.1 Biomphalaria sudanica | reverse complement strand
GAGTTGGGGGAGGGGAGAAGCTCTACAAACACTGGGTTCTGGGGAGGGGAGAAGCTCTACAATCACTGGGTTGGGGGAAGGGGAGAAGCTCTACAATCACTGGGTTGGGGGAGGGAAGAAGCTCTACAATCGCTGGGTTGGGGGAGGGAAGAAGCTCTACAATCACTGAGTTGGGGGGGGAGAAAAGAAGCTCTACAATCACTGAGTTGGGGGAGGGGAGAAGCTCTACAATCACTGGGTTTAGGGAGGAGAGAAGCTCTACAATCACTGAGTTGGGGGTAGGGGAGAAGCTCTACAATTACTGTGCTGTGGGGAGGGTAGAAGCTCTACAATCACTGGGTTGGGGTGAGTGATAAAAAGCTCTACAATCGCTGAGTTGGGGAGAGGGTAGAAGCTCTACAATCACTGGGTTCTGGGGAGGGGAGAAGCTCTACAATCACTGGGTTGGGGGGAGGGGAGAAGCTCTACAATCACCGGGTTGGGGGAGGAGAGAAGCTCGACAATCACTGGGTTGGTGGAGGGGAGAAGCTCTACAATCACTGGGTTGGGGGGAGGGATAAGCTCTACAATCACTGGGTTGGGGGAGGTAAGAAGCTCTACAATCACCGGGTTGGGGGAGGGGAAAAGCTCTACATCACCTGGTTTGGGGAGGGAGAAGCTCTACAATCACCGGGTTGGGGGAGGGGAGAAGCTCTACAATCACTGGGTTGGGGGGAAAGGAGAATCTCTACAATCACTGGGTTGGTGGAGGGGAGAAGCTCTACAATCACTGGGTTGGGGGAGAAGAGAAGCTCTACAATCACTGGGTTGGGGAGGGGAGAAGCTCTACAATCACTGGGTTGGGGAGAGGGTAGAAGCTCTACAATCACTGAGTTGGGGGAGGGGAGAAGCTCTACAATCACTGGGTAGGGGAGGAGAGAAGCTCTACAATCACTGGGTTGGTGGAGGGGAGAAGCTCTACAATCACTGGGTTGGGGGAGAAGCTCTACATATTTTGGGTTGAGGGAGAAGCTCTACAATCACTGGGTTGGGGGAGGGGAGAAGCTCTACAATCATTGGGTTGGAGGGAGAAGCTCTACAATCACCGGGTTGGGGAAGGGAGACGCTCTACAATAACTGGGTTGGGGGGAGGGGAGAAGCTCTACAATCACTGGGTTGGGGGAGGGGAGAAGCTCTACAATCACTGGGTTGGGGGATGGGAGAAGCTCTACAATCACCAGGTTAGGGGAGGTTAGAAGCTCTACAATCACCGGGTTGGGGGAGGGGAGAAGCTCTTCAATCACAGGGTTGGGGGAGGGGAGAAGCTCTACATCCCCGGGAAGAGGGGAGGGGAGAAACTCTACAATCACAAGGTTGGGGGAGGGGAAAAGCTTAACAATCACCGGGTTGGGGAAGGGTAGAAGCTCTACAATAACCGGGTTGGGGGAGGGGAGAAGCTTTACATCCCCGGGAAGAGGGAGGGGAAAAGCTCTACAATCACCGGGTTGGGGGAGGTGAGAAGCTCTACAATCACCGGGAAGAGGGGATGGGAGAAGCTCTACAATCATCGGGAAGGGGGAGGGGAGAAGCTCTACATCACCGGGATTGGGGAAGGGGAGAAGCTCTACAATCACCGGGAAGGGGGAGGAAAAAAGCTCTACAATCACCGGGAAGAAAGAGGGGAAAAGCTCTACAATCACCGGGAAGGGGAAGGAAGAGACTCTACAATCTACGGGAAGGGGGAGTTGAAAAGCTCTACAATCACAGGGAAGGGGGAGGGGAGAAGCTCTACAATCAGCGGGAAGGGGGAGGGGAGAAGCTCTACAATCACCGGGAAGAGGGGAGGGGAGAAGCTCTACATCCCCGGGAAGAGGGGAGGGGAGAAGCTCTACTAACACAGGGAAGGGAGAGGGGAGAAGCTCTACATCCCCGGGAAGAGGGAGGGGAGAAGCTCTACAATCACTGGGTTGGGGGAGGGAAGAAGCTCTACAATCACTGGGTTTGGGGAGGGGAAAAGCTCTACAATCACTGGGTTGGGGGAGGGGAAAAGCGCTACAATCACTGGGTTGGGAGGGGAAAAGCTCTACAATCACTCTGTTGGGGGAGGGGAAAAGCTCTACAATCACTGGGTTGGGGGAGGGAAGAAGCTCTACAATTACTGGGTTTGGGGAGGGGAAAAGCTCTATAATCATTGGGTTGGGGGAGGGAAGAAGCTTTTCAAACACCGGGTTTGGGGAGGGGAAAAGCTCTACAATCACTGGCTTGGGGGAGGGAAGAAGCTCTACAATCACTGGGTTCTGGGGAGGGGAGAAGCTCTACAATCACTGGGTTGGGGGGAGGGGAGAAGCTCTACAATCACCGGGTTGGGGGAGGAGAGAAGCTCGACAATCACTGGGTTGGGGGGAGGGGATAAGCTCTACAATCACTGGGTTGGGGGAGATAAGAAGCTCTACAATCACCGGGTTGGGGGAGGGGAAAAGCTCTACATCACCTGGTTTGGGGGAGGGAGAAGCTCTACAATCACCGGGTTGGGGGAGGGGAGAAGCTCTACAATCACTGGGTTGGGGGGAAAGGAGAATCTCTACAATCACTGGGTTGGTGGAGGGGAGAAGCTCTACAATCACTGGGTTGGGGGAGGAGAGAAGCTCTACAATCACTGGGTTGGGGAGGGGAGAAGCTCTACAATCACTGGGTTGGGGAGAGGGTAGAAGCTCTACAATCACTGAGTTGGGGGAGGGGAGAAGCTCTACAATCACTGGGTAGGGGGAGGAGAGAAGCTCTACAATCACTGGGTTGGTGGAGGGGAGAAGCTCTACAATCACTGGGTTGGGGGAGAAGCTCTACATATTTTGGGTTGAGGGAGAAGCTCTACAATCACTGGGTTGGGGGAGGGGAGAAGCTCTACAATCATTGGGTTGGAGGGAGAAGCTCTACAATCACCGGGTTGGGGAAGGGAGACGCTCTACAATAACTGGGTTGGGGGGAGGGGAGAAGCTCTACAATCACTGGGTTGGGGGAGGGGAGAAGCTCTACAATCACTGGGTTGGGGGATGGGAGAAGCTCTACAATCACCAGGTTAGGGGAGGTTAGAAGCTCTACAATCACCGGGTTGGGGGAGGGGAGAAGCTCTTCAATCACAGGGTTGGGGGAGGGGAGAAGCTCTACATCCCCGGGAAGAGGGGAGGGGAGAAACTCTACAATCACCGGGTTGGGGGAGGGGAAAAGCTTAACAATCACCGGGTTGGGGAAGGGTAGAAGCTCTACAATAACCGGGTTGGGGGAGGGGAGAAGCTCTACATCCCCGGGAAGAGGGAGGGGAAAAGCTCTACAATCACCGGGTTGGGGGAGGTGAGAAGCTCTACAATCACCGGGAAGAGGGGATGGGAGAAGCTCTACAATCATCGGGAAGGGGGAGGGGAGAAGCTCTACATCACCGGGATTGGGGAAGGGGAGAAGCTCTACAATCACCGGGAAGGGGGGAGGAAAGAAGCTCTACAATCACCGGGAAGAAAGAGGGGAAAAGCTCTACAATCACCGGGAAGGGGAAGGAAGAGACTCTACAATCTACGGGAAGGGGGAGTTGAAAAGCTCTACAATCACAGGGAAGGGGGAGGGGAGAAGCTCTACAATCAGCGGGAAGGGGGAGGGGAGAAGCTCTACAATCACCGGGAAGAGGGGAGGGGAGAAGCTCTACATCCCCGGGAAGAGGGGAGGGGAGAAGCTCTACTAACACAGGGAAGGGAGAGGGGAGAAGCTCTACATCCCCGGGAAGAGGGAGGGGAGAAGCTCTACAATCACTGGGTTGGGGGAGGGAAGAAGCTCTACAATCACTGGGTTTGGGGAGGGGAAAAGCTCTACAATCACTGGGTTGGGGGAGGGGAAAAGCGCTACAATCACTGGGTTGGGGAGGGGAAAAGCTCTACAATCACTCTGTTGGGGGAGGGGAAAAGCTCTACAATCACTGGGTTGGGGGAGGGAAGAAGCTCTACAATTACTGGGTTTGGGGAGGGGAAAAGCTCTATAATCATTGGGTTGGGGGAGGGAAGAAGCTTTTCAAACACCGGGTTTGGGGAGGGGAAAAGCTCTACAATCACTGGCTTGGGGGAGGGAAGAAGCTCTTCAAACACCGGGTTGGGGGAGGGGAAAAGCTCTACAATCACTGGCTTGGGGGAGGGAAGAAGCTCTTCAAACACCTTGTTGGGGGAGGGAAGAAGCTCTTCAAACACCTTGTTGGGGAAGGGGAGAAGGTCTTCAAACACCGGGTTGGGGGAGGGGAAAAGCTCTACAATCACTGGCTTGGGAGAGGGGAGAAGCTCTTCAAATACCTTGTTGGGGGAGGGAAGAAGCTCTTCAAACACCTTGTTGGGGGAGGGAAGAAGCTCTTCAAACACCTTGTTTGGGGAGGGGAGAAGCTTTTCAAACACTGGGTTGAAGGGAGGGTAAAAGCTCTACAATCACCGGGAAGGGGGAGGGGAGAAGATCTACAATCGACGGGTTGGGGGGAGGGGAGAAGCTCTACAATCACCAGGAAGGGGGGGAAGCTCTACAGTCACGGGGGGGGGAGGGAGAGAAGCTCTACAATCACCATGTGGGAGGGGGGAAGATCTACAATTACTGGGTAGGGGGAGGAGAGAAGCTCTACAATCACTGGGTTGGTGGAGGGGAGAAGCTCTACAATCACTGGGTTGGGGGAGAAGCTCTACATATTTTGGGTTGAGGGAGAAGCTCTACAATCACTGGGTTGGGGGAGGGGAGAAGCTCTACAATCATTGGGTTGGAGGGAGAAGCTCAATAATCAGCGGGTTGGGGAAGGGAGACGCTCTACAATAACTGGGTTGGGGGGAGGGGAGAAGCTCTACAATCACTGGGTTGGGGGAGGGGAGAAGCTCTACAATCACTGGGTTGGGGGATGGGAGAAGCTCTACAATCACCAGGTTAGGGGAGGTTAGAAGCTCTACAATCACCGGGTTGGGGGAGGGGAGAAGCTCTTCAATCACAGGGTTGGGGGAGGGGAGAAGCTCTACATCCCCGGGAAGAGGGGAGGGGAGAAACTCTACAATCACCGGGTTGGGGGAGGGGAAAAGCTTAACAATCACCGGGTTGGGGAAGGGTAGAAGCTCTACAATAACCGGGTTGGGGGAGGGGAGAAGCTCTACATCCCCGGGAAGAGGGAGGGGAAAAGCTCTACAATCACCGGGTTGGGGGAGGTGAGAAGCTCTACAATCACCGGGAAGAGGGGATGGGAGAAGCTCTACAATCATTGGGAAGGGGGAGGGGAGAAGCTCTACATCACCGGGATTGGGGAAGGGGAGAAGCTCTACAATCACCGGGAAGGGGGGAGGAAAGAAGCTCTACAATCACCGGGAAGAAAGAGGGGAAAAGCTCTACAATCACCGGGAAGGGGAAGGAAGAGACTCTACAATCTACGGGAAGGGGGAGTTGAAAAGCTCTACAATCACAGGGAAGGGGGAGGGGAGAAGCTCTACAATCAGCGGGAAGGGGGAGGGGAGAAGCTCTACAATCACCGGGAAGAGGGGAGGGGAGAAGCTCTACATCCCCGGGAAGAGGGGAGGGGAGAAGCTCTACTAACACAGGGAAGGGAGAGGGGAGAAGCTCTACATCCCCGGGAAGAGGGAGGGGAGAAGCTCTACAATCACTGGGTTGGGGGAGGGAAGAAGCTCTACAATCACTGGGTTTGGGGAGGGGAAAAGCTCTACAATCACTGGGTTGGGGGAGGGGAAAAGCGCTACAATCACTGGGTTGGGGAGGGGAAAAGCTCTACAATCACTCTGTTGGGGGAGGGGAAAAGCTCTACAATCACTGGGTTGGGGGAGGGAAGAAGCTCTACAATTACTGGGTTTGGGGAGGGGAAAAGCTCTATAATCATTGGGTTGGGGGAGGGAAGAATCTTTTTAAACACCGGGTTTGGGGAGGGGAAAAGCTCTACAATCACTGGCTTGGGGGAGGGAAGAAGCTCTTCAAACACCGGGTTGGGGGAGGGGAAAAGCTCTACAATCACTGGCTTGGGGGAGGGAAGAAGCTCTTCAAACACCTTGTTGGGGGAGGGAAGAAGCTCTTCAAACACCTTGTTGGGGAAGGGGAGAAGGTCTTCAAACACCGGGTTGGGGGAGGGGAAAAGCTCTACAATCACTGGCTTGGGAGAGGGGAGAAGCTCTTCAAATACCTTGTTGGGGGAGGGAAGAAGCTCTTCAAACACCTTGTTGGGGGAGGGAAGAAGCTCTTCAAACACCTTGTTTGGGGAGGGGAGAAGCTTTTCAAACACTGGGTTGAAGGGAGGGTAAAAGCTCTACAATCACCGGGAAGGGGGAGGGGAGAAGATCTACAATCGACGGGTTGGGGGGAGGGGAGAAGCTCTACAATCACCAGGAAGGGGGGGAAGCTCTACAGTCACTGGGGGGGGGGAGGGAGAGAAGCTCTACAATCACCATGTGGGAGGGGGGAAGATCTACAATCAACGGGGGGAAGGGAGAGAAGCTCTACAATCACCGGGTTGGGAGGGGAGAAGCTCTACAATCACTGGGTTGGGGGAGGGGGGAAAAGCTCTACAATCACCGGGTTGGGGGAGGGGGAAGAAGCTCAACAATCACTGGGTTAGGAGGAGGAGAAGCTCTACAATCACTGGGTTTGGAGGAGGAGAAGCTCTTCTATCATTGGGTTGGGAGGGTGAGAAGCTACAGTCACTGGGGGGGGGAAGGGAGAGAAGCTCTACAATCACCATGTGGGAGGGGGGAAGCTCTACAATCACCGGGGGGAAGGGAGAGAAGCTCTACAATCACCGGGTTGGGAGGGAAGAAGCTCTACAATCACTGGGTTGGGGGAGGGGGGAAAAGCTCTACAATCACCGGGTTGGGGGAGGGGGAAGAAGCTCAACAATCACTGGGTTAGGAGGAGGAGAAGCTCTACAATCACTGGGTTTGGAGGAGGAGAAGCTCTTCTATCATTGGGTTGGGAGGGTGAGAAGCTCTACAATCACCGGGTTGGGGGAGGGGGGAGAAGCTCAACAATCACTGGGTTTGGAGGAGGAGAAGCTCTACAATCACTTGGTTTGGAGGAGGAGAAGCTCTTCTATCATTGGGTTGGGAGGGTGAGAAGCTCTACAATCACCGGGTTGGGAGGGGAGAAGCTCTACAATCACCGGGTTGGGGGAGGAGAAAATCTACAATCACCGGGTTGGGAGGGGAGAAGCTCGTCAATCATTGGGTTGGGGGAAGGGAGAAGAAGCTCTACAATCACTGGGTTGGGGGATTGGGAGAAGCTCTACGATCACTGGGTTGGAGGATTGGGAGAAGCTCTACAATCACTGGCTTGGGAGGGGCAGAAGCTCTACAATCACCGGGTTGAGGGGGAGAAGCCCTTCAAGATGAATCATAATTGTTTAAAGATTGGAGGAGGCCAATGATCAGATGTGGAGTGAGTGAGTGAGAAAGAGAGAGAAAGAGAGAGAGAGAAAGAGAGAGAGAGAGAGGTAGAGAGAAGTGTGTGTGTGCATTGGCTAATGTAATACATGTACTTCGGCTAAGATGTTGTTGCATTTGTCGGGAATAAAGGAAGAGAACATGTGATGAAAGTCGAGACAGAAAGACATTTACAGACTCCTCAGTACACTGTTTAGCTTATTTGTGTTTGACGTGAGGAGGACATTAGATCTAGGTTACTCAAAAATCTGTTCAGACTCTCTGTGTTGTTCTAGAAACTAGATCTAGTTTTGCCAAGAAATGCTTTCAAAGGAGTCAGGATAATAATTTTTTTTTCTTTCAAATGTATGAATGTACCATTTTACACCAAACAACAATATTTCCCAATCAATACTTTAATATGATGTGTAAGTGAAGTTTTCTTGTGGTGTTGTTATAGGTCTAATCGCTAACAGTATTGATCACTAAAGCAGCAGCAGACTTGTCCGATTGATCACTGTAGCAGCAGGACTTGTCCAAAGCTTTTCTGTCATTCTTTCTTAACTGTTTCAAATTTTTGTTTTCAACTATATATTTCTAACCTGTCTTGGCAGTCTACCTACCTGTCTTGGCAGTCTACCTACCTTTCTTGGCAGTCTACCTACCTGTCTTGACAGTCTACCTACCTGTCTTGACAGTCTACCTACCTGTCTTGGCAGTCTATCTACCTGTCTTGACAATCTACATACCTGTCTTGACAGTCTACCTTCCTTGGACATAATTCGTTCTATTCTTAACTTCATTGATACGTTACCTGCATGCACAAAATGTCTGTATAAAAATATATACATGCACACAAAAAATACACTAGATAGATACCCAGCTATATGATATTGCCAACACGTAGGCTGGTATTTAGATTATATTTGGCCACGTGATTTTCTCCGCTCACCTGTATTCTATTTAGCACATACACTATCTCACACACACTCACACACAAGTGTAATCTATCCATGTCCCAAGCGGCTTCTCTTAACTTCGTATACAACTTTTTTTTAAATCAATTTTTTTAATACTAAACACAAAAAAAATATCGGAGGTCACAGCGACATTTAGAAAAATGTTTATAAAAATATTTTTCTTTACAATATAATACCTAAAGTAAAACATGGCCGGGCATATACTGTTGCGACTAGCAGAAATTATTTGATAGGTTCAAGCAAGAAGATCCTTGAGACATTTTACCGAGCGACTATGCAGAGTCTGCTAACATACGGAATAACTTGTGTGCAAGGCAACGCCTCATCTAAACTATTGCGACGTCTAGAAAAAATCATTAAAAAAGCATCTAAAATTACACTTACAATATTGCCATATTTAAAGTAATTTTTTGAACAAAAGTGCCTAAGAAAAATCGAAAAAATCTTTGAAGACAACGGCCACCCGCTCCATCAGAACTACGACAGGTCGTCGCGAAGTGGGCGACTGCTGTCAATCAAAACAAGAACGGAGCGGTACAAAAACTCGTTCGTACCTCACTCGGTCAGACTCTATCACCGCCACTCATTGATCAGGGAATATGAAATGCATCAAGATACCTGTGTGTAGTCGCTGAATGAACTCTTTATGTTGTCTGTTGTATTTATGTGTATTTTTCTGTTGTGTTGTCTTTATATGATAAAAGAGTCCGTGTAATCACAACAAATTTCCGTAAGGATCAATAAAGCAGTCAAGAGGCTGTAGACATTTCAATGAAGAAGGCTTGCCACCCAGTACACTGAACGGTGCAGGATCTATGTTTAAGTGAGACAATGGTGAAAACTGAGACTTAGTTTAAGTGAAGTACAATTTAGGCCTCAACACATTCGACTCTCTATTTCTTAGAGATTACTCTCTTCAACGAGTTGTCTTTACCGACTAACTTGGCAATTTACGAAATAATGTGTTCTCTAATCAGAAACTAAATAACACTTCAATGTTACACACTTTTTGCATCAAAAGATAATGTTCATATGCGCAAACATCTACAAACGTTTGATGTCGGTAAAAAAAATGTTCAGGAAAATAGATATGACAAGACAAGAAATAAATAGAAACACACTTTACTTTTTTTAATAAAACATGTTTTTATTCTACTATTTACCCAATGCCCGTGCTTTGAGTTTTTACTATCACAGGTCTTATAACTTTCACTTTTTCTGTGTAAAATCTGTTATCCACTCCCTTTCTGACTTATAGTTAGAAGTCAACAGTCCAACTCTTGGTATGGAAGATGGAATCTATTTCTTTTTTTAATAACTGATATGCTGTACAGTGACATTGGAAATGTGAGACTACGTTCCTATTTATACAAGCCCCATCGACAAATCCCTTTGAATAAATGGCAAAGACAATACAGCCTGACTGATCTCTTTCTTTCAATTTTTATCATAAGCAAAATAGTGTCTTAATATCTGTCTTGCAAAATCTGTAGTGCCAATAAATAGTGATTATGATGATAATACAATTGTGTTTTTCATAGTTTTTACAAAAGTGTCGTGAATGTACATTCTGAGTATTTACGGGAACGAATTTCCGTATGGATGATAAAGATTATAATTATTATTGTTATTATTTTAGAAAGATTGATTCACTTGTTCATTGTTCCACTTGTTCCCTAGTCAGACCTCGCGGAATACAGGGGCTCCGCAGAACACAGTTTGGGAAGCACTGCTCTAGACCATTCGTTTTAGGCTTACAGAAAAAAAAATCATTTTGTGAAGGCCCAATGGAATACTATTTACTTTATTTTGGCATTGTGTCCTCTAAAAAAAAACAGAAAACACGTATTTGGTTTGATCAACTGTCATAGTTTATGTGTCCCTTTGAAAATGAAATGAAAGTAGAGAAAAGACAGTGCTACAGATTTTAGTAGTCCTACCTACACACGAACACACGCGAAATCATGTTCATTTCTTGCTCTCTCTCCAAAACAAAACTAAAGACTCAAGTTCAATCTTTTTGATGCTAATCTTTGTATTTATGCCGTGCCTACAAGGAAGCGGAATAGAAAATAGAATATAAGGCACATTAAGAACAAGTTGACTTAGAGGGAAATGTGCTTTAATACTAAGGAAGTCTTCTTGTTCTGCTACCTTCAGATCTGTTTGTGGTTCATCGGGAATTACTGTTTTGAGGCTGCGACTTTGTCAAAACCGTGTCATAGCACCTAAGTGATACAAGAGCGTCATCAAATTTCATGCGAATCCGTTCGAAAGTTTTAGAGATATTTCCTACTTACATACGTGAATAAATGAATGAATTAGAAGTATTTAAGGAGTCTATAAAATATGAAAATATTTGACTTCGAAGCTACTAATTTCCAATGGCTATCGACCATAACAATGAGCTATTGGGCAATGCACCACAAAAACCATTGTGTATACCACTGCGACCTAACACGAACGTACCGCTCACCCCTTCCATGGCCACTCTAAATCTTCTGCTCACTCCACGGGCCAGGAGAGGAGATGATGTTAACTGGTCAATGGAGGATGCAGAGCGCCAAGGGAGTTAACTACAGACGGCCACTACGAATCAAGCGGAAGTGAGTTCTCGAACACGCAACCTTCACCTTGAGACTACACAAAAGTTGGATCGTTGAGGCACAGAACACTGAAGAAAAAGAAAAGTCAGATCTAGACTTTCTACGAAATGCCCATGCAGAAATGAAGCGATTACCACATCAAAAATAAGTTTGAATAGAATTAATGTTGAAGGTCTAAATGACGTAATACTCATGTTCTATAAGTCCATAACATTAAACTACTAGCTGAGATGATCAAACAAGTAGGCCTTACAGGTAGGCTTAGATTGAAGAACAAGTGGAAGACCGAGAATAAGATGGTTTATGTTAGAGCAATACTACACAAGGGTTTTACGATTCACAGGGCATCTCATCAATCAATAAATCATATTCTACAATCTACATTGAGAAATACATTTCTGATAGATGCCGGTGTCCTGTAAGTATGAACAAGGTTCGAGGGACTAAGTAAAGGTCACAGTGACCGAAACTCCACCTAATATGTAAATTGTCACACACACACACCTAAAAAGGCCATCAGACAAAAAAAACGAGTCAAAAGCAATTAGCTGAGAAACTCAGAAATACGAAAAATGCATAGTTCTCAAGGGGGATAAAGCAGCTCGGTAAATGAATCGAAGAATGATTACAAGTGCTGAACTGGTTATCTCCCTTGCAGAGTCAACTCTAAAGGTCTTGAGGATTGCAGTGTCTGGCTGTGAAACTTACAAGTAAATGGGTGGATTTCTTGTTCACACCTCCACCAGTTGAGCGAGTCCAAACAACGGGGAATAAGGCGCACCCTGTTAAGCGTTTTATTTACATTGAGATCTCTAAGTCACGTGCGCAGAGCGCGGTGTGCAAATAGATAATGTGAAGTATTTAGAGCAACACTACGCACCAAAATAAAGGGCGAACATGAGTTCATGAATAGGACGTACATGTATCTTACAAGCTGAAGTCACAACAGAACCTTCAAATCGATGACATCTAGATACATTGTCGTTGGTTTGTATCTCCAAACATCTAGTACAATTAAAACTGATGTAGGCGTGTTATATTCTTGTTCTAGGGGTTCAAAATAAACGTAAACTAGCCTCTTTGCAAATAAAAACTGAATGTAACATTTATCAATAAATAAACAGAGTTTTCAATTTCAATTAGGTTTATAAAGAAACACAAGGGAAATAATTTAAACAAAATATAAGTCATTTAAAATACACCTCATTCTGTCACACGTCTTTCTGTCACACGTCGTTCTGTCACACGTCGTTCTGTCACACGTCGTACTGTCACACGTCTTCTGTCACACGTCTTTCTGTCACACGTCTTTCTGTCACACGTCGTTCTGTCACACGTCGTTCTGTCACACGTCTTTCTGTCACACGTCGTTCTGTCTAACGTCTTTCTGTCACACGTCTTTCTGTCACACGTCGTTCTGTCACAAGGCGTTCTGTCACACGTCTTTCTGTCACACGTCTTTCTGTCACACGTCTTTCTGTCACACGTAGCTCACACGTTTTTTTCTTTCTCACCTCCCTATTTATCAACTTGATCGACGACAGACTTACTCGTGGTTTCATCATAATCAGTTCAGCTTACACAACCAAACATCCGCCCACATTAAGTCATGATTACATCAGAAGTATGCACATACACACACACACACACCATAACAATTAAGTGACGGACAGAGGAAATAGACTGAGAACTATTATTGTGTGATTAAAAGTATGGAGTTGTACACTACCCTTAGTTATTGTTAGTCCTTTAAAATCTGTCTTGTAGTATGCTTGTTAATCTCTATACTGATCAAAGGTTTAGCAAAAATTTTTTCCACAGATCTACTGCAGTGCATAACTACGCATTACTAGCAAATATTAATACATAAATAAACGAAAAGGAAACTGTACATTTCTAAATGTAGCTTTACACTATATGGAGGATCTTCCGTGTCGATCATTATCTTAAATCTCCGCATTGTTTTCATTGGGACATTGTTTTGGGGAAATTTTAAGCGTTGGCGTATCTAAATGGAGAAGAACTTCTGAGGGAGGGGCATACGTGGAGAACGTTTTCCACAGATCGTTCTTAATAAATACCCCAAGTCTGGATACGCCATTTTCAGGACATATATTTGGCGTACCCTGCTCAATAAAGATAGTATGGTGAAGTCATTGCCCCAGATATTAGATTATATCCAAGCAGATAAATTTAAACTTGCCAGGTGTTTTTTTTTAACACCAGGTAATCTATTTCTATTGGTGTAGGTGAGGATGGTGGAGTTGGACTCGTTGACCCTCTAAGACGTTGTAATGTGTATCTGTACGCACGTGACGCAGGGTGAGCGTGTGCTTGAATGTATGTGATAGTGTGTGGCTAAGCAACAGTGTATATATGCTGGTAATGTAGGTGGATGTGCTCGCGTGAGAATGGGATAAGGATGATGGTATATATAAAAAAAAGTGGAATTAAGTAGATCTTTAGTAGTGTGTGACTTTCAACATACCGAGAACGAACTTTAGATGTTACCGAGTCTTCGAGACGTTCAAGTGTGGCCTAGAGATTCAAGTTGGATATCACGTGATAGTTACACATTATAAACCAAAAAGTTTTTTTAAATACGAAGAAAACCCCAAAGCTTACTTAAGAGGAAGAGCCGCAAAATCACTGATATATATGTGTGTGTGTGTATATATATATATATATATATATATATATATATATATATATATATATATATATATATATATATATATATATATATATATATATATATATATATATATATATATATATATATATAATATCAATACTGCAGCATTTAACTCCTTTTTTCTAAATAAAAATAATTAATAAATTAAATCTAACTGGTTCACTAAATGCTTAGGATTTCTTGTATTGCTTCATGTAATGTCATTGAGTTTCAATCATTCTGCAACATATAAACTTGATCCGAGAATGGAAAGGTGTTAAAAAAAAACGTGTGCAAGATTTGTATCAGACAAACAGACATACAGACATACAGACAGTCTAATAGAGAAGAAGGCATTTGGTTTTTATTTTTGTGAATGCATGTAGCTAGTTCCTATTGATTTCTTATTATAACATTTTAAATCAGGATTTAACATTTTCGGTCCAATGATTATAGTCTTCAGCTCTCGCCAATCCAAGTCAAAACATTACTATTCATTTAATAGTGGTTTTTATTTTTTCGAATCAAAATAGTTGAATAGTTAAAGTCATTAAAACCTAATAATAATAATATTAATAATAAAAATAATAATAATACTACTAATAAAACAGTTTGTTTCGCTTTACACTTTTTAAATTTCCTGTCTATTTAGAACAAATAAAAGTCAGTTTCAGAAATGCTGAGTTGATTATTCAATCGTTTTCATTGGCTCTTATGCTCTTTCACTTCTGCTATCTTGTTTGTTTTCATTTTTGATCTAAACACTAGCCGAAAGGTCGGTGGGGGGGGGGGTGGAGGAGGTTTTTACAACCAAGGATCGAGCGCTTGAAACTCCATTGAGCTCAGAAATTCAGAATGTTTCCCTATTTTCAAGAATAGCAATAGATATATACAGCCACCTTTTTGAAACGTTATTATTTTGTGTTACTGTTGCCAATGATCTACTATCTACTGAAGAGAGATAAGCTCGTCACATTTCCAAACACAGATAAGACCATTGCATTCACACAGATCAAAGTCACACACGGCAGACTGAGAGAACACTTAGGGTTCATACTATTTCAATTAAAACCAGTGACTAATGAGGAATACGTACCTCGTGCTTCAGGTCTGCCTTAAAACATATCAAAGAAGATAGAGTCTTCTCCCCAGATATGCTCATCTTAACAAGCAAAAAGTAAACAAAAGCTTTTTCTAATCTCATATCTCTCAATACTGGTAGTTAAACCCTTTTTCTATTTAACACAAAAATTAATTAATTACTACAATTGATTAACTAATTGACAATTTTTTTTTATTGATTCGTGTACTGTCATCGACTATGAATAATGGTATACAATTTCTACTTCATCCGAGAATAGGAAGTAGAGGGGACAAAATGTATGCAAGATTTGTACCAGACAGACAACTGACAACTGAGCTAATATAAGCTAATATAAGCTTTGCAAATATATATTCTAAACAAGAACTTCTTTATATAGATAACTATGCATTGCTCAGTAGGCAAATTCCTACAGAACTATTTATTTTTAGAGAAACATTTTGTATAATTCATGAATGTTTAAAATATAACTGCACATCACCAATACTGGTTAATTGTTTGACTCTCTCTAAGATTTCTGTGATTAAAACAAAAATGTGCTGCTATTTGAAAGTCTTCCAACTTTCCCATTTAGGTTTGTGACGTGTTCAACGCCAATAAAGATTTACAACTCTTCAGGAGATTTCTTACGAGTTCTTCGTGTGCATTTGTATTGATGTAGGGCGCATTACTTCCCCTTGTGTTACACGTGCTACTCATGTTGACGTAATGGTCATCTAGTGGAGATACAGACCTTGACATTGAATGGCTCTTCTATTTTCTTTTACTTCTAGTGAGTTCGCTTCTTGACCTTGACGTGCTCTTCTTTTTTCTTATACTCCTAGTGAGTTCGCTTTTCTTTTTACTATTAGCATGATGAATGTAGCCCTTCTCTCCGGCCTCAAACAATACTGTATAACCAAATATAATGGTTGTTGTTTTATTTTTATTGTCAGAAACTATTTTGTTGCAGGTGTTTTGTTTGTTTAACAGTTGACCTTTTCTGACATTCAGCTACTTCATGCTTTAATTGAAACCAGGCATCACTAGGACGATCAGAGACGACTCGGAATTTGTTGCCAGTCATTTTTGTAACGCGGTAAGGGTAAAGAAAAAGAAGAACACAAAAATATTGAACACAAAAGTTCAAACTGTTCAATTTTTGAAAATAGTAATTTAGAAGTGCACAGTCCACAGTAGCACTTGCAAAGCACAAAACAATCTGGAAAGACAAATGCATAGACCTCGACACTAAAAAAGGAAAGATGCACTCTTTGCTAATGGCCAAATTCAGGTAGCCCGACAAAATAGCGCGGACAAAATAGCGCAGAAAAAAATATATTTCAGTAATTTTGAAAGAAATACTTTAGATATCGTAAAAAATGAATAGAGCCAATATTTTTATTCTTTTGGTGTTAAAGTTATCATTATTTTTCAGTCAATTTGCTGGAAACACTTTAGATATTTAAAACATAAATAAGCAAACAGTAAGCAACAATTATAACAAGCTAAAAAGAATCATTTCAAAATATATCATTTATTTACATTCCAAAAGTGCACTTTGAAAACAGGAAAAGTTACTTGTCAGATTTATACAAACACACAAACTTTCACAAAGTTAAATTGTGGAGATGTCACGAAGAAATTCCATCACTGCTTGAACGGGGTCACCACATTTCAAAATCCTATTTTTAGCAAGTTATGCAATTTCAACATTGGTTAAAAAGAGAAATGCTATACAATTTAAAGTACTCTCGTTCTCTGCAAATATAGCATACTTTCAGATCTATTCATATTGAAAAAGATAGAGACATCAACATAAATGCTGCTCAGGACATTAAATTACTAATAACCCGCTACTTTTATATACATCATATATAAGTCAGCGCTATTTTGTCTTGCGTTATTTTGTCGGGAACTTTCTCGCTATTTTATCGGCACTATTTTGTCAGCGCTTTTTTGTCGGCGCTATGAAATTGTCGCTATTTTGTCGGGTCGCCCCAAATTCGTATAGGCCTATGCTTGGGAATCCTGAACGCTAACTGCAGAACTAGGTATTACATACGCAGACCACATCACAAACAAAGGGAACAGGATGACAAAGGTACATGGCTCCCACGATGACCTGCTAACCACTGTCAAGAAAAGCAAACTAAGATTTTATGGCCATATCACAGGGTCTTGAGGGCTCGCAAAGATCTTCCTTCAGGGAACAGAACCAGGGAAAGAAGAAAAGGCAGACAGAGATAGCGATAAGAAGACAACGTACAAGAATTAATGAGACTTTCAATGAAAGAAATTCTAGCGAGGGCAAAAGTCAGGAATGGAGGAAGACGGTCGGCAGATCATGCGGAATGCCCCAACGGTTCGTGAGACTAAAGGATAGGTGAAAGACCTTAAAAAAACAAATAACATAATCCACACGTATCAATCTATCAATCTTCTCATTGATTTAGTTAAAGACTTAAACTTTGCTATTACATTTCTTAGCTGATTCAAGCAACCCGCTCTCTAATAACTTAATACGTAGATTCACACGTTAAATATTTCATGACTTTATTGTTTATTTGAAAAAAAAAACAGGTTACAAAAAGATTTCTAAATGTGTCGAAATATCCAAATGAATAAGGGATTAAATCAAATGTTGTTGTACGTAGCCAATGTCTTGAATATGGGAGGCAAGTATAGTGATAAGACATCTAAAATAAATAGAACATTTTCTTTCAAATATAAACTCTTTCGATTAGAGAAATTGCTTAGTTACATGTCCAATTTAATGTATTAAAACATGCCGGATATCAAACAAACGCATCAGCACAGTTTTAGTTTCTGTTACTTAACAATACATAGCGACTTTCTAAAGTCATTGTCTAAGATTATCGTAAAGATGTATACTTTCCCTTCGTCTGTCTGTCTGTCAGTTAAAATTTTTGAACAAGTAATTTCTGCTACTTGTCATTCTCAAACATGAAGCAGTAAATGTGTATTTCTTCCCCATAGATAAGCTATGTATTATCTTAAATTATTTGTATATTCTGTTGTTGTTTTCGTGTTGTTGTTTTATATTTTATTACTCCTAAACCAAACATAACAACACACTAAGAGTTTCTTCAACAACAGTATCAACACACATCAAGTTTCTTAGCGCATCAATAATCTATTTCTTGTAGGCTAGTTTAAAACTAGGTAAAGAACGGCCCTGGTACGCTGTTCTGCCTCATCGTGCCACCTGGGTGGAAACGGCTACTTGAGGGGTTAGCTAGGCTAAATGAATGGCGAAACATAACTCCCGTGGGGATGCCCAAGGGTAGACGAGAGTTTACCCCTTGCACGGGCGGGGTAGTAAAAAAGTCCCCACGAACACGTCCCACATCCATGCGCTGTTCCTCAAAGGGACCGTTACATAAATGGCGGGTCCCGCACTGTTAGCTTGGTACAACGAAGGAAAATGGCGGAGGCTCCCGGTGTCCTCGGCCTTCGGCCATGTGCATGCTTTACATAGGCATTGACTCGGGTCTCTGTCAAACAGAAGTGTTCACACAGGTTTTTTTTTTTACTGTTTGGCGTCCAAACAGGTTTTTTTTTCAAAGAGCCTTCGGCTCAGCCCTTGGACATCAACAAGGTAAAGAACAGAACAGTTTATATTGCCACAGACATCAGGCCAACATTCTACAAGGATTATGAGACCAATCCACTTTCTGGTAATTCAGTTCGAGAGAACCTTAAGAACAGATGGTGTCAAGTTCTACAGTATCTAAAGGTCAACATACAGCTACAGATGACCCTGTCTTTCCTTCACAATTAATTATCTTTAAGTGACCCAAAGTAATTTGAGCGCCCTGTTTATAAAATATTCATTGCCGGAATTTTCACTAATGTACAATAGCTTCACACAAGCATTACGTATAGCGAAGCAGGATGTTTTGAAGCGACCGTTATGGTGCAGCCGTTTAGGCAATATTGCGGTTTTGGCGCGGCGGTTTTGGCGCGGTGGTTTTGGCGCAGCCGTTTTGGCGCATGGGACGTTTAGGTGCGAAATGTTTAGATCACATTGTTTATACTCGTTGTATTATTTATTTACAGACGAATGATACATATCTATGTTTTGTATGTGTGTTTGGGTCTAACGTATTACTCATGTAGAGAACAAGAGATAATTTTAAGCCATTATTTTGGTCTTTAATTTTGTTTTGTAATTATTGTTAAATCATAATATAACGTGAGTGTGGGTTTTAATATTGCCCCAAAAAAAAAAAAAACTATAACAAAAAAATGGATGCAATTTTCAATGGAAAAGAAATGATTTGATTTAATGTCTAGTGACCTTCAACAATAAAAGGGGAGAGAAATGGTGAATGTCATCCTGTCCACACGTCACGTACAGGTTGGGGGGGGGGGGGAAGCATATCATGGTCCCAGATAGACATCTTTTACCTTTTCTACTTTTTATGTTAGGGATTAAAACATTCAAACGAACCTCCCACGAGGTAGCGGGGGGAGGGTTTGATCTAAGGACTTTCGAGACCACATATCACAAGACAATATTACACTACCAGGTAGTTCTACAATTCTCATTTCATTGTGTCAGTAACATGAAATTGTATTTGATGCTTTGCGTGTATATGTATGTTCGTGTTTCACCTCTGCTGATATAGAGTCTCTTGTATATTAAGTGGAACATTTTTATTTTAAAAAAAATATTTGTGTAAGTAATTACACTAATTTAAAGATACATATTAATGAAGGCTGCGGGAAAAAACCAAGGTTAGGAAGCTACTCATCAGGGAACTCCTGTATGCTGATGATGCAGCTATTGTGACTGATTCTGATATTTAGCTACAGTGCCTGGTTGACAAACTATCTGCTGCTTGCCAGAAGTTCGGCTTAAACATCCGTCAAAGCAAGACTAAGATACTTGTCCAAAACACAAACACTGCACCTCAAGTAAGCATTAATGGCCAACCACTAGAAATTGTTGATCACTTTTGTTACCTTGGCTCCATCATATCCAACAACACTCTACTGGATAAAGACATAAACAACAGGATAGCCAATGCAATGGCCACCATGTCACGGCTGCAGAAAAGAGTCTGGGACAACATATTGCTGACTAACAGTACAAAAGCCCTAGTCTAACAGCACCTTGCTGTACGGAAGTGAACATGGTCAACCTACTCATGGCAGGAAAAAAAGCTGAATGTTTTCCACCTCCGATGCCTAAGGCGGATCTTTAAAATAAGGTGGCAAGATAAGATAACCAATGAGAAAGTGCTACAAAGAGCAGGGTGCCAGGACATCCGCTCTGTTATCAGCAGCAGACGCCTTGGCTGGCTTGGCCACGTTCGTAGAATGCCAGTAGGTCGACTTCCACAGGACATCCTGTATGGTGATCTAATAGTAGGCAGGAGAGCCGCTGGTCGCCCACTTTTACGGTATACAGATGTATGCAAACGCGACATGAAGCTCTTCAGATCCACATGGAGAGAGAGCATAAAAGAAGAGTCAAAGATTGCAGATGTCATACACAACAGAAGCAGAAAGAAGGGGGATAATGCAACGGCGCCTGGTGATTATATATGCCTAACCTGCGATCGCAGCTGTGTATCAAGGATCGGCCTCTTTAGTCACACAAGAAGTTGCAAAGGGAAAAGATCGTCTATCGAGACGTAAAATGCCACAGACTAATGAAGCTATGATCCGTACGTACTGTAGTATTGTATAGTTTACACATGAGGAAATAGTTAATTTAATGTAATTAACTCATGGTGTATCCAGCTCTATATTTACACTATGTTCGGTGATGGTCTTGTCTTCAGTTATTCCCCTTTATTGGTGCTAAGAGAACATCTGTCACCCAAATTAATCCTACCCAAAATAGTTTTATCAATAACAATCTTTCCGCCTGTGGTCTCAGGAAGGAATCTGAGTTATCATATACTCATTAAATAATCAAGACCATTATCAAAAGACTATTCGGGGGATGGTGGTTAAATTCATACTATACATGGAATTATAGTTTTGTGAAATAAACTTTATTATAAAAGCTATGTGTTTCTTGAATTGTAGTTTTGATATCTCGCGCCAAAAGGTACTCTGCGCCAAAACGGCTCGAACCAAAACATTTCGCGACTAAATTGCTGCGCTAAAACGGTCGCGCAAAAACAGCTGCGCCAAAATTCACGTACCGATGTGCAGTGCTTACATCAAAAGTTGCTCAAGCGCTAAAATACCGTACTAAGTGGTGAAAGGTAATAGTGATGTGTGTATTAATCAAATATTTTTATTGAAAGTAAATAAATAAATTTTAGTTTTGTGGCTATTAATTCTTCAGTGTTTGTCTACCCTTTCCACAGTCTTGCCGTGTGTTTTGGTGCACATTTATTTGATATTTAGATTAAGTGACCAAGGAATACAATCCAACACTTCAAGAGTCTCACTCTTTTGTAAAATATAACTACTTTTTTTATGTGCCTAAAAAGATTAAAATTTGAGTTCACTTTTTTTTTTCACTTCTCTTTCTACTGATCAGTTCCTAGTGAAGATCTAGGCTCTTTTAGATTCACTTCAGCTAGTGAAAATCTAGGCTCTTTTAGATTCACTTCAGCTAGTGAGGATCTAGGCACTTTTAGATTCTCTTCAGCTAGTGAAGATCTAGGCTCTTTTAGATTCACTTCAGCTAGTGAAGATTTAGGCTCTTTTAGATTCTCTTCATCTAGTGAAGTTCTAGGCTCTTTTAGATTCTCTTCATCTAGTGAAGATTTAGGCTCTTTTAGATTCTCTTCATCTAGTGAAGTTCTAGGCTCTTTTAGATTCTCTTCATCTAGTGAAGTTATAGGCTCTTTTAGATTCTCTTTATCTAGTGAAGTTCTAGGCTCTTTTAGATTCTCTTCAGCTAGTGAAGATCTAGGCTCTTTTAGATTCTCTCCAATTTATTCTTATGAGATTTTGTGTTTAAAGAGAAGGTTGATAATCAATATATTATTTAATTTTGTTTCAATATTGTTACAAATAAGAAATTCACATCAATAGAGGCTGACAAATGTGATACAGGCTAGTGGACTTCGAGCGGTCAATAGTGACAAAGAATGAAGGGTTACATTGCAGGAAAATTGTGTGCTGTGAACACTTCACGTGTAAATCATTCGTGATTCAATCGTGTGTTCGTTGAGACAGAACTGGTGACAAGTCTTTGGCATTTCAATCACTTTCGAGAAAGAGAGAAAGTGTGTCAGATCCAATATTTCTATTTGAGACTTTCACTCGTTTAAGAAATGAACATAGCTCTGTACATAGCTCTATTTACGTGTCAGCATTTCCGGTAATCTTGGATTGGTTGAAAAAAAGAGCTTACGTTTATTTGTGGGAGAGTGCAAGAATACAAAATGAATGACGGGAAAGAAGTTCTAGCTATGAAAGACAATACGTGTGACACTTGAAGGACAGAGCACCGCTCTACTTCCTCCGCGTTGGTTCCAGTGTAGCACTCGAGAGTCAGTCAGTCCTATGTGAATGCTATTTAAGTCACAAGTGTAGCACTCGAGAGTCAGTCAGTCCTATGTGAATGCTATTTAAGTCACAAGGGCCTGTACATTTTTGCCAACTAAAATATTGACGCCGTCTTATGCAATTGTTTTTATTTTATTTTCCGATAGCAGATCTTTTTCTTTTTGGGGCTTTTTAGCACGGACACGTTTGATCTAGTTGCACAAAAAAATGGATGCTCAATTACATATGCCGAGATGCCAAATTTCTAGCTTTTGTGTGTGTATGTGTGTGTAATAGAGAGAGAGAGAGAGAGAGCGAGAGAGAGAGAGAGTGTTTATTTAGTTTAGAGATAAGTATGAGTGTACGTATACAGGTTTGTTTTAGTAGTGTGTATGTGTAAAAATAAATGTGTGTGTATGTATATATTCACTAATATGTTATAATGGTAAGCCGTTTTTTAAAGTTTGATCCGTACTCCAAAAAAAAAAAAGAATAGTTGGGCACTCTCTCGGGAGACATTCCAAATCTACACATTTAAAGCATACACAATACAATCTTTTTTGGTTAGTGTGTGACACGAAACTTTTGTTGAATTTGATTGTTTTAAAGAGTATTCACTTAATTCACTCTTTGTTTTTAAACCAACTCATAAATTAAACAATGATGCTAGACAAATACTTGCCACATAGTCAGGGAAAAAGCAACAGTTGATTGCGAGGTTTTTTAATCACGCAATCATTTATCAAATTTAAATTATAGTTTGTGTCCATCGTTGACACGAGCTAGTCTTAGAGATTCTCTAGAATATTTGAAATATGAATTTGAAATGAAGATATTTAAAATTAGTCAAGTCCTAATTAATAATGAAAAGTGGAAATCAATAAAAGAAAAACAAATTGTGACGTTTCGAGCCTCCATTCGTTTTATTGGATTTCCAGGTTATACATTAAATAGGCTAATACATAAAGGTTATATTTAGGTTTGATCCATCGTTGGAGACACTAGTCACTACAGCCACTGTTTTGAGAAAATAAATATTGCATAAAGTGAATATCTTTCTTAGAGTCTGTCATCTAAGTATGTAAGACTTGTGACTACGTTCTGTAGGTTACTTTCAATAACATCTCACTAACTGGTCAATCTAACAACATGCAACATTTATATTGGCACGTTTAAACATTAGGGGGGAGAGGGGTTAAGAGAAAGGGCGTACTATTCATATTCTTTAGTGTGATGGAACGTCTCTAGTGTAAAGGGGACGTCTCTATTGTGAAGGGGACGTCTCTAGTGTGAAGGGGACGTCTTTAGTGTAAAGGGGACGTCTCTAGTGTGATGGAACGTCTCTAGTGTGATGGAACGTCTTAAGTGTGAAGGGGACGTCTCTAGTGTGATGAAACGTCTCTAGTGTGATGAAACGTCTCTAGTGTGAAGGGAACGTCTCTAGTGTGATGAAACGTCTCTACTATAAAGGGAGCGTCTCTAGTGTGATGGAACGTCTCTTGTGTGAAGGGAACGTCTCTTGTGTGATGGAGCGTCTCTAGTGTGAAGGAAAGTCTCTAGTGTGATGGAACGTCTCTAGTGTGAAGGAAAGTCTCTAGTGTGATGAAACGTCTCTAGTGTGAAGGAAAGTCTCTAGTGTGAAGGAAAGTCTCTAGTGTGATGGAACGTCTCTAGTGTGAAGGGAGCGTCTCTAGTGTGATGGAACGTCTCTTGTGTAAAGGGAACGTCTCTTGTGTGATGGAACGTCTCTAGTGTGAAGGAAAGTCTCTAGTGTGATGGAACGTCTCTAGTGTGAAGGAACGTCTCTAGTGTGAAGGAAAGTCTCTAGTGTGATGAAACGTCTCTAGTGTGAAGGAAAGTCTCTAGTGTGAAGGAAAGTCTCTAGTGTGATGAAACGTCTCTTGTGTGAAAGGAACGTCTCTTGTGTGATGGAACGTCTCTTGTGTGAAGGGAACGTCTCTTGTGTGATGGAACGTCTCTTGTGTGAAGGGAGCGTCTCTAGTGTGATGAAACGTCTCTAGTGTGAAGGGAGCGTCTCTAGTGTGATGGAACGTCTCTTGTGTGAAGGGAACGTCTCTTGTGTAATGGAACGTCTCTAGTGTGAAGGAAAGTCTCTAGTGTGATGGAACGTCTCTAGTGTGAAGGAAAGTCTCTAGTGTGATGGAACGTCTCTAGTGTGAAGGAAAGTCTCTAGTGTGATGAAACGTCTCTAGTGTGAAGGAAAGTCTCTAGTGTGAAGGAAAGTCTCTAGTGTGATGGAACGTCTCTAGTGTGAAGGGAGCGTCTCTAGTGTGATGGAACGTCTCTTGTGTGAAGTGAACGTCTCTTGTGTGATGGAACGTCTCTAGTGTGAAGGAAAGTCTCTAGTGTGATGGAACGTCTCTAGTGTGAAGGAAAGTCTCTATTGTGATGAAACGTCAGTAGTGTGAAGGAAAGTCTCTAGTGTGAAGGAAAGTCTCTAGTGTGATGAAACGTCTCTAGTGTGAAGGAAAGTCTCTAGTATGAAGGAAAGTCTCTAGTGTGATGAAACGTCTCTAGTGTGAAGGAAAGTCTCTAGTGTGAAGGAAAGTCTCTAGTGTGAAGGAAAGTCTCTAGTGTGAAGGGAGCGTCTCTAGTGTGATGAAACGTCTCTAGTGTGAAGGAAAGTCTCTAGTGTGAAGGAAAGTCTCTAGTGTGAAGGAAAGTCTCTAGTGTGAAGGAAAGTCTCTAGTGTGAAGGAAAGTCTCTAGTGTGAAGGAAAGTCTCTACTGTGAAGGAAAGTCTCTAGTGTGAAGGGAGCGTCTCTAGTGTGATGAAACGTCTCTAGTGTGAAGGAAAGTCTCTAGTGTGAAGGAAAGTCTCAAGTGTGATGGAACGTCTCTAGTGTGATGAAACGTCTCTAGTGTGATGGAACGTCTCTAGTGTGATGGAACGTCTCTAGTGTGATGGAACGTCTCCAGTGTGATGGAAAGTCTCTAGTGTGATGGAACGTCTTTAGTGTGATGAAACGTCTCTAGTTTGATGAAACGTCTCTAGTGTGAAGGGGACGTCTATAGTGTGAAGGAGACATCTCTAGTGTGATGAAACGTCTCTAGTGTGATGAAACGTCTCTAGTGTGATGGAACGTCTCTAGTGTGGTGGGACGTCTAAGTTTGAAGTTGGCGTCTCTAGTGTGATGGAACGTCTCTAGTGTGGTGGGACGTGTAATAAGAAATAAAGGAACACTGAAGAGTAACCTTAAACAAGGCTTTATTAAACTAGAACGACACATGAACTGACGAAAGAGACTTGGATAGTAGCACACTAAATCAATGTTGTGAACACATTCTCACGACGTTACACAAACATAAACAAATACTAACTATTTCACCACATTCACCCCGCCTAGAATTAAAATAGCAAGTATAGTAATATAGTAGGCCATAGCATAAATAAAAAAGAATGCCAGTGCCTGCAATACAATAGATCAATAAATAGTGTCGAAATATTAGTTTCTCTTGTAAACAATAATGAGGAGTGATACAAAGAAACATAAAAACCAGTATCTGTAGTAGGACGTATAAACAATTACTAGTTTCAGTAGCAAGGGATAAACAATGCCAGTTTATGTAGTCAGTATAAGTCTAGTAATAGAGAAACAACTCTAGACTCTATAGTTCGGTCTGGTTCTTCTCTCTCTTAAGTTGTAACGGGGTTGACTATCATGCTCTACAGTTTGGGAGTCACTAATGAGTTCCTGAGCGTCAAGTGGGGTATGATGGTTCTGTGTATTTTCAAGAGGAAGCGCTCGGAGATCCTCAGAGCCTTCCAGGGGTTCTTTACTTTCTTGTATCACCGTAGGGGTGTTGACTGGTACTTCCATGTTTTGAGCTTCTGGAGGATATTCATTATCCTCACCCTGAGCGAAGAACGAAGGTTCACTTGTTGTTGTGGATGGGGAGGGGTTGGGAGCCAAGCGTCTTAGAGAGACTGTCTCCTCTTTACCGCTGGGCAACCGTACCACGGCATATTGGGGGTTACACATCAGTAACTCGACTTCTTCCGTGAGAGGATCATACTTTGAAGATCTGTTCTCTCTTCTCAGCAACACTCGACCTGGGCTGGATAGCCAAGTGGGGATAGATATCCCGAAGGAGGATTTCCGGTTGAACCGGAAAACTCTCTCATGTGGAGTTTCGTTTGTTGCCGTAGATAGTAATGATCTAATCGAGTATAGGGCCTGGTTCAAGACAAGTTCCCATCTTGAGATCGGGAGATCGAGGTCTTTCAGTGCTAAAGTAACAGCGTTCCATAGAGTTTTGTTTAGTCGTTCAATTTGCCCGTTGCCTGAAGGATTAAAAGCGGTTGTTCTACTTGTAGCTATTCCCCTCTCGTGCAGAAAGGATTGCACCTCCTTCGACATAAAGGACGTACCTCTGTCGGAATGGACGTATTCTGGCATCCCAACTAAGGAAAACAGCTGATTTAAACACTTTATGACAGTAGATGAGGACATATCGGGACATGGGTAGGCAAATGGGAAGCGTGAGTACTCATCCACCATTGTTAATAAATATTTATTGTGAGTAGCAGATGGGAGTGGCCCCTTAAAATCGATGCTTACTCTCTGAAATGGTTGGGTAGCCTTGATGAGGGTGCCTGAAAACTGTTTAAAGAATCTAGGCTTCAGTTCAGCGCAAGTTTTACATTGGTTTACCACTTTGCGGACGTCCTCGCAGGAAAAAGGTAAGTTCTTAGTCCGAACGAAATGGAGGAGTCTCGTGACCCCTGGGTGGCAGAGGTTGTTGTGTAACAGTTTGAGGTCTTCTCCAGTCATTGCTGACGCAAAGTGGTTTCTTGAAAAGGTATCCGCCGCAGCGTTTTGTTTCCCGGGTCGATATACGACGTCATATTGGAAACAACTAAGCTCTAGTCGCCATCTTTGTTTCTTTTCGTTTTTGATCTTGCCCTTGTTTTGCTGGTCAAACATAAAGGACACTGAGCGTTGATCTGTAAACAATGTGAAAGGTCTACTGATGAGGTAATGTTGCCATTTTCTCAGGGCTTCTACGATAGCGTATGCTTCCTTTTCAACTGCAGAATGTCTGCGTTCACTATTAGTGAGTGTTCTTGAAAAGAAGGCGACTGGACGGCCGTCTTGATTAAGAGTGGCGGCGATCGCGATGTCAGAGGCATCTGTTTCGACTATTAGTGGTCGATTATAATCTATCGTCGACACAACAGCGTTTTCAAGTTCATGTTTTAGCTGTTTTAAAGCTTCCTGTACTTGTTCAGGGAGAGGAAAGGTTTTGTTGTTCACCAATAAATGGATCTTGTTGGAGAAATTTGGGATCCATTGAGAATAATAGGACAGTAGTCCAATAACCCGCTTTTGTGATTTCATGTCTTGTGGTGGAGGTAGATTTCTCAACGCTTGAAATCTTTCGGGGTCTGGTCTTAATTGCCCTTGTGAGATTTCGTAACCTAGGAGGCATACTTTATCAGTCGCAATAGCACTTTTATCATCGTTGAATGTGATACCGTACTTTTTAGCGGCGTTGAGAAATCTTTGTAGATTCTGGTCGTGGCTACTGGAGTCACGTCCGCAGATGGTAACGTTATCCACGTAAGCGAACGTATCCTGTAGCCCTTCCTCCTCAATTATGGTGTTGATCGTCCTTTGAAATGCAGCAACTCCGTTTGTCACTCCAAAAGGAATGCGGCAAAACTGATAAAGCTTTCCGCAAGCCTCGAACGCCGTGTACTGCTTTTCATCATCCCTGATAGGTATCTGGTGATAAGCGCTTTTGAGGTCAAAAGTACTGTATATTGAGTATTTAGATATTTCCTGCACCAGTTCATCAACTTTTGGCACGGGGTACGCGTCGAGGTAAGTGAATCGATTGATGGTTTGACTATAGTCGATAACCATTCTCTTTTTGTGCCTTTCATTCGTTGTTACAATTATTTGAGCTCTCCACGGGGACGTGGAAGGTTCAATAATTTTGTGAGATAGAAGTCTCTTGATTTCAGTTTGAATGAATTTGGAGTCAGGCATAGAATATTTTCTAGATTTAGTGGCTATGGGGTGGCAGTTAGGAGCAAGATTAGCGAAGAGGTGAGGGGCTTCAACTCGTGCAGCTTTCAGCGTACAGACCTGAAGAGTGCTTCGTTTTCCCTCAAATGGGATCATCAGTTTTTCGTGCTGGCTGATGAAATCTAGTCCTAAGATTACATCAGATACTAGTCCGTCTAGTAGTGAGAGCTTCACACTTTCGTATTGTTCGTCTTTGTACTTTATTTTGGCGAAAATATGTCCGTGAGTAGTGCGAGAAAGATGTGTAGAGGCCATGTAGATTCTGTTTCTGGACATTTCTAATTTCCATTTGTACCTTTTAGCAATTGAAGAAGATATATAGCTTTCACTGCTCCCCGTATCTACGAGAGCCTTCAATGGTACTCCATTGACCAGTATTGAAATTGTAGATTTAGTAAGGCCGGACGCTGGTGTCGATGCCCAGGAAGATCCAACGGTTGTAGTCCGTGACGTCTCATCATCCGCTTTCACTATGGCTGAGGTTGTAGATTTGAGTGTCTGTCTGGTCGATCTACAGACTTTCTGAAAATGACCCCTCTTGCCGCACAAGTTGCATGTAGCGTCACGGGCTGGACATCTAAAGCGTTGATGTGGGCTGTATCCACAAAAGAAGCATCTTTTACTAGTCGCCGCACTCACCTCATGTTCTAGTTTTGTTGTTGGAGAAAGGCTCTCCACGTCGGCGCTGGCTCCACATGGAGTTTCAGAGTAGATGTTATACGCCATGGCATGGTTATGGGCATATTCAAGTTGTCTTGCCTCTTCATAGGCACTCTGTAGAGCTAGAGTAGATTTCTCTAAGAGTCGCAGCCTTATGCTGTTTGAAGCCAGTCCAGTAATGAAGGCGTCTCTTACGAAGATATCTCTGTGTTCTTCAGCGGTGACAGCTTTGAAGTCACAGTCTTTGGCCATACTTTTAAGCTTAAGTAGGAAGGAGTCAACGGTTTGTCCGTTCTCTTGTCGACATAGAGTTATCATGTGCCGTGCGAAAATTTCGCTTTTAGGTTTCACGTAGACATTTTGTAGAACTTTGATTGATTCTTCGAACGTTGTACACTCACTTATGTACTGAAATACGCTCGAAGAAACGTAGTTTTCAAGTAGTTTCTTTTTGTCAATCTCGCAATGAGAGACTGAGGAGATGAAATTCTCAAATGTTCTGAGCCAGTGCAGCCACTTCTCGGCAGCCGATGGCGTGCTAGGCTCTATGTCTAGCTCTTTTGGCCTAAATAGACGCTCCATTTGTATTACAATTTTTACTTACAGACTGAGAATAGTGTTGAACGAAAATCCAAATAAGATACACGAGACACATAGATCCATAGAATTGAAAATTTCTAGTTTAATAAATTGTAATAAGAAATAAAGGAACACTGAAGAGTAACCTTAAACAAGGCTTTATTAAACTAGAACGACACATGAACTGACGAAAGAGACTTGGATAGTAGCACACTAAATCAATGTTGTGAACACATTCTCACGACGTTACACAAACATAAACAAATACTAACTATTTCACCACAGGACGTTTAAGTTTGAAGGGGGCGTCTCTAGTGTGAAGGGAAGTCTCTAGTCTGGTGGGACGTCTCTAGTGTGGTGGGACGTCTAAGTTTGAAGGGGGGCGTCTCTAGTGTGAAGAAGATATTTCTAGTGTGAAGGGAAGTCTCTAGTCTGGTGGGACGTCTCTAGTTTGATAGGACGACGTCTACATAGTAGATGATTAATGTGTACTTTTAGAAGGAACCACTGGGCTATCTGAATTCTCTTGTGTATCTACTGAGAGCCAAACGTCGGTCACAGCTAATCTATACAAGTCGATACTTTTACTTGTCAGAGTTTCTATAGAGATTGGCCAGCCTTCACCTTCTCTAGCCCCAGAATGTAGCGTGATATAAATACATTTATGTTATTAATCTCTCTCTCTCTCTCTGTCTCTCAATCCCCCCCCCCCCTCTCTCTCTCTCTCTCATCTAATGCAAGTACATTCAGAAATGTTTTCAGCAGAGCTTCTCACTATTTCTACTTTCCTCATTGCCATGTGAAACCAAGTGTAAAATTACGTATACATAGACACTTCATTTCGCTAATACATTGGCTGTGATGGGGCAAAAGAAAAAAGTCGCCACACATGCCAAAGTAAATTGTGTCTCAGTTAATTATCATTTATTGTAGTGAAGTGTGTCTCAGTAGATTATCATTGACCATAGTGAAGTGTGTAACAGTAGATTATCATTGACCGTAGTGAAGTGTGTCTCAGTACATTATCACTAACCGTTATGAGATGCCTCTCAAATATGTAAAATGTTTTGTTGTTAATTTCTATCTCAGCATTGTACTTTTATGGGTTTTTTCTTTTCTGGGTGTGTCTTAGTACTGTATCAGTCATAATCATACACACACACACAACTCTGTATCAATAAAAACTATTTAAATAACATATAAATGTAGTAGTGCTTGTTTTTTTTTTAAAGTTTTTTGTTTTAGAGTTGAACGAATACAAAAAAAAAAAACAACGACAATTACTTATTAGAATAATGCTGTTGAAACAATATACTCGCTAGCCATTATTTTTGTCTGTATTTCTCGAATTTTTAAAAGTACTTGAGAAAATAAAGAACTTCCTTGAAAAGAAATGTTTTGTTGTTTTTTTTTTGCTGGAAAAATAATTAAATTCATGTTTAATCTTTGCAAATAATAGATCTGGTGATTGATAAAAAAATCTGTTGGGCTGGAAGTTTGGTATATTAGAATTTAAAAAAAGAGAACTTGATTAAAAATAGCCCGAGGAGAAGCCAATGATTTATACATAAAGATATGCAATAGTTGAATTACAGTCGTCAAGAAATCTGCCAATGTTAAAAAAAAAACTTTAAGAGCTAATATTCTTTTGTGACTTTTTTTAAAATCTCGAAACAGTCATTAATGGTGGCCTGTGTCTCCGCGGGGGGGGGGGGGGGGGTTCTAAGGAGTGAATCAAGATGTTTAATCTAGGGCGGACACTTGCTAGGTCAAGGTCGCTGCTAAACGATAAGAAATGATTTCGTAACATCTGAGCTGTGACTCATAAACGCGATTTTTTTCTTCCTCCTTAGTAAGGCCAGAACGTAATTACATTGAATTAAATGTCTGTGGCTAGCCATGAAGACAAGAGATGGTCTATGGTCCACTAATGGGAGTCTAATATTGACACGTCAGCACTACAGGTTTATTTTGGAATTACCGGATGGTTTGACTTATGACACGTTCAATAAACACTATGTAAGAGTGTATGAAATTTCTTACCATCTCTGTATGTCTCGTGTGTATGTCAAGACGCTTACATATAGATGTACGTATAGAAGGGTAATATTATTCTAATAGTATGATTTGATATAAAACGAACTAATATGACTGTATTTTTGTAGTGATAAAGGATGTTTACATTTTAAAAATTCCACTCTCATGAGTTTATATTAAACAAGCAAAATATAAAAAAATCTTTAAAAAAAACAACAACAAAGCTTATCTAAAGGGGAAGAACTCCGTCCTTAAAACTATATCCACAACTAATGTACAAGTTATTATCCTTTTTCAGTATCAAACAAAATAATAAATTACAAATAATGAATTGCCCCTTATTGAGTTTTTTTTTTTTGTTTATTGATTTACTAGTCGACCGGCGGCATAGCATACGCCGCTATTTTGCAGGGCCGGTCATGGGCCACTGCAACTTATGTGACCGAAGGATCCGCACTCTTATGGAAGCTGCGCTAATTCAAGGTGTATAAATTATTAAATTAAACCATTTTATAACTTAAAACAAATTTGACGCGATAGTGTATTTCCTGGTCCAAACCTGCCGCATGGGATGGGAGCGGGCAGGGTTTGACAGTCCAGCGCGCAGCCATCCGTAGCGAGCTGTGAAAACGTGTTCTCCCCCCCCCCCCTTGTTTTTTTTCGTGGGATGACTATTCACAGAAATAAGAGAGTGATCTTTCCTTTACTTCTTGTTTGACCTGTTTAGGGAAGAGAGAATTATATATATAGATAGATACTGTGTTATGTACAATAAATAATTGTTTAAAGTACCAACTTGATCGGAGAATGTGTGAGGGAGATATTGCGTTTACAATTATTTTAGGGGACTAAACCCGAAAAATTAGCCATATCTGTAAATACTGTACCAGACGGACAGACAGACGCACAGACATAGTGAGTTGATAAATGCTTTGTAAAAATGTAGTATCTTTACGAAGAATAGCAATCCCTAATCCAATCCCCCAGCCCGCTGATCGTCTTCAGTTCAGCTTTATCTTGGTTCATGGTTGTTTAGAATACAACTTTTGTAAATAGCCAGACTAACAACAACAAACACTAAACGTCTGACGGTTAGTCATCATTTCTCTCCCATGTTTCTTGTTTCCAGATCAGGTCATATGGAATCATCTCAGCTTTGTCTTCTGTCAGTCACTGCCACAGAAACCTGCTAGCTATATAATACCTGGATCAAGAAATGAATGAGTGTGCCATGCAATAGCTTGGGGAATACAGACGAGAACGTTACGCCAACTCTTTGACAACTTGGAACCTGCTGATGTTTTACTTTGGATCAAAGCTAGAGCAACAGATTCTGTTTGAAGGACACGATTTTACTTTAGGTTACAATACTAAAATTGGTCGGACATCTTTTGACGTATTGGATAGGCATGACCATTGCCACGCAGTGGACAGATATGTCCATTGGTACTTATTGGACCGGTATGACCATCTGTCCCGCTCCTAATCTAATACTATGCTTCGAACAAGATGAAAAATGAAAGACGTTAGGAAGGATCAAAAAGGCGTTTTTCTAACAATAATTCAAGTCATAGCTTTATGGAAGGTGGAACCTGGACACTGATCTAAAAAACGGCTTTAACTATTTTTCTTGAAATTTACCAATTGATTTGTATCGCTATGAAAACTTGGAACCTGCAGATGTTACGTTACTTTTTGAGACACAATTCTGAAATAAAAACATGGCACATTGTCCTATTACCCCCCCCACACACACACACACACCCTCTCCTTTTTTTCTTTCTCCAGCAATGTTAATGTCAAGCTAGTGAAGGAGTTTATAAACAAGGACTTCAATCAGTGCCAGACACTTTCACTTAGCTCGACCAAATAATTTCATTATAAGTAGATTACATGATGAGCTCGTGATTGGACGTGTACGAAGAGATTGATAATTCAACACAATCATAAGATTGTATTTATTCAGCGACGGTGGTGCTATTTAGATGGACAGACTTATTGAGGACACTAGATCTCCTTAAATCAGACATATTGAGGACACTAAATCTCCTTAAATCAGACATATTGAGGACACTAGATCTCCTTAAATCAGACATATTGAGGACACTAAATCTCCTTAAATCAGACATATTGAGGACACTAAATCTCCTTAAATCAGACATATTGAGGACACTAAATCTCCTTAAATCAGACATATTGAGGACACTAGATCTCCTTAAATCAGACATATTGAGGACACTAAATCTCCTTAAATCAGACATATTGAGGACACTAGATCTCCTTAAATCAGACATATTGAGGACACTAGATCTCCTTAAATCAGACATATTGAGGACACTAAATCTCCTTAAATCAGACATATTGAGGACACTAAATCTCCTTAAATCAGACATATTGAGGACACTAGATCTCCTTAAATCAGACATATTGAGGACACTAAATCTCCTTAAATCAGACATATTGAGGACACTAGATCTCCTTAAATCAGACATATTGAGGACACTAAATCTCCTTAAATCAGACATATTGAGGACACTAAATCTCCTTAAATCAGACATATTGAGGACACTAAATCTCCTTAAATCAGACATATTGAGGACACTAGATCTCCTTAAATCAGACATATTGAGGACACTAAATCTCCTTAAATCAGACATATTGAGGACACTAGATCTCCTTAAATCAGACATATTGAGGACACTAGATCTCCTTAAATCAGACATATTGAGGACACTAAATCTCCTTAAATCAGACATATTGAGGACACTAAATCTCCTTAAATCAGACATATTGAGGACACTAGATCTCCTTAAATCAGACATATTGAGGACACTAAATCTCCTTAAATCAGACATATTGAGGACACTAAATCTCCTTAAATCAGACATATTGAGGACACTAAATCTCCTTAAATCAGACATATTGAGGACACTAAATCTCCTTAAATCAGACATATTGAGGACACTAAATCTCCTTAAATCAGACATATTGAGGACACTAAATCTCCTTAAATCAGACTTATTGAGGACACTAGATCTCCTTAAATCAGACATATTGAGGACACTAGATCTCCTTAAATCAGACATATTGAGGACACTAAATCTCCTTAAATCAGACATATTGAGGACACTAAATCTCCTTAAATCAGACATATTAAGGACACTAGATCTCCTTAAATCAGACATATTAAGGACACTAGATCTCCTTAAATCAGACATATTGAGGACACTAGATCTCCTTAAATCAGACATATTGAGGACACTAGATCTCCTTAAATCAGACATATTGAGGACACTAAATCTCCTTAAATCAGACATATTGAGGACACTAGATCTCCTTAAATCAGACATATTGAGGACACTAGATCTCCTTAAATCAGACATATTGAGGACACTAAATCTCCTTAAATCAGACATATTGAGGACACTAAATCTCCTTAAATCAGACATATTGAGGACACTAGATCTCCTTAAATCAGACATATTGAGGACACTAAATCTCCTTAAATCAGACATATTGAGGACACTAAATCTCCTTAAATCAGACATATTGAGGACACTAAATCTCCTTAAATCAGACATATTGAGGACACTAAATCTCCTTAAATCAGACATATTGAGGACACTAAATCTCCTTAAATCAGACATATTGAGGACACTAAATCTCCTTAAATCAGACTTATTGAGGACACTAGATCTCCTTAAATCAGACATATTGAGGACACTATATCTCCTTAAATCAGACATATTGAGGACACTAAATCTCCTTAAATCAGACATATTGAGGACACTAAATCTCCTTAAATCAGACATATTGAGGACACTAGATCTCCTTAAATCAGATATTGAGGACACTAAATCTCCTTAAATCAGACTTATTGAGGACACTAGATCTCCTTAAATCAGACATATTGAGGACACTAGATCTCCTTAAATCAGACTTATTGAGGACACTAGATCTCCTTAAATCAGACATATTGAGGACACTAAATCTCCTTAAATCAGACATATTGAGGACACTAAATCTCCTTAAATCAGACATATTGAGGACACTAAATCTCCTTAAATCAGACATATTGAGGACACTAAATCTCCTTAAATCAGACATATTGAGGACACTAGATCTCCTTAAATCAGACATATTGAGGACACTAAATCTCCTTAAATCAGACATATTGAGGACACTAAATCTCCTTAAATCAGACTTATTGAGGACACTAAATCTCCTTAAATCAGACTTATTGAGGACACTAGATCTCCTTAAATCAGACATATTGAGGACACTAGATCTCCTTAAATCAGACATATTGAGGACACTAAATCTCCTTAAATCAGACATATTGAGGACACTAAATCTCCTTAAATCAGACATATTGAGGACACTAGATCTCCTTAAATCAGACATATTGAGGACACTAAATCTCCTTAAATCAGACTTATTGAGGACACTAGATCTCCTTAAATCAGACATATTGAGGACACTAGATCTCCTTAAATCAGACTTATTGAGGACACTAGATCTCCTTAAATCAGACATATTGAGGACAATAAATCTCCTTAAATCAGACATATTGAGGACACTAAATCTCCTTAAATCAGACATATTGAGGACACTAAATCTCCTTAAATCAGACATATTGATGACACTAAATCTCCTTAAATCAGACTTATTGAGGACACTAGATCTCCTTAAATCAGACATATTGAGGACACTAAATCTCCTTAAATCAGACATATTGAGGACACTAAATCTCCTTAAATCAGACATATTGAGGACACTAAATCTCCTTAAATCAGACTTATTGAGGACACTAGATCTCCTTAAATCAGACATATTGAGGACACTAAATCTCCTTAAATCAGACATATTGAGGACACTAAATCTCCTTAAATCAGACATATTGAGGACACTAAATCTCCTTAAATCAGACATATTGAGGACACTAAATCTCCTTAAATCAGACATATTGAGGACACTAAATCTCCTTAAATCAGACATATTGAGGACACTAAATCTCCTTAAATCAGACTTATTGAGGACACTAGATCTCCTTAAATCAGACATATTGAGGACACTAGATCTCCTTAAATCAGACTTATTGAGGACACTAGATCTCCTTAAATCAGACATATTGAGGACACTAAATCTCCTTAAATCAGACATATTGAGGACACTAAATCTCCTTAAATCAGACATATTGAGGACACTAAATCTCCTTAAATCAGACATATTGAGGACACTAAATCTCCTTAAATCAGACTTATTGAGGACACTAAATCTCCTTAAATCAGACATATTGAGGACACTAAATCTCCTTAAATCAGACATATTGAGGACACTAAATCTCCTTAAATCAGACTTATTGAGGACACTAGATCTCCTTAAATCAGACATATTGAGGACACTAAATCTCCTTAAATCAGACATATTGAGGACACTAAATCTCCTTAAATCAGACATATTGAGGACACTAAATCTCCTTAAATCAGACATATTGAGGACACTAAATCTCCTTAAATCAGACTTATTGAGGACACTAGATCTTCTTATAACAAACGTATTGAAGACACTAGATATCATTAGAACAGAAATATCTAGTCTTCTCTTGATAAATCCTGTCGTCCACTGACCATCACCATTTTTTTCCTGATGATTTAACTTTAGGGTCATGTGTAGCTTTCTGTATGGTACGTTTCTGTATGTTGAGTTTAATTGAAAGTATTTTGTAGACCAGATACTTACACATACCTAACACAGAAGTTTTGAAAAGAGGGACAAAGTATGCGATATTATCTGTCTGTCTGTCGGTCGGTCGGTCGGTCTGTCTGTCTGTTACATGTTAAAAACATGTGAGAATATATATATATATATATATATATATATATATATATATATATATATATATATATATATATATATATATATAAAGTCAGTACCTGACGGATACTTTTATTAGTAGGTCAACTTGTATTAGTAAAATTTATTGATACTGTCAATAAATCCTAGTATAAGTTGAACAGTAAGGAAAGAATGACTAATGATATATTTGAATTACTCTATAAGGCTGATGTCACGCGATAACTTTAGTAGCGGGATGAGCCAAAAGTTAATCGAAAGTTCAATGTTATTATCCTGACCAAACCCTAATCAATGGATGTCTCGCCTGTGGCTCTCCCAGTGCATTTATCTAACATTTATACAGTTCCAGCTAGTCGGCCATAGAGTCCCACGTAATCAAACATTAGGTCCGAGTGAAACCTAAATCACATTATCTTTAAATAAATACCATAAGCTTTGAGATATATACAACTACAACCTCTTAATGATAGGATCCAAGACTTGGGTCATGGAATCTAGTCTTAAACTAAAAAACAAAAAAACAAGGTTACAAAGACAGTTTGTGTGGAAGCACAAACTCAAAATCAGCCACCGAAGTGGTCCACCCAGGCAGGCTTCAATATTTTCAGAAAGAACATCCAAATGATATTATATCAAAGACAAATGAGAGATAAGAATGGAGAAAGAAGGTTGACAGATCTTGTGTAGTGCCCCGATGGTGCTGCAGATCAAAAGATAGGTGCAAGGGAATGCAAAGTTAGATGTGAATCTGGCCTAACTAGTTCCCCTTGTAGACCTTGTGGTCTATAGGGCAGATGATGTAAAGTTCATCTGTTTTTGTGGCCTACGGTTAACGAGGGTGTCATGTAGCCAGCACAACAACCAACTGCCTTTACTTTTCCCCAACTAATGTCAGGTACCCATTAGAGCTGGGTGGACTCAGAGGCGCCCAAAGATTCCGAAGTTGAAAATCCCAGTCTTCGAACACAGCACCCCCGGTTCGGAAGCCAAGCGCTTTACCGTTTAACTACCGCGCCTACCCTGGCCTAACTGAAGTCTTATAATAGATGTAATAGTTTTGAAAAGACTCAATCTCTTATTCGAATAAAAAAAAAAAAAAAAAAAAAATATTTCCGAAAAAATTTTTTTTTAAGAAAATGCAGTTTACAAGATAATTATTCGTTTTACATTAGGTCTAACTTATAATGCATACTAAATAGCTTTTTGTCTTTAAAAAAACTGCATGCATAAGTGGTATTAAAAATTAGATTTTTAGCTTTCAGAAATCTAAACGGGACGGAGGACAGACCGACAGACGGACAGACATTTCACACAAAACTAATAGCGTCTTTTCCCCTTTTGGGGGCCGCTAAAAAAGCGTTGTTTTTTTCTTTCTTTCTTTCTTTTTATTTTGGGGGGGGGGTGTTGGGGGGTGGAGGAGAGGAGGTTTAAGAAAAAAGACTATTTCAATTCTATGCAGTTTATGGTCGAGAAACAGAACTCTGCCCAAGTTACTCAATTAAACATGAAAGCCCAGATCGGGATTGGAATTTGAAGCACGCAGCCATTTACATTTAATTCTGATTTTTATTAAAAATGCAGATTTAATAATTTGTAATAAAATTTATTTTTATTAAGACTACACGGATATAGAATTGGACGCGACCCCCTAGGATGGAGAGAAAGGAAATATTGTCGTCTGGTAACTCGTGATCTCACTAATTGTCACCCAGATGTTCATTGCAATAGAAGTGCTCATTCTTTGAATTAGGTAGAAAAGAGTTTGTCGCGTGTCAATGAATTTCATAAATATAACATGAGTACTAGATCCTTGTAGACTTACTGTAGTACAGCCTGAGAACTAGAGTCCAGTACACTTACTATAGTAGAACAGCCTGAGAACTAGAGTCCAGTACACTTACTATAGTAGAACAGTCTGAGAACTAGAGTCCAGTACACTTACAATAATGGTACAGCCTGAGCTCTCTACTAGATTAGTGTTGAGTGACGATATTTCCAAGATAAAGACTTAAGTTCCTAAACTTAACGGCATTCGCCATACGATGTCAATATCTAGACGGTCATTTATCTTCATCTAGTATTCTACTTTTCACTACTTTTAAATTTACTCATATTAGGGGGAAAATATTCGTCGTAATAAAGGTGGGTAGGGGAGATGCAGAGAGAATGTAATAAATTAGAAGCCGGATGGTGCCGAGCGAAAAATCATAGGAGCGACCAAAAGTCCACATGTGATCCGTTGTAAGGGTTAGCCAGCAACATAATAGAGATGGTGTCATACGGAGATTGGATTAGCAAAAAAGAAAATTTCCCTCGACTCGTCAGAATACTGTCTGGCATAAGTGGGATTTGCTCGTTCAATCAAACTCATAGCCAATAGATGAAACACTGGGTAACGTCAAAAGATCCTTTGTTGTGAAAATCTCCGAATCAAAAGTCCATAATAAAGGACAAAATGATAGCAAAGCGCGGGGAGTGTCACCTAACGTTCACAATTGTTTCAACTACTTTCAATCAATCAAACTTCTAGCATGTGTGTGGGTGTCTCTTTGATCAAATCTTTTTTTTTAGAGATCGACCTATCGATTAGCTGGGAGACAACATCCTCCAATTGAATACAATCATCGTTCCAACAGTGACCTATGCGAGACATTGAAGTCATCCATAAAGTTTAGAAAGAGGGCACATGAGGTTTAAGAACAACAAGTGAGTAGGATGCTAGGAACAGATTACCGAGACAACATAGCCATTGAACACATCGTCTACTGCACTTGCCCCCGAAGTGACTAAATGTCGTATGAGATTTGCAGGACATTTACTTAAACCAGTAGAAACGCATTTTGTGATTCCGTAAGAGAGTCCGACAACAGGAAGACAAAGACAGGGCTGACCCCAGATTAAATTTAACATGCAGTCACAGTTTTTAGAAGACCTTTTTTTCCGTAAGGGCTAGCCGGGAAGAGGCTGTAGTCGATCTCCGTGGAGAGAGTATGCCGCAATCGTTGAAGGCAGACGATGTAAAGCTCATATGTTTCTTCGACTGAAGGTTGACGAGTGTCCAGTACTAACCAGCTTTACTTACCCCGAAGTATGTTAGTTCCCTATTAGAGTTGGGTGAACTCAGGCGATTGGTGGAAATACTTGGATTTAAACTTGAGACCAAGTTCTTTACCACTCGGCACCACGAGCCATACATAGAATGGTTCAAAAATATAGGAATTAGAAGGTTACACGATAGAAAGAATGGTGGCTATGTTTAAAGATAGAGATATACGAAATAAAGGAGATAGATAAAGAACTAAAAAAAAACGACTAAATGTGCGGCCTCATATTGCTAATTGCACGCTAAATGCTATGTTGTCAACTCAAAGCTCCAATGCTATTAGAAAAACAATTTAGTAAGACGAAACCTCAAGACAAACAATTGGCTAACAAGATAAACACTAAATAAGTTAATACTTGGCCACATTATTGAAGTACTTCCCGGTAACAAGAGCTCTATCTGGATTGGCCAGAAATAACTGTGTCTTTGTGCGTGTGTGTATATATTTACATGTCTGTGTATGTGTCTTTAGGAATCCAATCATTAAGTAACCTGGTTTGCCAATGGAAGCAGGCTGCTGGGGAGAGGGTTGGGGTAAATAAGTAGATGAACTTAAATCAAATGTATTAGTGCGACATTTATGACAAAAATTGTTTTTTTTTTTAATTTTATTTCTGAACTCTCTAAGGCCTATGACGGCAATAAGGAGTAGTGTGCCCCTCCTCCGAGACGCCGCCAGTAAAGGTTACCCGAATGTCATCGCCAATTATGTTGCATTCTCCTGGCGGAGAATCCGTAAATTTCAAGAAAATTAAGCGTATCTAAATTGTATTGGTGTAGGTTTAAAGAGAAACTTGATGATTCAAAGAAAGACTAAAATTAGCTGGAAAAAACTGTTGGCAATTTTTTTTTCTAAAACCTCTCTCTTCTTTACTTCTTTATATATTTTATAAATTTCTTATGAATATTAAAAAGAAAAACATAAATAGAAATATAATCAAACATATCTTAAGAAACCTATTTCACATTGCGAATTTTTTAAACTTATTTAAAAAAAAAAAAAATCAAGCATCCTCAAAATAACACTAAACTATATATGACTTAGGAGATCAAAGTATGTGCTACGACTTCTTTACCCCCTTCAGCAGTATTTCAATGCTTATACCTACAAAGCGTTAGCATTACTTCAACTGTGGGGTGTTTGCACCAAGATCAATGAGGAAAGTTCACCTATCAATGCGATTCTATCCGTCTTTCTCACCTCAGAACGTCGTATGTCTCAGCATCAGAGCCTTTGTTCACGTCTTATGTGTGAATACAAATGTAGACGACTGGAAAATGAATTTCTGAAGATCGGAATGTAGAAAATAATTTCAACGCCTTCCAAATATCTCGTCAATGGCTCTGCTGCAGAGGGTGGGACAACATTATTTTTTTCGCTGGGGGGGGGGGGGGAAACGTGAAAAGTAAAAGTGTGAGAAAAACTCGCGGTAAGTCATTACGCATCACTCAAGTCATTACACATCACTCAAGTCATTACACATCACTCAAGTCATTACACATCACTCAAGTCATTACACATCACTCAAGTCATTACACATCACTCAAGTCATTACACATCACTCAAGTCACTACACATCACTCAAGTCATTACACATCACTCAAGTCATTACACATCACCCAAGTCATTACACATCACCCAAGTCATTACACATCACTCAAGTCAATACACATCACTCAAGTCATTACACATCACTCAAGTCATTACACATCACTCAAGTCATTACACATCACTCAAGTCATTACACATCACTCAAGTCATTACACATTACTCAAGTCATCGCACTTCGCAATTTTTGTCCGAGTCAAGTCATTTCATCAAACATGAAAAACTCACACTTGACTTGTCTAAGTAACATTGCTGGTTGCCATGGAAATGGAAGCTATTTAAAGAAATGTCCATGTTTAGTTTTGATGCCGACTCGCTTGAACTCAGCGAACATTCTAACAGATATGCTTTCAATTCTATATTTATAAAGAGTCTGGAATTGTGTTTCTCTCGTAATGCCCCAAGCTCAAGTATTAAAATAAAACCCAGAGCTGCAATACTTTAAAATGACGTGTACATTTACATGCAGGGGCACGTGTTACATATACTGTTGAAAAACTTGCAGTGTTGCAGATTAAAGGTCATCATTCACTCTTTGTTTACAAATTTGATTTTTAATTTAATTATTAAAAAAAGGCCCCAAAATTATAATATGGTTCTACAAATGTATTCATCAATACCTCTGGACGCTGTACAATGGATACATAAAAAAAAGAAAAAAAAACTTAATGTTTCAGGATTGACCTCTATTTAAAACAACAAAATCTTAAAGAAAAGAAATTTAAAATAATACATTTAAAGCTACAGATTCTTTGCAATTCAACATATGACAAGGGACATAGTGTAGAGACACAAAGTGACCAGATTAGTCATATATTTCTCCGTAATATTCTGATGTTTGTAAAATTTGTTTTCAAAAAAAGTGTAAAAAGAACAACAACGCACAGCATCCCTACCTAAAGAGGAGCGGTGGCTGAGCGGTAAAGTGAACCGGGGTCCGGGGTTCAAATAATGGTGAAGATTGGGATTTTTAATTTCGGTATTTTCGGGCCCTGAGTCTACCCAGCTCTAATGGGTACCTGACATTAGATGGGGAAAATTAAAGGCGGTTGGTCGCAGCACTGGCCACATGACACCCTCGTTAACAGTTGGCCACTGAAACAGATAATCTTTACATCATCTGCCGTATAGACCACAAGGTTTGAAAAAATCCCTACCTAACCCTCTCATTGTTAAAAAAAAAAAATTAAAAATTAAATAATTCCATTCGTTGTATCCCTTTTTAGCGGCCCCGGTGAGGGTAAAAGACGCTATTAGTTTAGTGTAGCATATCTGTCCGTCCGTCCGTTCAGTTTAGATCTCAGAAACTAGTAGAGAAAATACAAATCGGACATCATGATATTTTAGATCATTCAAAGTTCTGATGCAACGGCTACTTTTTACTTTTCCGAAAGTGAACCATCTAATTTTGAAAATTATATATGTAAGCAGATTTTTCAAAAAATTAAAATACTTTTCAATGAAAAACTTCAGGGGCGGTAACTTTTTTTAAAAGGCCATGGATTTCTTCATAAATAAATCAAGTTCAATCATAGATTCGCGCATCGGTACAAAACATTAGCATCTAAGGTCACATTGGTAAAAGTGTCAATGGATCACTAAACAAATATATTTTCCATTTATTAACTAACTTATGGAATAGAATACTGATTCAAATGTTGTTTTAAAAAAAAAAAATTTGATACGAACTTCGTTTTAGTTATAAAGTTTAAAAAATAACGAACTTCTTTTATAGCGAGCAGTTTTGACATATTCTGACAGTGACAGTCTAAATAGAGCCCAGATCACATAATTATACTACGATTTCTAGTCTAGATATAGTAGATCTAGATCTAGACTTATATATAGATTTAGACATAGATATAGACTTAGATCTAACTCTAGATATAGACTTAGATCTAACTCTAGATCTATATTTAGAGACCTATATCTAGGCTTAGATCAAGTTCTAGACCTAGACTTAGATCTTGAATCTAGGTTTAGATCTAAAACTAGGTCTAGCTCTAATTAGATCAATGTCTAGTTTGTATGACAAATGAAAATGGAGATAATACTTTTTATTTGCGAGGGGTAAGTCTTGTCATATTTACACAATTGCAGCTTAAAGTAGGTCAATCATTTTGTTTCATGTTGCCAATTTATCTAATTTTGTTTGAAGAATAAATCTTTTTTTAGTTTCTCTTTATTACAATGTACCATGTTATTAATTTTGTATGTATGGATAAAGTTAATATTATTATTTTCAACAATATAAGTGTACGATAAATGAATATATGGAGATGCTGTGGCTGTGGGGTAATGCACTTGGAACTGTGTTCGAATCCTGGTGAAGACTCTAGGAAGACCACTTCGGGGGCCGATGTCGAGTTTGTGTTTCACCCAAACTGTTTTTGTAACCTTGTTTTTCCTTCCACCATACATATTAAAAGACAGGATGTGAGAAAATATACATTTGAAAATAATGCTCGCTTTTTGTTTGTCAAGTCACAGCACAAGGTTACAGTTCTTTTATTCAATTATCTGTTCACAAAATGCAATTATAACTTTCTATCTCAAATATTAATAAGTTGATTTATTTTTATTTTGGAATTGATTGTGTTCCTAAAATGAAAAAAAACAACTTTTTACAAAGCTGTTATGCCAACACTGGCCAATTTTCTTGACATGCTAAATCTCTCGTTTAGACTCCAACCCATGCTCGGCTATAAATGAGTCCAATCTTTTCTTTCAATTAAACAATTAACTTTGATCTAATGTTGTGAGTTGACAATTAAGTGAGTTTTGAAAAAGAATCTTTCAAGAGGATGAAAAGAGGATAAAGCTGGCTTCATACAGAAACATGAAACTGACTGGAATTAAAAGCAAAAAATTTAATTAACCTTGAAGAAAGGAAATCTTAGAAATCTTTGAATAACAATTAACGTCCTGACGTCATTAAGCTAGGTCAGTGATGTCCAACCTTCTTTCGACATGAGATCGTACATTTTTCCCATACGCGGAATTTATGCAAGTCGGTTTTTATTAAGCATTTAGGGTAGAAAATAGGCCATATCCGGCGCGGCGTGAACTGTAGTCTGAGCATCACTGAGATCACGGAAATTAAAGAAAAACAACTGATGTGCTATTTACGATAAATATGTTTCCATAAATCTAGAAATCTCTACTTCTCTCGGCATTTGTCGACATCACTTAAGTCATTACACATCACTCAAGTCATTACACATCACTCAAGTCATTACACATCACTCAAGTCATTACACATCACCCAAGTCATTACACATCACCCAAGTCATTACACATCACCCAAGTCATTACACATCACCCAAGTCATTACACATCACTCAAGTCATTACACATCACTCAAGTCAGGATATGCTTCTCGTAATTTTTTGTCCTGATTACTCTGTCTTGTATTGCTGTAACAAAGCCTTCTGTTTCAGGGTAGAGATGACCTTCTTTGAGCCATGTTAAGGAAGCAGCCTTGTCGATGTTGTCCCCATGTAATAAAGCTGGGGATGGCGGCTGGCAGGCTTTAAACACGTGACCATCGAACGACATTCCGGAGAGCACACCACTTATGACATAAGCAGGTGGCCATCTATTGTCACTGTGACATTGGCACTGTGACATTTCTCTTGACTTTATTATGAGGCCAGCATTCTTACGTCTGTAATTATATTCTTTGAAGTCTTTATGTTATACTTTTTCTCCTCTTCGACGATACCATCGTTGATTGGAACCCATTAAATTAAATGAATGTTTGATTTTATAAACGTTATTTTGTCTTTAAAAATAGAGCATGCATTCCCCTTCCATACCAAATAAAACATTTTCTGATAACAAACAAAAAATATAGTGAAGCTCAATCCTAACAGGGTAGTGAAATACTACTGAGCAAAATAAGGAATCCCATTGAAACGTGGAAAATAATTACGGAGAGAAAGAGTTAATACTTTTACTTAGCGTGTGACAAAGCAAACACAAGTCAGAGTAGCTGGTGGAAACAAACCTTTCGAAATGTGGTGTCAACAAGGTCCATCTACTTGATTTCCCACCATCACATTCAGCTCATAGGTACTTCCGGTCCCGGTGTACTTTCTTGTTCAGGCGTGCCACAAAGAGTAATAGCGTTACTAGTAGTTCTGGTTGTTGATAATAGTTGATATCTCATGTCTCAAATGATGAGGCACTGAGTTGGTCAGAATTCTTTGGCTAGTCTAAAGATTATGTGTTGTCCAACTTTCGTCGCTGTAGGGCAAAACTATTTTTATAATTTCTCGGGCTATAGGATTCAGCGATAAATCAACTGTAGGCTGCTACTTTAAGGGACATGATATTACGCCATGGGTTGGATATGGTCTGTGGACAGAAGTTTGGGCACTAGAGTATGTGAGTTTATTCAACATGAAATCTTAATTACTATATGACTGGTCTGTTGTTGTTTTTTATTTTAAACATAGCTACTCGTAGTTACAAACAGGTTGAAATTCAAGTCTTTTCTCTCTCTCTCTCACTCTCTCTCTCTTTCTCTCTCTCTCATTCTGAGTTTCAACTTCTCTCTCTCTCTCTCATTCTGAGTTTCAACTTCTCTCTCTCTCTCTCATTCTGAGTTTCAACTTCTCTCTCTCTCTCTCTCTCTTATTCTGAGTTTCAACTTCTCTCTCTCTCTCTCTCTCTCCCTCTCTCTCTCTCTCATTCTGAGTTTCAACTTCTCTCTCTCTCTCTCTCTCATTCTGAGTTTCAAATTCTCTCTCTCTCTCTCTCTCATTCTGAGTTTCAACTTCTCTCTCTCTCTCTCTCTCTCATTCTGAGTTTCAACTTCTCTCTCTCTCTACTTCTCTCATCTTGCCCCTATTTCTCTCTACTTCTCTCAAGTTTGCCCCTATCTCTACTTCTCTCAAGCTTGCCCCTATCTCTCTCTACTTCTCTTAAGCTTGCCCCTATCTCTCTCTACTTCTCTCAAGCTTGCCCCTATCTCTCTCTACTTCTCTCAAGCTTGTCCCTATCTCTCTCTACTTCTCTCAAGCTTGCCCCTATCTCTTTCTACTTCTTTCAAGCTTGCCCCTATCTCTCTCTACTTCTCTCAAGCTTGCCCCTATCTCTCTCTATTTCTCTAAGGCTTGCCCCTATCTCTCTCTACTTCTCTCAAGCTTGTCCCTATCTCTCTCTACTTCTCTCAAGCTTGCCCCTATCTCTCTCTACTTCTCTCAAGCTTGCCCCTATCTCTCTCTACTTCTCTCAAGCTTGCCCCTATCTCTCTCTACTTCTCTTAAGCTTGCCCTTATCTCTCTGTAGTTCTCTCAAGCTTGCCCCTATCTCTCTCTACTTCTCTCAAGCTTGCCCCTATCTCTTTCTACTTCTCTCAAGCTTGTCCCTATCTCTCTCTACTTCTCTCAAGCTTGCCCCTATCTCTTTCTACTTCTTTCAAGCTTGCCCCTATCTCTTTCTACTTCTCTCAAGCTTGCCCCTATCTCTCTCTATTTCTCTAAGGCTTGCCCCTATCTCTCTCTACTTCTCTCAAGCTTGTCCCTATCTCTCTCTACTTCTCTCAAGCTTGCCCCTATCTCTCTCTACTTCTCTCAAGCTTGCCCCTATCTCTCTCTACTTCTCTCAAGCTTGCCCCTATCTCTCTCTACTTCTCTCAAGCTTGCCCTTATCTCTCTGTAGTTCTCTCAAGCTTGCCCCTATCTCTCTCTACTTCTCTCAAGCTTGCCCCTATCTCTCTCTACTATTCTCAAGCTTGTCCCTATCT